>CAMZMU010000020.1:49370888-49518583 GCA_947311845.1 Poa pratensis
AGAGAGGAGAGGGAGACGAACAGAAATGGCCGCAGTTACTGTAGCAATCGCGGTTCCGTGCGTTTTGATCGCTTAATTAGGAGCGCGGGAGGCAAACCGTTCGGACCTTTAGTCCCGGGCGGTATTACGACCCGGGACGAGAGGGTCCGCCCAGGGGTGCAGTTGTCACCACCCTCTGGTCCCGGGCTGTAATACGACCCGGACTAGAGCCCCCGCACGACCCGGGACCAGTCCGATATTTTGATCCGGGACTAGTTCCCCCCTCAGTCTCGGGTCGTAAGCCACCCGGGACTAGAGGCATATTCGGCCTTGGACGAAAGGGCTTGTTTCCACTAGTGCACATGCTGAGGATTTTTTTTCTGGGTTTCTTCAATTCTACTCGATTAAGGAAGCCGTCCAGGAAATAATTACTGCGTCGGAATTTTCACTGCCACTTCTACACGTGATTAACCATCACGGTCGCAAGGAATAAAGTCTTCACTAGCCTAATCGGTAACCTTTTCTGTCTCGGCATTAGTATTGTTTACTCCGAGTTACTTAAACCTGTAGACTAATGGCTCAAACTACACGGTATGGAAAGGAAATATTGATTATGTCTAAACTGGAAAAGGTCATAGGGAAATAAAAACTATGGAATTCAGACTAAGAAAAATAGACTAGTTCACATAATTAGACTAGTTATAATGGGGAGTAACTTAGACTAGTAATATACACATGTCACTAGGCTGCATTACCACCTCTATAGTGGGTAGTAACATGTGTGTGGTGTCATGCAACTATTCATTAATTAGGTTGTAGACACGTATTGTCTTGGTTGTGTGATGTTACAGTAACCTAGCTAGTTACTCTATTTGTCTCTCTCTTTCTTAATTGCATTTTGCCTATGGGGCACTTATGTTACTACCTATGTTTACTCCCACTATGTGTAGTCTTATATCAATTATTGATTATATTGCTGTTGAATATGGGAGTGCACAGATCACGTGGAATATTGTGCGAAAAGTATCAAGACTTATTTTTATTGGACACCACTCGCTAGAGGAAATTGGAATTCACTCCGAGGAAATTTATTAAACTCTTCGTCCGATGGATTAATCATTATTTTTGTCACTCTGATTTTTTCTAATTGCTACGGGATTCACTTTATCACCGGAATATGTTGAAACGAATTGGTATACTCCGAATCTGTCGGAGTTAATGATTCATCGGAATTATCTGGCATAACGATGATGAGAAGACATGAAGCATGTTTATATTGAAAATGACATCACTTATATTTGGAGGAAGATGGAAAACGCTCCAAGAGCGGAAAATTTGATCTTCACTTAAGGAAGATGGACAACGCTCTAAGGGCGGAAATTTGATCTCCGCTTAAGGTATGCCAAATTTATTGTTTTGTACAAATATATTTTTATCACCACTTTTCCATATATTTGGATTCTAGACTTTGCATCTACGTCATAATTTGATGGATTACAATAGCAAATTCATTGACATGTGAACAATTCCAAAGGAAAATAGGTGTACTTATTTAGTCACTAATGATAAATTGTACTATATACTTTGGAATTGGAAATTATGTAATCAAATTCTGTTAGTGGAGGAATATTTTTATTATTCGCCTATGATGAGAAGGAATTTAATGTACACTTCTCTATCAATCTTTTTGGTTATGTATGCTATTTGGAAAAGGAAGAGTGGAAATTGATGCATTATGGAATCTAACACAATGGTCGCATTTATCTTGACAATCCGTTGGAAGTTTTGGACAAACTGTGTACTTTTTTGAAGATAACTCTAGAATGGAGGAACACATGCTCGGATTTTTAATGTTGATGGAATGTACGACTTGGTCTAGCTTATAAACATAATTATGAATTTGGTTAATTCTGGAATTATGAACTTTAAGTGGGAAGACTATCATATACGGATAATTTCTTCAGTGTGACATTTCCGATATTTTGGCTTTACACTCCAACTTCAGTGGGAGGATTATGCTACTCATCAACGTATATATATTTAAGGTATTTTTTTGACACTCCTACTTGAGGTGAATATATTTATTCTGTTACATGATTCACTTGATATGGTTATTTATATCTTTTACAGTACAAGTCAGAAAGTTTTTGTTGTTTTAACATCTCATGTTGAAGTGGAAAGTTAGTTTATCAAAGTATTTAAAGGTTTGAAAACTGATTGGTGGGGAAGTACACTTCAGGAATATTTATTGAAACTAGTTTAATGAGCATGAAATTATTCACCGATGTGACATATACTCCATGGTTGAATGGAGCAATACAACTATTGATTATTCCCTTAATTATGTGGAAAAGCATCACATACCACTATTTTTGTTTAGTAAGTCATTATCTATCACAGTCACTGTTAATATTTTATGAACTGGAAGGAATTCTTCTATTTGTATTGTGGTAGTATGGAATTGGGAAGATTATTTACTACATATCACACCAACCTTTTTTTTATGTGCATATTCTAGTGGATCAAATGGTATTTCCTTTTTTTATCTGTAAGAGGAAAATTGGTGGAAAGTAAGAATATGATATTTATGAAAGGTGTGTTTATTAGTAGTCACACCGGAATTTTTGTATGTGCTAAACTCAAAGAAAAAACACAAGTTAAACTCCCAACACTAACATGCTTAGGAAAAGTGGGAGTAATTAAATGGATCATCACATCCTGGCTACAATTATCTGTTACGACAAGCCAATTAGATGTTTTCCATCAATATTTTTGAGATTTAAGAACTACACAAAATTCCACTATATATACAATTGGTAGCCCAGTTTTACTGTAGACCGTGGGAAGTAGAAAATATATTGTGAATCTATAAGGGCATGTTTGTTTGGGCTGCCTGTGCCTGATTGTGCTGCTATGACGAAAAACTGTTGTGTAAGAAAAGTTGTTGCTCTTAGATTGAGTATTTGACAACTTAGCTGGCTGTCTAACTGTAAAGAATTGTCTAGAATACTCTCAGAGTTATGAGAACGTGTGTTTTATAACCAAAATTTTAAAACGAAAATTCACTTTTATATATGTTGTGCAAACTGAAATATATTGTAATTACAGTTTTGCACGCCAATAGAAAACTGCAACCGCAATGGCTTTGGACTCTCCAATTATATATACGTGTATCTTTACCTAATAATAAAATGATAAAACTTCTGTGCAAACTGAAATATATTGTAATTACAGATTTGCACGCCAATAGAAAACTGCAACCGCAATGGCTTTGGACTCTCCAATTATATATACGTGTATCTTTACCTAATAATAAAATGATAAAACTTATGTGGTTTGATGTGTCATTGAATTGTATTTGCCCATAAAATTATGAATAATTACCCACCTATACCACTCATCATCATAAGTTAAATACCGTTTAGTATCTTTTCCTATGACACAAAACGCTTGTTCGTTCCAATCCCGTACGCGTCCACGCACTGGTGCCGTTCGGAAACACCCCGAAGAGTTCTTCTCTCAATAGGACCGCGGCCATATAGCTGAGAAGGAGAAGATTCAATCAAGCCGATCTTAATTTTGATTCAAAAGAAAATTCTACCTCAGCCGCCGTGATCGCGCCTCCGATATCCTCACGCTCGCCTACCACCACGACATCGTAACCATGCTGGACATTTCCTTCCTCTGCTTTCGCGCTGCTGCCCATGACGACGATGGAAGCGGGAAACACGCGTGGTCGCCGGGGCGCGTCCGGAGGGCCAGCTAGAGCAACGACGAATTGAAGCCCACGCGGAGAAGAGAGACTCGCGCAACCCTCCCAGGTTGCGTGGCCGGCAAGCGCGCCTGCCCGTCGCATGCGATCCCTCGCCGAGCTCCCAGGGCAACAACCCGAGCACCACGCGTCTGAGCTGCGACGGGCTGGCCCTTTGGTTCGACGACTAGAAGGAGATGGCGCGCTTTGCTGCGCCCACTTCGCTTTAGATGATTAATAATGAACTTTTTGTTGGACTGGAGAAATCGGAAACATATATTCTTCTATATAGAAGAAGCTTGTTCACACAAAGCCTTTTTTTACATACGGAATAGATACTTTATTGCCTAAAGTGTTAGGCAAGCACAATCAACTAAGCGATAAGTGATGAAGGTAGCAAGTTAAGGTTCACCATAGAGAAGCAACAACCCATATAAAGGCTGAATGGTTTAGACATAAGCTATGCACACGGATGCTATATACCGCTTCATCTCTAATTTATGACTCGGCCACAGAACTCCATTTAGTGTAACACTTCCAAGCATGCAGCTCAGCTTAGGAGTGAATGTGGAGTGCACGTCAAAGTAGACCATAGATAGCAGAAAATCATATGCAAGAACGGACATGATGGTTTGGCTCACGGGTGCAGATAAACTCGTTGTGCAAAATGCATTTTTAACGAATTTTAAAATGTTAAAAAATTTCAAACAAAAATTCCGGGTGTTCATATGAAAATATCTATCCGTACAAAAAAGTTCCGCATCGAAAAGACATTTTGTGTGATCGGTATAAAAAAGAGAAAAAAATGTTACGTGCATAAACGTTTTTGAACACTGAAGATTTATCTTTTTTACACCGGCCACACAAAATGCCTTTTCATTCCCATTTTTTTGTACGAACATAGAATGTTAATATGTACACCCTAATTTTTTGTTTGAAATTTTTTGATATTTCGTTTTTGAATAGTGGGTGTAGATGCACCTATGAGCACGAAGTGGATTTCCCATGCAAGAACTCGTTATATTGACCAATTATGACAATGTGAGCCACAATTATAGAAGTGCTAAAGTTGAGTATATTCAACTGATCATCTCCATGGTAAAACAAAATATCTCCTAAATTAAAGGAAGAAGCACGTGTCTTATCCAAGTATCAGGGCTTCACAAATAACAGAATTTATAACTATCACTTGTGGTGTAGTTTCCCATGATGTATAAGCTCTGGACATTGACTGAATGATTGAGGGCCAGCCAATAAAGTTTTGAGGGAAACCTTCAGGTGTAGCTAAATATTTGGATTCAAAACGAACTTTTGCATTTCAAGGGCCTGGAAAAAACAATTGATGTTTCTTCAAACAACTAACTCATGTATATGTTAGATATTCATTTCCCATATTACAGAAAAGAAGAACGCAGACACAAATCTCCCAACAGTAATAATCATGGTTCTACATGAATGCCTTATGCCAGAAATAATTATAAGCAACCAGGACACACAACTATTCCTTCACTAAGAAGAAAGAAGCATGGAAGATATCCGCATAAATCATCTGAAGGCCCGAAATGATCTAAATAGCTTTTCTTTTGTGTACAAAGCAATTCAGAGTATGCCCCACCCTTTCTAACACATGGAATAAGGACCACTCAGGAAAACCATGCAGCCGGCAAAGCAATGAACAAATAATTTACCTACACGTCAATTTGAGGTGTGATTATCAGGGCATGCTTAACACAGCCCAAAGATTGCAGGCAAATAGAGGTTGCATGACAGCTACCATTGACAAAAATTATCTCAATGACTCAATCCAGTACAATCCCATAGGAAGAGTCAAACAACCAAGATATATATTGCCATTTACAATTGTAGGCTGCTGAAAACCTAGGTCATCTTGCAAGTTTCCAAAAACAGAATGATCTATACATTCCTTTTGTCCTATCCTAATGTTTCACTATCCTAGTGAAATACTCCCTTTGTTTCAAAGTGAGCTGAATTTGAGCTACCAAAACGTCTTACATTTAGAAACAGACGTAGCAGATCACATGGAGTAAATAGACCAACCTACAATTTCTGCAGCAATAATGGTCGTGTAAGAAGTGAAATGTAATGGATAAAAGTTTAAGCTTGACAGATCATTAGTCTGTAGGCAAATGTACACTTATCAGATCAATATGAAACAGAAACATGAGAACATCTCCATTATCTTAGATAATTGTGTTATTTCTTACACTACACTGATGTTTTTTTTTTTAGAAAAGGGGCAGTCCCAGCCTCTGCATTACACTACACTGATGTAACTCTAGCAAACACATGCTCCAGATTATGCAAATATGTTTAGCTTCAATTGAAGAACATGCATTCTATTTAACCACTACAAATAAGTTCATTTTCTTATTGCAATTACAAATGTATTTTGGTTTTCATGCATAGACTAAAGATAGAGAAAGCATAATTAGTAATAGATTGGTTTACCTATGCAAAGTAAGTCTATTTATATAGAAAGGAAAGGAAGTGCTCATGATAATTCCTTTGGAAGTAAAATGGTCATGTAAGCTTCTACCACATATCATTTTCTGAAATTCACACCAGATATGCGCTAGATTTGTTTTGTTGCTATCACCCACATTGGGGATCACTTTATTTTAACACATATCTTAATAGTCATGTTTATTTAACACATATCTTCAACATAATAGTCATGTTTCAATAACCTAGTTACCAAGGAAATAAAGGTCCATGAAGTCTAGTATGCTAACACCTCAAATGGTCATTTTCTTGTTTCATGTACAACGGTGCGGCAAAGAAGAGGGCAATGGTCACAAAGATAAAGTAAGTGTGTATAGGTACAAATTTACTTACATGTATGCAATTCAATAATTCTGAAAACAAGCTAGGAATATAAAACAATGACGGGTATAGAGTATTAACTACATCAAGCAACAATTTATTTTAAAAGTTTGGACTGCAGTACAGATGAAAAGGAAAATAGATGCAAACCCGAGACGAAGTATATGATAGTGTCAAACTAACAGAAAAATTCACATAGATGTAAAAGAAAACAGGAAGGGAGGGCGGAGATTGCCTCACCTTGCTGCTAGAGAGGATGATGGTGTTGCAGGAGCTTGTAGTCGTCAATGTTCCAGAGCTCATACCCAATGCGGTGGCAGGAGTGGCCAGTTAACTATCACATGAAAATACCTAAAACATTAGACAAAAGAATAAACAGAAATTCAGAAACACATATATCAATATGAACGGAAAGGTGTGCTGGGGCGTGAGCACGCGGCGCATGCCACGCATGGACGCTGTGTGTACTGTGTACCTGCCTATTAATCTGATACATGTACTTGCCGCAGTGGTACTTTCTACAGACATCTTTGAGCAAAGCGGCCTGCATTACTCCTTTGACCTGCACATATACATTTGCGTTTAGTGCACAATTCGCTGAAATAATCGATGCGGTTGGCTGGTATACAACCTTGAACTTCCCTGCAATGTCGATCAAAGGTAGTCATTTATTTGATGGGCAAGTAGATGACACAATGCAAGAAATTCAGAGCAGTTTGTCAAAATTTAACACACTACTCTTCCAGATAAGCAAGTAGAAGACGCATTTGCAACAAATTCATAGCAGTTTGTCGAAATTTCACACAATACTCTTGCAAGAAAGCTAAACATGTACTTACATGGACGTGCCCTGGTAGCTCATCCGGACTTCCGCGGCCGAGAAAGTCCAGCATTTGTAGCTTAGTGCACAAGGTAGAGTTAGGATATCAATTTTGCTAAACGGATATTTCTATGTCCAGTTAATCTCCTAACATAATTAGTTAAATAACTGAATGGTGCCAGTATATTTGATATACTATCTAGGGAAAAAAATGCATGGACCCTTACAGATCAGAATTATTGATAATCTCGTTGTAAAAAATTGGCGAAGAAATAGGGGAAAGTGGGTAAACGTGAATCTATTCAGACAAAATATAGCTAACTGCGGATGAAGAACCAAATGTGCTCCGTACATTCCAAAATATTATCCTCCATGATACCTAAGAGGAGAAGGCATTGCAAAAAAACATTTTTTTTTTTTGCTTTCCCAAGCATTTCGGAAGTTTGAAACCCCAACCTTCAACATGTAATCAGCAGAAATAATTTCAAAATCTTCTAGTTGATACTCGTCCTCAACGCCATCATCCTCAGCTTCACCTGTTGACGAATCAACCTGAAATAGCACAAGTGGAGTAAAGCACATTAGTTTCAATGTGGCCCAGTAAATTGGAAATGTGTTATGATGTGTGACAACCATTAAGAACACCCCAGACGCAGACATAGTTCATGTTTAATACATGTACAAAGCACACCCAAGCTACGAAGCACCGATACGGCGATACGAATACGGCGATACGGAGACGGCGATACGGATTACGGCGATTTCAAAAAACAGCAATACGGCGATACGGCGAATATATGTTTAAAAATAATAAAATGACAGGTCATATAAAGATACAATAACTGAATGCATGAGATGAGATAAATTACTGTCCATTTGTTGCCATTTTCCTTGATGATTGAATCTGAATGATCCCCAATTTCAGTTCACCGTGCCTCATTGGCTCATTGTACATGCAAAATAAACCATATGGTAGGTATTATAATTTGGAGATACATAATAACAGTATAACAAACACAACAATCCATAGTAGACTTGTAGGTTACTTACCTAATGATGAATGTAGCGCATGAAGCTTGTAGTACTGAAGTATCGGCGGTGTATCGCTGCCGTCTCGGCGGAGTATCGGAATTATTTTCATTCTTTTTAATTCGAAAAAAACCGACACGCGGGCGATATGAGTATCGGAGGCGTTTTTGCGTATCGGAGTATCGCCGAAGTATAAAACTGCGATACAAACTTTTTTGCCATATCGGTGCTTCGTAGCACCCAAGTACCAAACTGACACAACCCACACGAAAAAGTACCAAACTGACAATTTAATCTTACCCTCAAAAAACATGAATGATTTATAGACAGGAATGCTGACAGAACTCAAGCATTCAGAGTTTAGAACTTTAGAAGATTATGTAGGTTACATTTTAGCCTACAGGTTGGTTTGAATGTTCAATTTGATCAAGAACACCTAATCTTCACATGAAAAAGGAACGAATATTTAATTATGATAAGATATAACAGAGCGGCAGCATTACAAACAAATATCTCTTTAACAATGAATTTCAATATATTTGAGAACTTCCCGGCGGCCAGGACACCTTCTGGCTTTTCGAAGGCCACAAAAGTCTGCCCGGGGGAGTCATAAGGTAAGGATCTTAAATGTGACCAATTTGCTTGCTACTGTATTGGTCTTACTCATAGTTATCTATTTCCAAGGCTTCCATGTTGTTCTTCCAGTGAGATCAAAGAATGATCGTGGGCAGCAAGGCTCCTATAGTCGTATCCAATCAAGCTGTTCTACACTTCGAACATGCCCATCATCCTGCACTCTGCACTGATTACCAACATGTATTTCATTTCTCAGGTACAGGATTCAGTTCCGGCGCTGCCTCTATACTAACTATAGTAAGCACTTACATGTATGTTTAGGTGCTAACACATTTTAATAGTTTGATGCAGCTTCTATACAGGAAGTACAGTGGAAATTTCCCTCCGTCGGCAAGCACGCGCAACATCACCGATCCCCCCTCCACCGGCAACAACTGATTTTGAGTTGTTTCTTACTATTTTTTACGCAAATATGAGCAGATTTTTTACCCAAACATCATAAACTGTGAAGTATTACATAAAAAGTGGGTGATTGTTAATTAAGAATAGTTCGAAGAAAAGGATGACCTATCGAGGCTTCCTACTTGAATGCATTAATAAACTTGTTTGCTTTCTGAAAGATTCAAAATCCCCATTAGTATACGCACATGAATCAGTTCACGCATGAATCATGTACGAGCTTAAGTTATTCTTCAATAACACTTAAGGAATGCATCAAAAGCCTAATTTCTTAAAAACGTAATAGCACATTACCATGCTGTGTATTTTTCTGAAAAAATGACCCGACAAGACCCGTGCTGATGAGACATACATGCACCTGAGTGATGCATAAACAATCTATCATATTCTAAAAATTGAACACCACATTCACCATGTTGTTCATTTTTCTGAAATATTGACCGCACAAAATCCATTCATAAAAATCATTCATATCCATCTATTGTGCTTTCCCATAATAATTAGCGATAAAAAAGCAAACATGGGGAAGGAGAGAAGGCAAAGGATACCATACCTCCGGCTGTTGCAACCTGGAGTTGGGGCGGCCGCCGCCAGCAACAGCAGATGGGGTAGGCAAGTGACCAACAGCCTGCAGATCCGGCGGTCGTTTAGGAGATCGGGTCGAGGCAGAACGGGGAAGCTTCAATGGAGACGGGCCGTGGCGCCCGTAACCTCCATGGCAGCGCTGCCGAGCTCGCCAACGAACAGGAGGTCACGCAGCAGGTACAGACTGGGGGGGCAGAGGCGAGGGGTGGGGATGAGAGGAGCCGGCGATGGCAAAGACAACGCGGCGGCGGAGAGGCGATTTTCCAGAGATGGAATAGGTCGAGAGGGAGGCGCATGAAGGGGAGATGGATGGTGCGGTGGCAGGAGCCAGCGGCGCTCGGTGGCAGGGGCCGTCTGCGAGTAGGAGATCGAGCACAAGAGGAGGCGGTCACGGGCACAGCCACGCCAGGAGAGCGGGGTCGAGCCGCCGGACGCGAGGAGGAGAACCGGGGCGCTCCTATGGCCGGCCGTCGGGCACGAGGTGCACGGCGGCGGCACGGACGCACGGCGGCACCGGACGAGGAAAGGAGACGCGGGGACGGAAGGCCGGGCGTGGATGGAGGAGCTCGAGCAGGAGATGGAGGTGGCGGCGATCACGGCCCATGGCCGGAGCTCGGGGATCCAGGCGACGGCGTCGGGCGCGAGGAGGAGAAGGTCGAGGACGGCGGCGCGCCCCCTGAGCAAAGGAGGGCACAGAGGCTTTCGAGGTGGAGACGGCGACCTCGGGCCAGAGGGAGGGAGCGACGGCGGCGAAGGCGGCCAGCGCTGGTGCGGGGCGAGGCGGCGCTCGGCTGGCCAGGAGGAAGAGGAGAACGAAGGAGCTTCCGAGGCGGTGCACACACCGACACACGAACCACAAACAGGACACGCGGGGTACACGAGGGAACGAGAGCGCCTAGAATGCACGAGTCGCTGAACTTTTTTTTTTTTTGACACATCCAACCATCCGTATATTCAACGATCAAACCACGTACACCGTACATAGATTGAAAAGCAGAAGAAGAACCAACATACGGGGAGGATCCAGAGCCACCACAGAGAGTCGCAGCTTCCCGGCGACGGAGACGAAGGCCGGCAACCACCTTGCCACTGCCTGGGCACTTTTAAACCCTTAAGAGACGCCGCCTTGACTGCCCGCCGCGCCGCGACGGAGCACTTGTCGACGGCGCCCCCCTGGCACCGCTTCCCCGCCAAGCCTCGGCCGCCAACAGATCCGTCGCAGGAGAAGCTCCAGCCTCCCGTCCAGCCCTGGATGAACACCACATCTCCAGCGCCGCCGCACCGCAGCAGAAGGAGAAGAAGACCGCGCACGGCAGATCCGCGGATCCGCGAGCACGGCAAGGTCGACGACCACGCGACGGAGCCCCGCCGGAGCTCCACCACCGGAGAGGAAGGACGCCGACTCCAAAAACCCACCAGCCGCACCACCGCCTCCTCAGCGCCGCCGGCGGGAACCTCCACACTCCTACCCTATGTACACGAAGGGATCCGGGGATCCCCCACCCACCCCCGCCGGAGCGGACGGGGGGAGAGAGATCCCGCGGATCCGCGACGGCGAGAGCGGCGTGCGCAGGCGATTCCAAGAAATCGCCTCCTCTGCACGAGTCGCTGAACTGCGGGCCTACATCGCGACGCACGAGAGGCCAGGGATCCTAGCTCTATTGTACGTACTCCCTCCGTTCGGAAAGTAGTTCATTTTTGTGACATCCTTTTCCGAACGGAGGGAGTACTATTTTGTAGAGACTAGCGATCTTAGCGCGGCAATGCCGCGCATGTGTTTTTGAATTTGAATTTGAAAATGGTGATGTTGTAAAGTTGTTTAAGTTTGGAAATAATTGGAATTGAAAAATGCTTCCGTTTTAAAAATGGTTGGATTTTGGAGATTGCTCAAATTTGGGAATTATTGTAATTCAATTTCAAATGTGTTTTGTTTTTTTAGGTGAAAATATTCGTAAGTAGTTAGTTTTTTTTGTGAGTTTTTTCACATATTTTAGAGTTACGTTAAATGTTTAGTAAGCTGGAATGGTTTTATATGTTTGTATTCTGTCGACATATTTGTTTGGATTTCATAATTGGAGGATGTATAGTATATGGTCGTTTGTTAAAATTAATTCGCAGTTAGAGAAAATTCATTTGAAATTTGTGAAAATATTATTCAAATTAGAGTGGCGAAATGCCATAAGTTTTTAGTTGAACTTCGTAACTCGGGAGAATGGATTATGTGAGATAATATGTGAGATATATATGTTTTAGAGGATTTCAATTTTTTTTTAGCAAATTGAATTTTTCAAATGTGTTGCATGTATTTTTGTTGTGAGAATTATGATATATTTTATTGTAGAGGAAGCAATTTGTCATATCGAGTATTTTTAGATATTTAGAAATTTGGGATGTTTGGATATATTTGAAATATAACATAAAATTTGTGTCAACTTCATAATTAGAGTGAATGCAATTTGTGAGATATATTTTAGAGTGTTTCTAATTTTCTAGCAATTTAAAATGTTTGAATGTATTGCATTTTTTTAACGTCTATTTCAAATGTGTTAGCCTTTTTGCAGGAAAATACTTTGACATAAATAGTATTTTTTATTTATTTTTGTGAGTGTTTTCATATTTTATCTCAATGTTTTTTTTTTGTGCACGTTGATATATTTGTCATATTTTTCGGACGTACAATTTGAAATTATTGTTATATGACACATTTCACATTTCTCTTATCTTTTGTGAGTTTTTTCACATAATCCGAGTATTTTGTGAGTTTTTTCACATAATCCGAGTATTTTTTTTTTTTTTTGCTCAAATAATATTCCAAACATTTGTGTTTTTTTTTCTTTAGACAGGTGTTTTTGTTACTAAAATTTGAAACATTGTTTATGGTTTTTAGACAAATGCTTTCATTATTAAGAGAGATGTGATATGTTTGGTTTACTATAAAAAAAATGAATCCATTATCATTTGTTAAAGGGGTGGGAACATTGCCTGAATAGTATTTCTTTTTTTGTATCTTCTTCTTTTGCTTAAAGAATACTCGGATTATTTCACATTTCTTTTATCTTTTGTAAAATGAATCCATTATCATTTGTTAAAGGGATGGGAACATTGCCTAAGTAGTTTTTTTTTTTGTATCTTCTTCTTTTGCTTAAAGAATACTCGGATTATTTCACATTTCTTTTATCTTTTGTGGGCCATAAAAAATGGTTGTTGGAATTAAATAAAAACAGCTCTTATGTTCCATCACTTTGTAAAGCTCACTGTATATGTTGTGATTAAAAATGGTAAAATTTGTTGTAATTTATTGTCAGGAGTATTTGGACATTTTTAGCAAATTTGAATGTTTACATATGTTTGTAGTTTGATGGCGCGGCCGTGTGATTGCTGGCTTTGTTTGTCAGCGTGAAAATGTAATGATTAAATTGTCGTTAGGAAAAGAAATACCGTCGTGTCTTTGTGAGAAATTGTTGTTTTGATTAAGTTTTAAATCGAAATAATAATTTATAGATTTGATGTAAAATATTTTTGAGAAAGACTCGAATATTACATTTAGAAAAGAATGCAAGAATATATGTATACTAAATTAGAATTTGTTGTTTGGAATATGTCCGATTAGTCAGCAATTTTGAATGTTTTTTTCCATAAGCTCCTTAATAAATATAAAAAGGTATGTTAGTTTTTTTTTACAATTTTGTGAATTACGCTTTGGAAGTTATGAATTTGACAATATCGTGAAACAATATATATAAAGCGTTTTAAATTATTAGAAGAATGGTTTACTTTAAATTTTTGTTTTGTTGATTCAATTATATTTGCTTGAGAAATATGTGTGAAACAGTTGTGTCTCGATATTTGCATCTGTGTTTTTTTATTTTTACATGTGAAAGCTCATGATATAAATATGGGTAATTGTATTTAAATGTTTAGGCAACCTCTATTTAAATGAAATATTTTATTGGGTGAATAATGATGAATTATATTATTGATATTATTTTTCTGTATTTTGTCTGAGTTGGAAAGAAAATTATGAAATATATGTTTTATAAAATGGTGTGAAGACTTGTGTATTTTTTTAAAAAATTGAAAAATTTAAGATTTCAAATAATTTGGAAACGGTTCCAAAGTATTTGAAATGTTTTTTTTTATTTTTACTTTTTTTCATTGGGAAGTTAGAAAGTTTTTAAAAAATAGAAAAACAAAACGGAAAGAAAAAAAGGCCGAGCTAGGCGCAGAAAGCAGCCCAGCCCAGTAAGAAGCCCACTGCCCGGCCCAGGCCCGCTGTGACTTCACAGCGACGTCACCGGACGGCGGAGCTGCCGCGGCGGCGTCGCGGACGCCGGCGTCGAACGCCGGCGAGACAGGACGCGCGGATGGGTGCAGTGGATGCGCCTCGACGCGGGCAACCCGTGGGTGGCGGCTGCGGTGGGTAGACGCGGCGGTGGAACTCGAGTGCGTCGGCGTCGATTCCGGCAAGGATGCGGCGTTTCGGGACGCGGCGATCGGCGAGGAGGGGGAGGCGAGGACGGCGGAGCTCCCAGTGGCCGTCGATCTGGACGGGGAGGACCGGAGCGAGCGAATGGCGCGTCGGCGCCGCCGGTGATTTCCGCCGTCGTGCGAGAGAGGAGGAGAGGAGGGGGGTTTCGTGGAAGGTTTTGCAACTAAGTCCCTGTGTTTTATTCAATTTACAATTTAATCCCTCGTAGTGTAAAATGTGGGACTGCGGAGCAATGCGATGGTTTGCGAGGTTGTTTTCTGTAAAGTTAGCTGTGCCAAAAAAAAACGTGCGGGACGACGTGTCGTCTCGCGATTGGAAGAAATTCCCGTGCTACAGTGACGCGCGATTTTTGGCGCGATCCTGACCGTCGGACACGCTGATCGAATGGCTGTGGTTCATCGGGTGACGTGGATATGCCCAAACGGAGAGTGATTCTGTTGTTCTTTTATATATAGTAGGATTATGCGTTCGAGCTGCCACGATCGGGGCCTGCGCTTTGGAAGATCAGAGTGTCGGCCAGCCGGAGCGCCGCCAGAGTTCTTCGCCCTTGAACCGAAGTATCCCAACAATCACATGGACTGTGTGAGAGAGATATGCCGACCTATACCAGACAACGAACCCATCTTCACCATCACGCGAGCAACAACTCCAAGGACTGCTTTAGGCCAATGTCACAATGTGGTAATAGTACTCCAAGTGCTGATGCACAATCTCAAACCATGCTGGTTGTTTCTACGATCCTTTTTGACGGATAAAGCACGCTGGTGCAGGAAGGGAGGCGAATGGGGACTTGGCTGCATGCATGACAGATTACTCCACTACTATAGAAGAACCGCACAAAAACAACGGAGGATAGCTGGCCTATTATGATGTGCCTTCTAAGTTGCATTGATTTGTTAAATAAGTCATTAAATTAAAGAGTGGGAAGAACGATAAGAAAAGCATGAGGCATATGCGTGCGCCATATTTTATTTCTCTCCCGTTGCAACCCACGGGGCAAACCATTTTTTCTTCTCTCCCGTCGCAAAGCACGGGCATGTGTGCTAGTACTACAATAAAGTTTAATACTATAAATACGAAAGAATATACTCCCTCCATTCGTTTTTATTCTACATCTTGGAAATTTCCAACAAATTAGACTCACATTTATTACTATTACTTTTCCACACCCAAGCATGCAACACAATTACTTTCTCGAAACAAAGCATCCCTTCGGTAAACAATGCACGATTAATACAGTACATGCAAATTCCACACACAAAAACTACTTCCGTTGTGGGGGTTCGCTATGGGTGTGTGACTTGATTTACTCCAGGGACCGCTGCCTCTCTCTACTCTTAATTACCAACTGCGGGTCCCACCTAGGATGTAGAATAAAAAAAAGAACAAAATCTGGGTCTAGGATGTAGAGTATAAACGAATGGAGGGAGTACATTCCAAAAAATGACACATTCAAATCGGCATCCCTCTTATGCCAAATGGAAGTAGCCGAATGCTGAAACAAGATAAAGTAATAGTTAGACACTGATTCTAAACCAAATAGATTAAGGCCCCGCTTGGATTCGGGGTACTGTATGAGCTCCATAAATGGCCGGTTAAATTATACGGACTTGGAACGCTCCGTAATATTAGGAAGCAATCCGTTATTACGGAGGTGAGGAAAAAAGGGGACCAAGCGGAGCCTAACTATATTAGACTAGCTAAATGCCCGTGCGTTGCTACGGAGTATACAAATAAACTGATTTTGTATCATGCATTCATTTGAAACAAAATATTTGGTAGATCAGTCATCAATCTACTTTGTCATGACACCCATTTATCCATTTGAACTCAAGTAAATCATTGCCGCAAGATGTAACCTCCACGATAAACGAGAGAGAGTTGAATACCTGTGCGTGTTGATCAAAATAATAGCTCAAATTCAAAAATATAGTCAAAATGATGTTTTAGTGCAGTACATTGTACAAATTTAACTTAATATATTACTTGTAGGGACCAACACTCGTGGTCACTTGCTTGAATATGAGCTTTCTTCTCTATCTTGCTTCCCCGTCGTTCCATGTTGCAGCCTCCTACCTCGAAGGAATCCTTTAGTCGAGCAACTCCCGCCTCTCTATTTATGTGGCCTTCTCCTTCTACGGTAACATATTTATGTTCGTAGTCGATAACTAATTCAAAAAAACACTCTAATCATGATAAAATGCAGGATTTCAAAAATCTAAAATTAGAAGGACAAAAAATAGGCAGCTGGTCGTCTCATATCTGAACTATAAAGGAATCTGACTCAGTTTGACATATGTAGTACTAACCATGAGTAAGAAGAAATGACTCCTTAGCTAATCCATTAATTCCTTCCCCTAAAACAGAGCACGATTTAACCTTCTGGCCGTCAGATATTCCCTCCATAATGATAAAAACAATACTCCAAATAGTTAATGTATAGCAATGATCTTGTGGCAGAAAATGAGGCATGAAACCCAAGCTCGAAAAAGAAGTTTCAACTAAATAGTAAGTGTATAACAATACTCTGCATCAACAATCATTGGGAATTACCTTTGTTGATACCCACATGGACGCAGAGGAAGATCCTCCGTTCAAGTATGCACAACCAAAAATACTCTACCTCAAAAAATGGCTATGGAAACGAATGAATACAATTCAGAACTACATATATGGTCAAAAATAGATATATACCCCAAGAGGAAAACTAAGATAAATGTAAACCATAGGAGAGTAACATACATCTCTTGAGTTAGAGGAGGACTATCTACTATAGTATAGAAGATAAGAATAAATAAGACAACAACGACATCAATTCACAACAGGGTTGTTCTATCTATGGTCAGTGGGGTTGAGAGAAGAATACCTTAAGAGTTAATTCGGAGTGACAACCATACCAAGATGTTGCATTCATACTCTCATATTAATAAGAAGACCAATGACCTGAAATTATCAAAAAGAGACAGATCATCCAGGCCCTCTTTAAATTCAAATGAGCGGCTTGCATAGGAAATAAGGAACATAATAGGTCGATGGGAAAGAATTGCCTCAGGAAACACAACTATTTTAATCTAATCTAGTACAGTCAGATACAAAACTAAGGACCAAATTTCTAACTTCAATGCAAATATCCGGACATAGCAGCTATTGCAACAAACCTGACGACAACAATGCTGGTCCATGGATGCATTGTCGTCACTGCACTGCCTCCTCACAGTAGCACCAAAACTCTCAGCAACGGCAACTATCTCTCCGATTGGCCGGTGGACGTGACACAGACTGCTCTCACTCCACGATGATGAATCAGATGGCATACCGGACACCCAATGTTTCCCCGCCGTACTGAGCTACAAAAAAAAAGGATAGAAAGTTAGCACAAAGAGAGATGAGCCTGGATTTTGTAATCAAGTGGAGCGTATGCTCAGGTTTTTTATAGGACCCAAATCTTATCAACAAAAGAACTGAAGGAAACTAAATGACGTGAACTGAAAGGATTTTAATAACCACATGATTTCCGTATATTTTCTGGCGATTTTGCCAGCTCGTAGTTGTGACTAAAATCTGCACATATCAAAGCACAACTAATCCATAATATCTGAACTGATGATGGAATGCCAAGCATAAACGAACACTTTGAAGATTTATATAAGTATAATAATTACTAAACTGCAAAAATTGCAAAGTAATTATTGTAGAAACCTCTGTTTAGTTAAATCTCCATGTAAATCATTATTAATTGCAACTATCATGATTTAGCAAGTTATGAATTGCAACTATCATGATTTAGCAAGTCAGATCATGGTTGGTGACAGATAAGTCTTTCGAATAAAGTAGTAAAGTTGAAACCATCATTTGATCATATTGCAAAACACATCTTTCTTTACCAGTTGCCTCCTGATAGCGTCACCTAATGGGTGGAAGGCAAAAATATTATGTACTCCAGTGTAGGAAAAAATGACTAATAGCTCTATTGAGTTCTAAAGATAATCAAGAACCCAACGGCTGATGTGATACTATTACAATTATTTACAGAGCACAATTGCTCATAAAGTACGGTTACAGTTCTGGTATAGGAATATTGGAACAAATCAATCAGGATCCTTCATCCTTTAAAACGTAAACGTAATTTTGTGGTATGAACTAACAATTGTTCATGAAGTATAGTTACAGTTGCGATATGAACTATCAATTCTTGAGGAAAGCATGGCTCGCCCATTCTCAGATATATGAACTAATCGTAATAAATAATAAATAATAAAGTAATGTCCAAATACCGGAAGACCAAAACACACAAATAATAAACTCAACTAACTTATAGGCTACTGGGCGCTCCTACTGCTGACAAAAATACAGTGCTCTAGCTGAAGGTCACCTCCCCGTTCGTGGCATGAACTCAGCTGCACAAACAGATGCAACAACAAAAATTAAGCACAAAGCATTGGAGACGGCACGTCCATTACGAAGCTGAAGCTGACCTCTCCTTGTAGATGCCGGCGACACCATCTGGCGTTAATATCCAATGCTGTGCACATTGCGAAGTCGACACCAATGGAGACGGCACAGATCTAGGAAGGAGGCATGGCGTGAGGGAAAGTGCCACCGGTCCTCGTGCGACGCCGATCCGCATGTACCGACTGATTCGTCACGAGCGCCGGCACCACTGTGGCTGTCATCTTCTTCCTCCGCATCCCCTCCTTCTTCGCCTCCTGGTCCTCCCGGCTCCCGTCGGCGGCGGCAAACCAAGGACACACCGAAGGGAGGGTCGAGGCGGAGGCCGCAGAACGGGCGAGGCTAGGCAGATCGAGGCGGCGGCAGAATAGTTGTGAGGGCGGAAGAGAGAATTGCGGGCGGCAGCAGCAGCAGCAATGGAAGGAAGGATGGGAAAGAAGGGAGAGGGATATGGGCTGGCCCATGTTAGCGAGATGGATCGAGGTAGCGATCGGCAGAATCCATCGGCGGACGAAACGATGGCAGAATCGGGAGGCAGAATTTTCTGCCGGGTTACACCATCACCAACTCCCATTTAATAGTAAAGATACCGGCCGGCCAGAACACACACAAACTGAAAAATACAAAAGGAGTCACCGGGGAAACTTGTATGGTATACAATGTAGCTGTGTATTTAACTCTGCTTCGATCAGACGAATGTGACTCGTATTTAGTAACCGTAAAACAATATTCCCGAAGTACGATGATCAAAGTGAACTTCATCGACAAGTTTATTGAACAATAATGCATTTTACACCCCCTTGAATCCTTGCTCTTGACGTATGGGTTTCCACGCATTCTCCGTGAAACCTAGGTCATGACCCCCGTATCCCAACCCCCATAATCCATTTTCTACTAGAACCATTGTTAATTTATTGCTTACCGGTGTTTGACCGATAAGATAAATCGATCGACCGATTTATATGACGATAAACCACTCGATTTATCCCTTATCTTGAGTCGATCGATAAGTTTCCGATAAGCGATATCCCCAACATTGAGTAGAATGTTACCATCTTAAAAAACCAACGCTTATTACGCTCGGTGTGGTTACAATAACAAAACAACACTCCGCCACCTCCCACCATGGTCTCCGACCACCAGTCTCATCGAGCTGCGTGTCTTACATATTATAATCTTGTTCATCTACGTTAGTGGTATGCGGTGTTAAGATGGAGGATTGCAGGAATCTACACTTCGTAGAGCTCTTGTTGTGCTGAAGTGGACAGTTTCCCTAAAACTGCCATAAAAGGTTTGAAACTATAGAAGAGGCAGATGAAGCTTACTCCATGTGCCTTCTAAGAGAGCCTCTCCTGCCAGAGAGTAGCATTAAGAGTACACAAAAGCGCTGTCAACAGAAATGGAGTGGCGAAAGGTGCAGAACTGACCGGGTGTGGCCGCCTCAAAGATTCACCACGAGTATGAAACCAAACCAAACACATTAACCAAGCACCTTGCTTCTGGTCAGCTGAAATCTCTCGTGTTAGAACACCTCAGCCAAGGGTCACGGATGCGAGAGTCCCTGAAGGTCTCGGATGCAAGTCACAAAATCATATGAGTAACCAAGCACGCCCATGGTTCTACGGGACGGTACCTGAGCGAGGGGAGAACTCAACCAAAAGGATCCACCGCCGTACAAAGTTACCTACTACTTACCTTGCAGTTGCCAGTGAATCTTGAGGAATAAGTTACCCCAACGAATCAAAGCAAGCGGAGATACTGTTTTGTACGTTAAGCAAATCGACGACATAGTGCTAGAAAAATAACACCCAATTCAAAGGTTTGTTCCGCCAAAGGTATTATAACACGCAACTGTATCAGTGTTGATGCATAATTAAATAACCAGGACATTATCAATGTATAATACAACACTGCTACATCATAATTTGCATCGGTGAGTAACGGACAAGATATGTAATGGAGCGACAGTTCAGCAGAGAGACGATGCCTGCAAGGTGAATTAGGCATCAGCTTCATTTAAGACCAAAAAACATGTACAGACACTGGAAATTTAGAGAATATCAATACGTACTTTGAGATCCAAGCCAATCTGTTTAGCAATCTCTATCTTCCTCCTAATATACTGGTTCCATGTCTTCTGTTTGGGAAGCTGAAATAAAAAATTGAAATTGAAAACTAAACTTGAGTTGCAATCTTAAAGAACAAATAAAGAACGCAGACTATACAAGAGCAAACATGCATACCTTGTTCCAAACCGCAGATGCAATAGACCTACGCGCTTCAACCTCTGGAGCCTAAAGCCAATCAGATGTTTTTTCATCAATATTTTTGAGATTTAAGAACTACACAAATTACACACAAATATCCACTATATATACAACTGGTAGCTCAGTTTTACTGTAGCCCGTGGGAAGCAGAAAATCTTGTGAATCTATAAGAGTGACACTCGCAATATGCCTACGCTCCTGCTCACATATCTCGCAGTCACCTACGGAAGCAGAGAGATAGTTTAAACCTACGCCGCCCAGAAAGCCAGTGACACATATCTCTGAGTATCCCTTGGTTTATATATCTATTAAATGGGAATAACTATAGGGATACGGTAGGATACTCAGGGGATACACGGTGGGATACGGCCTACTAAGGCCCAGTGCACAGAAAAACTAGATTAAAGAGAACTGAGGCAGGCAAGCAGCAGGTCAATCCCACGTCCAACTTGCCGCCGCCACGATCACTCCACTGACCTCTGCCACCACCACCCCTTGCCGTCTGCATCTGCTTGGTCACAGGCGGCCGCCGGCATCAAGCGATGGCAAACATCTTTCATCTTCCCACCTCTCGCATATTGCTGAGGTTGCTGCTTGCTCAGTTACTGAGATGCCACGGACTTGGGGGCATCTGAGTTGTTGACCTCCTTGATTATGAATCTATGGTTTTTGACAGCTAGCTAAGTTAGGCCATGAACTGTATCATCCTATTTACCATGTTATGTAGTGGACTGTGCAATGTTGAATTTATTTCGTTCATGTAATACATACTCCACCTATTTCAATTATCTAATATATACTTCCTGCATCACGTAAGGTTGTTTCCCGAAACAATAATCCTACACCTACGGACGGGCTGGTTACGGAAACCTTTACGGACATACGTGTGAGTTTTTGGTTGGCTGAATTTTAACAGATTCCTTGAAAAGCGGGCCACACTTATGTTTTCACCTGCGCCTGATATGCCCATGCGTGAGTCCGTAAGAAAATTTCTGTAGAACCTCCCCGTAAGTGTAGCATTACTCTTCCCAAAAATGCCATATCCTGTATGCCTCTATCCGTATCCCGGTGTTTGTAAAGAAAACAGCACTTCTCAGGTTTAAAGCTAGCCGAGAAAAACAAAAAGGAAAAAAAATAAGACAATGACACATTAATGCGTTATTAAAGCAATATGTGTACATAGTGGCTTGCTGGCCAAATGGCTTCAGTGGTGTGGGATTAGGGTGCAAGCTGATGTACATAGTTTTCTTTCTTTTGCACCGCTAGGGTATAGCGGTGCCTGTTGAATCTGTCTAGAACTTTGATTCTATTGCTAACAATAATGAGTTTGCTGGTGAGCCCCCCTCACTTAGAGAAATGCACAATCAAATCCAGTGTAAATTGCATGTACTTGTTATATATCATACTTACATCATCAGGGATTCCTTCCACGCAGATATCATACTGGACAAGAACGACGGGAAATGAAAAGCATTAGCAAGGATAATGTGTGTCAATAATCAGAATTCACGAGGATCAAGGCATGAATTGCAGATCATCGACCTAGAATAACTTACGGCTGACTGCAAACTGGTGTATATACTATTATCCAGTGCAAACTGCATACGCCTTTTGTGTCGAGGGAACATGTTCTTTTGATTGACTTGGTGCAGAGCATCTCTGAAAGTAATCTGAGCAAAGTTCAAAAACAAAAACATACATCACCACTATGGTCTTGTTTGTAAAAGACAAGGTTTCATTGCATGAGTACACCACAAATGACGATTCCGTAGCATGCGTTACTGGAGTATGATGATAACCTTTTGTGCAGTGGCACGCTTCCATATCTCAAAAAGGAGACGATCAATGTCTTCACGGTAAGAATAATCAAATCGCACATTAAAAATGTGATCCTGAACCAAAAGAATGTTGATGTCAAATAAAACAAGGACCGTTGCAGACCACAAGAATTACTTAAAGGCAATGAGAAGTTATTGTACCGTGTATGCAGTAAAAGCTACTTCAGAGCTGATGCGGGGAAAGTCTACCGCGATCTTCATTGCTTGCCGCAATCCTCTAGCTTCTATCTCAATCCACTAAAGAGCAAAGGGGTTATCAGGGTGTTAATAGTCCATCTGTAACTTTACTCCATGGTTTTCTTTCGGGCATGTTTACCTCAGGAGATCTTCGATCACATTCCATATACCCTTTAATCCACTGTCCCAAAAGATAAAGATTAGTATCCCAGAAATGTAGCATATTCTAATTCTTTGTAGCTTGGTCTAATGATGCCTACCTTGATTTTCTTTGATATTTCTTCAAAGTATTTGATATACTCTTCATCCATTTCGTAGCTAGTAAACCATGAGTGGTACTTCTCCCAGTCGAGATACTGCGTGCCATCCTGCAACCCAGAGGGAGAGAAGACATAGATGACATACATAGGTCCATCTGAAATTCAACGAAATTTCTCGATTTTAAACAAATTACTGTATAAACTAAGCTTAAAAAAGATAACTTGGACCTCAGGGAACATAGCGAATGTGTAAAGTATTGCTGCCGCCAAACAAAATGTCTCAATATTGTATACTTTTCACGGTCTCCATAATGCAACTTCAATTTGTTTCCATCTTCGTATACACAAAACTTTAATTCGAGAGAATAACTGTGTGAAAAATATCACCATGGCACTCTAACATGATCAATTAGGAATTTGCACTAGAAGGAACACAGCACTGGATATTGTAAAAACGGATGTATCATGGGACAACATTATCAACTAAATGGCAAAGTAGCCATCCTTATGAGTATGAGCAGCGGCCACTTACATCTCCATTTTTAAGGACAAGGCGCTGGTAGTCAGTCAAGTAGGAGTAAACAGAATAGGCACTGTCGAAGTACCAGTCGAAGGTGTTCAATAGCTCATCGTCACCAAGATAATACATTTCCACGAGAGCTTCCGGAGAGTATTCCTTTCTCAGAGTCACATCATCCAGCTCATCGATGCAGACTCCCTGTGCCATCTGTGCGAGCAACAAAGGCACAAGTGGTGAGAGATAAAAGTTCATCACAAATTTGCAGGAGCCTTGCAAATAAGTTAGTACAAAACACACGGGCACCTAAGATAAGATGTCGGAAGGATAAGATAAATGAGAGGAGCTAACCTTGGCAGCTCTGATGCGGTAGAGTGAAATTCGCTCATACACCTCGCGTTGCCGTTCGTCGTCCATCCTTGGCCCAGCTATGGTGATAGGACGAGGCCTGGTGGACAAAACGGCAAGGCACGCGTGGAACTCCTCCTCGCCGACGAAGTTACGATCCTGGTCTGGCAGCCCATGTGGTAAATCCGATGGCGCCCCGACCCTAGGACGCGCAGAGGATGGTGTTGGAGACGGGATCTGATACTTGCGCCTCTTCTGTCCCGTCAATCCCCCTGTTCCATCTCCACAACCGGCGCCGGAGCCGAGGCCGAACCGCGGATCTAACCGAACGGGCCTATCGTGCAGCATCTCCTCTCTGCGGATCTAACCGAGGCCCCTCGACGGACGGCGATTTCGCTTCGCCGGTCTCCTCTCTGGGTGGTTGGGGGGAGGGGCTCTTCCTCCTCTTCTCGATGCGGGGAGAGTTTTCTTCTTAATAAGGATCGTAATCGGAGGCGTAAGCCGTCGCGGTTTCCTAATTGCCGCCGGTTTCTCAATGTTTTTTTTTCTTAGATGATGCATTTATCAAGGGCGGTCACAGACCAATTTACAGACAGGACCCCAAAAGAAACAGAATTACATTACAGTTCTGAAAATAAACACAAAATCTCAACAAAAAAAGAAAATAAGCACAAAGGACCCTAAAAGACTAAGCCAAAATACAATCAAATCGTGTTGGTCACTGCCGCTGCACAGACTCCACCGCCAGCCATCTTCCTCACCACACGGGAACATGCCACTTGGGAGGGAGAGGAAGTCGTGAAGCGCCGTTGCGAAGTCGAGGAAGGGCCTCCCATCGTGGAGGTTAAGTAGAATACGTCAAAGAGTAGGCGTCGGGGGTAGCCGTCCGCCGGCTCGCTGGGTCGATGACATGCCATGGGTCTATAGCTTTATAGTTCCATAGATAGATGTAAGGCAAAAAAAAAATCATGCATGTGACCCAAAGATGCATGTGATTTATCTCCTTGTTATATTAAGTGGAGAATATTTTCGTGCGGAGTAAGTGTTGTTAATTTTTTGAATTAAGCGGTCACACTTGCATGGGATTGTTAGGCACATTGGCACTTTCCGTTTTTCACCACATATGTGTATACGTATATGTTTTGAGACCCCAGTGTAAATTTTGGTGGGATTCCGATCCCCCACCATCCCCCACGTTTTGGGCTAAACACTAAAACGTGGGCCTCGCGTCTACCCCTTTGGCCGGCGTCAAATGTGGGTAGTTGACCAATGTACTTTTCACCATGTCTATGTTAGGGTGGGTCATAGCTACGAACACGTAAACCAACATGAGTACATGACCCCAAGGTTCATGATATTCTCCACACGTGGCGTCGAAGTTGGAGTTCAGCCATTACCTTGGTCATTTGGCTTCAAATCCATTCATGGTCTTCATATACATACACGATATACATAATACGACGTGGATTTGCTGCCCACGGGGATAGCTATGCATGCCCTTAGAACCATGCGATGTGGTCTCGTGATTCGTGATGCCATTAACGTCGTTAGGAGCCATGTTCTTTTTGTCGTAGAAAACACTGCAAAAACAAGTACGAGCCATCGTGTTATTCATGTCATAAAACCATCCCTGATTTACGGGGTAACACGCCCGTGATTGGCAACCAATCTGCTATGCCTGTTCAAACTTCAAAGCGACAAAGAAAAGACCCGTGCAGTGAAAAAAGCGACGGTGGCAAAGAAGCTGGAGGAGGCCATGCTCCGGTGAACTTCCATTCCCGCAATTAAGGGTGTGTTTGGTAGGCCGTATTCTCCATCTCAACCCATATATGCCCAGTCTAGCTATGCTGAGCACATCCAAATTTGTTTCACTGTGGTGTTTGGTAGGTTGTACAAGCTAAGTTGTACTGAATTGAGACCATGTTTGGTAGCATGTATGAGATGAGCCATTCTAGACTTTTATACAAAGCGATCAGGTCCCTGAATAGAAAACTTAAAAAGCGATCAAGTCACTAGTAGGAAATAGGCTAGTGGCAACATCAGGTTTGCGACGTGTCCTCCGCAAGACACGTTGCTAGTAAACATTGGCAACGCGTATTTTTAAAACGCGTTGTTACTATCTCCATAGTGGCAACGTGTAAAACCGGACAAGCGTTGCCAATACGTTTTGCGAGCCCGCCGGGACTCGGTAAAACTTGTGGCAACGCGTACTCCAGACGAACATTGCCAGTAATACCATAGTGGCAACGTGTATGACCGTGGCACGTTGCCAAGGAGAACACGTAGCAACGTGCACTTAGTGCACACGTTGCCATTAGGCCGAGGATATATCCCCAGATACCGCATCGCGGGTCGATCGGTTCCCCACTCTCACGCGCAACAGTTAGCTAGCTAGGGTTCGTCTCTCTCCCGTGTCGCCGGTCGCGGTCAACCGCGCACTCCCGGTGGTCGCCCTGCCGCCGCCGCCTCCCCATCCTCAGATCTTCCTCGATCCGTCATCGACCGCGCACTCCAGGAGGTCTCCCTGCGCCGCCGCCTCTCCATCTCTCCTCGATCCGCCGTCGACCGCGCACTCCAGGAGGTCTCCCTGCCGCTGCCGCCTCTCCATCTCCCGCGCGCTGTCCCCCTCTGTAAGCACTGCCCCTCCCCGTCCTCCCCTTGCCCCCTGCGCATAAAAGGAACAATGTCTTAGGATTGCAACCGGAAAACAAATGAAATGCTTGTTTGAATTTCATTGTTTGTGTTCTATGCAATTAATTTAGTTTTCATTGTTTGATATATAGTGTCCCTTGAAGATGGTTTTGAATTCCGTCGGGTGGCATGATATGAAGTTTTCGGACGTGGTATATTATTTGGGAAAACTAGCCAGTAATTTCATTTCGTGTAATTAATATGCCGACTAAAACTGACATAGACTTTTTTATTTAGGGTTCCATATGTGAACCGGATGTGCCGACCGATTTGCAATTTGTTGTTGAGAGGTTAGATATTGTTGAAAAGGAAAATCATGAATTGAAACAAAAATTGAAGAAACTTGAAGAAGACAAAATGATATTGGACTTGTATGTTGCCGATGTCGTCGACGATCACAAAAACAGATGGATGCAAAGCGGTTGCAGATTAAAAAGATTAGAAGATATGCCATCGATCAGGAGGCTTGGTTTCATTATGCAGTTGGATCTGTTGTTACCTTAGTTGCGATTTTTATCACAGTTGTATTTTATTTAGATGCACTAGATGATTTAGTTAGATTGGAGTTAAGGTGAATGTTAGAAGTTCCTATATGTTGTATTTGACTAGTTGTAATCTATGTTGTAGCAAATAATGAATCACATGTGTGAGAGTTGTGGCTACCCCGACTGTATGAGTAAGAAGTTTGGCGTAGTTCTCCCACAAGAGGTTCACACCATGATGGTATGTTTTTATCCAACATATTTATTCTATCGTAATTTCTTCACATTATAGTATGATAGATGGTCTTGTGGGAACTCTTTTATTGTATTACACCGATGACTCTGATTTACAGCATAGCTAGATTGACTCTGAGTCTGAGCAGGAAAAACCTGTAGAACGATGGCGTTGCACCGTCGGTCTGTTGTTTCTCTCCAGCTCAGGCTCAGGGTCACGCTACTGTTCTCTGAATCAGAGATATCGTGTATACTATTTATTTATATGCATGACACATCTTTTTATAACATCTCGTTAATTTTCGACCATCATGGGGTGCTTGTTACATGCATATGCCAATGATTACACTATTGTGCATTATATGTTCGAGTGTTGGTCTAAAGGACCTACTGACATGTACAACAAGATTCGTTATACATTTATCTTGGTCCTTTAGTTCCGACACTTGGAAGTTAATGGTGTGCACTCTTCACATGAGGCATCTTTTTATTCTTCTTTTTATCCGTGTTACACCGATGACTTCTTTTTATCCTCATTTGCAAAGTCAACGCTGTGAAACATGTATTGTTTGTGTCATCTCTTTCTTCGATGTTTAGAGTTTGTGTAGAATGTACTAATGATTAGACTCAAGTGCATTATCATTTCGAGTGTTGGTCTAAAGGACCTACTGACATGTATAACATCATTGGTTATACATTTCTCTTGGTCCTTTAGTTCCAACACTTGAAAGTTAATGGTGTGCACTCTTCACATGAGGCATATTTTTATTCGTCTTTTTATCCATGTTGTTGTACATGTTAGAGGCCGATGATTTAAACGATGTCATGTTAAAGGAAAAAAGAGTATGTACAATACCTTGTACTTTATACAATTTGAGCGCTTGTATTAGTACGTGGTCTTGTATGCACGCTTTTTGCCTTTGTTTTGGCAATGATATATGAGGCTTGTATTACACCGATGACTTTGAGGCATCTTTTTATCCATGTTGTTGTACATGTTAGAGGCCGATGATTTAAACGATGTCATGTTAAAGGAAAGGAGAGTACCTACAATACCTTGTACTATATACAATTTCTGTGCTTGTATTCGTACCTGGTCTTGTGGGAACTCTTTTTTTCTTATTTTGACAATGATAAATGAGGCTAGATGTGCACTCTTCATAGCTAGGTCTGTAGTTCCTTTGCATTATACTATATCCTTATAATAACACTAATTTTAATTGTTCTTTTTCTCAGATCATCCTGTGTAGGGCTAGACGTGACTTCTTGGACCATGTTGGCATTCTCATTAGTGACCATAGGACATTTCAGGTCAACCTGGCCCAGATGACGGTGCCCACTCGAAGCTTCAGAGTTTTGTGCACCAACGAGTCAGGGCGGACATATATCAGTGGCGCCCATTGGGCACAACTTGTAGCTCAATACGAGATGCAACCTGGTGAGAGGTGCACCTTCTTTCTCGACCATGGTAACGACGAGATCTACTTCATGTATAGGGCCCCCCATGACTCCTCCAGTTCTGAGTCTGAGGATCATGACCCTAGAGATGATAATGACTTCATGCCTGAGCCTGATGTGATCAAGACCCTCAGTGATTAGCTAGTTAGTTAGAAGAGTAGGAATAAGTGTTATGTGCTATCTATTAGCGAGATCGAATCTCATGTGCTATTTATGTAATTGGAATTGGAGACTTGGAATAAGTTATGTGCTATCTATCTAATTCGGTTGTTTATTTTGTCGAAATTGTGTTCTGATTATATTGTTAATACCTGTGCAATTATCAGAACGCACATTCTTGCTGTTCAAAAAATAAGATAGCAACGCGTGCTCAGAAAGCACGTTGCTGGTACATATACTGCACTTCCAACGTGTATACTAGGGACGTGTTGCCGCTGTGAGGAAAGTGGCAACACTCACGCTACACACACGTTGCTAATGTGATGTAATCTTGCAACGTGCCCGAATACACGTTGCCAGTAAAAATACCAGCAGCGTGACACCGACAACGTGTGCCCGCACGTTGCTATGTGAAAAAACCGCACGTTGCCAATTAGCTTTCCTGTACTAATGAGTCCCTGAACTAAAATCTTAAAAAGCAATCATGGCCTTGGCGCCGCGGCCGGCGAAAGGAGGCGCTGCCGCCAGCGAGAGGAGAGACCGCCGGGAGTCCGTGCCCTCCTATTCCATGTTCGGAGGGGACGGACAAGCTCGCCACGCAATAGAGAAAGAGCGCGGGACTCAGGGAAGAGCGGGGTGGTCAAGCTCCTTCTCCGACTGGGCCGAGCGGGGCGGCGGTGGAAGAGGCCAAGCAGGGAGGCGGTAGGATACGGGAGGGGCGGCGCAAGGCTTGTGGTGGCACCGTGGGGGCGGGGCTGGCCGACCTGGACTCGGTCGCGCGGTGGAGATGAGAAGAGCAGATGGAGGGAAGGAGACGGGCGTGGGGGAGAATGAGCAGAATTTTTCGGAGGGGCTGGGTTGTGAGGCGTCGGTGGGACCCACACGTATGGTGATTTTCTGGATGATTTGGGCAGGGCGAGCAGAAAAGCTCAAATCGAGCTTCTCAACCGGGTAGGGCTGAGAAGCCTTTTTGGTATGAGATGGGCAGAGCCCAAAGAGGAAACCGGGCTACCAAACACGTGAAAGGTGGGTGGAGGGAGATTTTCTGAGCCCAGATAGGCTACCAAACACGCCTTGAATTGCGTGGCCGGTGGTTTTTAGAAGTAGCATGCAGAATGTATTGGAGCTTTGAAGTTCAAGAATCTCTATAGGGAGATAACTTGGATCGATCACGTAGATAGCAAACTAATTTCATTCACCTTCACATACTATGGATTTATCAGATAATGGATAACTCTTAGATCTCTATAGGGGATAACATGGAAGAAAAAATCAAACAGATATACCTCTCTGAATTTTACATGTAACATGGAAGAAAAATCGAAGAGTTTGGTTCCCTTCTCAAGAACATCTAGGCAGCAAAACAAAATACGAACCGAAAACCAATCCAAAAAAATGAGGTCGTTGGGGGAGATCGACTTCCTAGCAGCCCAGATCCTCCACCGTGGGCACCGTCCCAGTAGCATCACCCGCGGAGGCGAGCGGCAGGGGCCAGCCGTCGACCACCGCAACTCCATACCCTGCCGCCACTGAGCCGAAGTGCAATTCCTGATTCCCGAGATCGTCCACCGTGGTCACAACAGAAAGTTGGCATGATCGCGTACGGAAAGCGACATGGCGATCGCACTGCCACGACCGAGGGCCCTCGGGATGTGGTAGCAGGGGGCATCAGATGGTATCCGGGTGAAGAAACTGGTGGGCGTGCTGGGGTCTGACGGAGAGAGAGAGAGAGAGAGAGAGAGAGATGTGCATGGACGGATGGGGTGCGGGATGGAAAAAAGAAAGGTCGGTAATGACGTTAATCAGCTACGGTGCCAAAATGCCCTTTAGGTCTTGGTTCGCTTGTTGCTAATAAAACATGGTTGGGCAGAGTAACAAACAGAGAACGGCGTTAAAAACCATCTACGATGAAATAATTGCCTATAGGGTGATCTAATGGCTAGATGGGGGTGCACAACTGAAAGATCAAGGATGTCGTCAAGAGGGGGTGAATAGGTGATCTACAATTTTAGCTTTTTCTTATTAAACAGGGCATAACAAGATATCACTAGGTTGATTAGATGTGCAACTAGATGGATACAACCTAGGTGATACAAGCAAGAGTAATACGAAGTGGAATATAAGTAGTAAAGGCAAGAAGTAGCCGCAAAGTGGACACGAGGAGATGTTTCCCGTAGTTCCTTACCAAGGGAAGTACGTCTACGTTGGAGGGGTGTGGAGCCACTGATGCTGCTACAACAACCCGTTAGAAACCCCAAGAGAAAGGCATGATGCATCGTAGCAGAAGTTTCCCTCAGTTATGAAACCAAGGTTTATCGAACTAGTAGGACTTGGAGAAGGATTCCAACAAATGACAATGGGAAGGAATGGAAGCGGTATTTTAATCAGTGTACAAGAATTGACACAGTTCACTAGAGGTGTCTTTCAATAAAAACAGATAAACATACATGCTAGGTAAACAAATTACAGATAGGCAATTGACAAATATTAAGGGCATGACAATGCTATCATGACAAGCTATAGTTCATTGTAGTATTTAATTGTACATTACAAAAAATACATGGACTGCTTGCTATCTGCATCTATGACTAATAATCCACCCAGGATCGCTATCCAGCATGTCACTATTGGGTTGCGGGTAAAACTTTAAAATTTTCCGTAACCTTGCCGCCAAGATCTATCTATGAAGATACGAAGCACCCCATAATGCTAGATCCAGAATACTTACAAACACCGTTGCGGAAGATCTTGTGTTTGTTGAAGTAGATGTCGGTGAAGCCTGATGAAGAATCTCACGTCCACGCCGGGAGGTGAGATTGTTGCCGGTCCGTCGTCGAGGTACTACTTGCACAGCCCGCTCTAGCGGTATCCACACGTACACCGCACCAACCCGCCGAGAACTTTCGCCGCCTAGAGCTACTAGCACCGACGAAGAGAGACAGCCTTTCAGCGTAGTTTAGGTGGTAGATCTAATCAACTAGATTAGATCTATATGAGATAATTAGAGACGTCTAATTCTCAACACATGAGATCTACTAGAAAAAGAGAGATTTGCAAGAAGCAATTGTTATCTCTCAACCCATGGGGGTTGTGGTGTTTATATAGTTGGCCAAAGGGGAGGGGTGCTTGGACAAGGGGAAAACTTCTCCTAGCCCAACTCGGATTAGACAGGGGAAGTTTCCCCTTGCCCAATTCGGCTAGGGAGGGGGAGTTGGAGTAGGACTCCAACCCCCTCCCCCACCGCCTCATGCACCACCGCCGCCGGGTGGAGCCCACCCTGGGCCGCACCGACCCAGGCGGGTGAGGCCCACCTAGGCCGGCCCAACCCCGGTCGCCACCGCCTCTCGCCGTCGCCCCCATGGGCCGTGGGGCCCACCTAGGGTTTCGGCCGGGGGGAGTCCTCCCCCCACTCGGCTAGCCCACCCGCCCCACTTGGGGTGCGGCTGCCCTGTGGACCCCTGTGGGCCCACATGGCAGCCCGCTTTCGGTGGGCTCCAAATAAATTTCTTTATTTAATATTTTCCATAATTATTTATTAATTAAATAAATTAATATTTAATTAACATATAATTAAATAATATTTTGTCTAATTAATTCTTCATTTGAATATTTCCTTTTACAGAATATTTCACCGAATTAATTACTTATCATATGAAACACTTTTCATATGAACCGGGACACCTAGTGTCCGCCGACAAAATACTCCGGATAAATATTTCCCTCTATATAAACCTTCGGATTAAATCTGCTGGTGACAGAAACTATTCCTCATCACCCCGGGACATTAGATGTCCGCCTTCTCTCTAAATCAAACCACGATCTCATAACCACTTATACTACAACTTTATTCTCTCAATAAAATGTTGACTCACAGCTTAAGTGTGTGATCCAAAAGGTTCAGTAAACACAAAGACATGTCCAGGAGCTTACCAGACAATAACCAGCATTGGGACCTAGACAGCCGTACTGGCTCTCGTGTGTTTATGAGTGAACGACAGAACCTGTGTGTTACTCATTACGCTAATCCCCTTACGTACATGATACCAATGATATCTCGAGATTGAGACAATGTGCTCTAGTGTGATCAAACCATTCGATCATAACACATATAATTCTCGTACCAATATCATTCTCTTTTCTCATTCCGTATTTATATTGTCCCGTGATAAATCACGCTGTGTCTGGCCAGACGATTGGGTGACAATAATAATACTGAGATGGCCTAGAGGATGTATCTCTCCATCGACTGGAGGAGTAAGTGTCATTCTTGAATAATCTCTGTTCCAATACATTATTCTAGTTCATGCCCAAAAGCTACCGTTATGGTCCCCATTTACGGCCAGACGTTAGGTAACAATCAAAACATGAGTGTTGAACAAGCAGTCACCAGATATTCTCATAGCAAAGGAATACAGCTAATGATAACTAAACATATGATCAATTGCTATCTTCATCGTTGACGATTTGTCTCATAGCAAGATCATACAGTGGGTCGGTTCAGTACTATTATCATTCCGACAATATACTCCTAGAGTTGTGCGACTTATACAAAGTCCATGATCAGGAAAGCATGATCATCAAACAACAAGATAGGCTAGTCTTAGAGACAGGACCAGGAACACTTTTACTTGTTCATATCTCTACACGTGTATTGGAGGTTTTCCTCTTGGATACGTGATACGTCTCAAACGTATCTATAATTTCTGATGTTCCATGTTGATATTATACCAATTGTTACATGTTTTATATATACTTTATAGCATTTTTATGCATTTTCTAGGACTAACCTATTAACAAGATGCCACAGTGCCAGTTCCTGTTTTCTGCTGTTTTTGTATTCCAGAAAAGCTAGTCTGGAAATATTCTCGGAATTGGACGAAACTTGGACAGAATCTCCTATTTTTTCAACACGAAGACGGAGTCCAGAGGAGAGACGGAGGAGGGCCACATGGCACCCACACCATGGGGCCGCGCCCCCCCACCCCCCGCCGCGCCGTGGGGTGGTGTGGGGCCCTCGTGGATCCGCAGCTGCCGCCCTTTCGCCTATTTATTCTTCCCGACGCGAAAACCCTAAACACCCGAACCATTAACCACGAAAAGTTCCAGAGACGCCGCCGCCGTCAACCCTAGCTCGGGAGGGTTCAGAAGCTCCTCCCGACACCCTGTCGGAGAGGGGAATCATCACCGGAGGGCTCTACATCACCATGCCTGCATCCGGAGTGATGCGTGAGTAGTTCATCCTTAGACTACGGGTCCATGGCAGTAGCTAGATGGTTGTCTATCCACTTTATGCTATCATGTTTAGATCTTGTGAACTGCCTATCATGATCAAGATCATCTTATTGTAATGCTACATGTTGTGTTTGCTGGGATCCGATGAATATTGAATACTATGTCAAGTTGATTATCAATCAATCTTATATGTTATTTATGATCTTGCATGCTTTCCGTTACTAGTAGATGCTTTGGCCAAGTAGATGCTTGTAACTCCAAGAGTGAGTATTTATGCTAGATAGTGGGTTCATGCCTCCGGTAATCTGGGAGAGTGACAACAACTTCTAAGATTGTGGATGTGTTGTTGCCACTAGGGATAAAATAACCGATGCTTAGCTTAAGGGTGCGCCGTTAGGTCTAATGCATTTGTTTACATTACGCACATTACTTAATGCAATTATCCGTTGCTTGCAACTTAATACCAACGGGGAACTCGGTATGACAACCTGGCGGTGGATTATTAGTCATAGACGCTGTTGGATAACGGTCTATGTATTTTGTCGTAATGCCCACATGAATATCATAGTAATCATCATGTCATATATATGCATTGTCATGCGCTCAATATTTTGTCAATTGCCAGCTGTAATTTGTTCACCCAGCATGTTAGTTATCTTTTATGGAGAGACACCACTAGTGAACTGTGGACCCCGGTCCATTCTTTTACACTGATAATACAACCAACTGCAAACATTGTTCCTTTTCATTCTCTGCAATTTACTACTTTTCCACACCATACGTTTAATCCTTTGTTTTCAGCAAGCCGGTGAGATTGACAACCTCACTGTTTCGTTGGGGCAAAGTAGTTTGATTGTGTTGTGTGCAGGTTCCACGTCAACAGCCGAACTCTCTTCCACACGCAAGCTCTTTTCTGCACCTTGACAACCTTCAGAAGTGCTTCTTGCTCCTACTGGTTCGATTAAACCTTGGTTTCATACTGAGGGAAACTTCTGCTACACTGCTTCATACCTTCCTCTTGGGGTCTCCCAACGAACGTGTGATCCACGCAATCAAGCTTTTTCTGGCGCCGTTGCCGGGGAGCAAGAGGATTTCTGCAAGGGGAGTTTCACGCTTCCAATCTCTTTACTTTGTTATTGTCTTGCTTAGTTTATTTTTATCTTGTCTTGTTTGCTTTATTTATCAAAAACACAAAAAAATTAGTTTTTGCATTTAGTTTATTTCGGTTTGTTATTATGTCTAGTTTTTATTGCTATCAATGGTTTCTCTCTTTGAAACAAAATCTTATTGGCTAAGTGGGTTCACGGAGAACAACAAATTATATAAGGAATACCGCTTGTCTAAAAAGGGAAATATTTATGGGAACAAATAAGTAGATTGAATTATTTTGCTAAAACTTGTGCTCTACTTATGATGAATCCTACTGCTTTAATGAATCTTTATGTTGTAGAAGGCATAAACACCTCCCTTTCCAATGTGATTATAATGATAATGAAACCTTGGCTGCTTATGCTAAAGGAAACTATGACTTTGGTAATCTTGAACAATTGAAGAATTTTTTGTTTTTAAGGTGCCTATGAAATTGCTGGTTATATTCAATGATGATGCTCCTTATAAACTGAAAATTTTGCTATACTTGGTTATTGCCTTGAATATTACAATGATAATCCTTATATCACTGAATTTCTTGAGAAAACTTATTCTCCAGAACAACTTGCTACCTTTCAGGAACCTGTGGGAGAAGAAACTGCTGAAACTGAAAGCTCATTGATGAAAAAGAGGAAGAGAGTGATGAACAAAAGGAGGATCTACCTTCTAATGATAGTAACTCTTTAACTCTTACATTATATGATTACCCTCCATGCCTACCTAAGGAGGAAAATGCTATATTGTTGAATGTCATGATTCTATTGAAATATCTCCTTTTGATAAATTTGAAGTAAAACTCCTTGACTCAAGAAAAGGAAATTGCAGAAAGTAAAAATGTGCTCCCTAATGTTATATATGATAATGCTCTTGATGATGGTCCTATATTGCCTAATGATATTTATTATACTATTATTGTCAAAAGTGGGTTTAATGACCCCACTGTTTTTGAGCTTAATAAAAATTATGTGTTTGTAGATCATGAAAAGCATGCTTTATGTGATAGTTATATTGTTGAGTTTGTTCATGATGCTACTGAAAGTTATTATGAGAGAGGAAAATATGGTTGTAAAAGTTTTCAAGTTATAAAACACTCTCTTTATGTTGAAAGTTTTGAAGTTATTTGTTTCATCTTTCTATGCTAGTTGCTTTATGCTTCAATAATTTATTTTTACAAGATTCCTTTGCATAGGAAGTGGGTTAGACTTAAATGTGTTTGATATTTGCCTCTTGATGCTCTCTTTTGTTTTTCAACTCTTATTCTTATGAGAGCATCATTAAAATCTTCTAGCCTAGCTAAAAGGCATTAAAGAAAGCGCTTTTGGGAGGCAACCCATTATCTTTTGTTTTCAGTTTTAGTCAAGGAGTTGTTTACTTCTGTAACAATTCCTTTGTATCTTTATTTTATCGCATTGTTGTGCCAAGTATTGCCTCTAATAGGAAGATGATGCTAGATTTGGATTTCTGCGCAGGAACAGATTTCTGCTGTTCACGTTTTAATTCTGTAAAATCACAGAAAAATTATTTAAATCTGCAAATTTTTGTGCGTGATCCTCAGATATGTACGCATCTTTCGTTAGTTTAAAGTTTTTCGATCTGAGCAACGTAAGTGCTCGAAAAAATTCGTCTTTGCGGACTGTTCTGTTTAGACAGATTCTGTCTTTTATTTTTCGCATTCTCTCTTTTACTAGTGTTGAGTGGAATTTTTTTTAGGGTGAAGAGCTTCACATAACATCAGTGGCAGTAGCTAATGTTAAAATAACGGTCATGTTTGTGTCCTTATAGAACATGTGAGTTTTTGATTGTGCACTAACCCTCTAATGAGAATTACTTAGTTTGGTGTGGCGGAAGTTTTCAAGGGTCAAGAGAGAAGGATGATATAATGTGATCAAGAAGAGTGAAGAGCTTAAGCTTGGGGATGCTCCCATGGATCACCCCAGCATATTTCAAGAAGACTCAAGCGTCTAAGCTTGGGGATGCATCCCCTTCTTCATCAGCAACTTATCAGGTCATCTCTAGTGAAACTATATTTTAATTCTTTCACATCATATGTGCTTTACTTGGAGCGTCTGTGTGCTTTTATTTTCAGTATTTTATTTTTCTTATGGTCAACTTGATTGGACCCCATATTCTTGATTGGGAGAGAGACACGCTCCGCTTTTTCATATGAATACTCCTATTCTTTGTTGTAAAACTGCGCAGCAAAACGTAGATCAAACAAAGAACAAGAACACAGATTTTTACGTGGAAAACCCTTACGGGAAAAAACCACGGAACGCACGAAGGCGTATCACTATAATCGGAGGAGTATTACAATACACGAGAGAACAAACCCTCTACGTGCTATAGATCTGGTGGATCTCTCTCAATCTCACGATCTATTCTATGACTACCTCTAGCTATATATGGGGGCAAACAACTCTCTGTCTTGGCGGACACGAAACGGAGTTGTAGACATGCCTTATTTCGGTAGGACTCCATATATGGTAAAACGGGATTAGGATTCGGAGCACAAGAAAAATAACACTCTACCTTGAGACGAATCCTCTATAACAGTCATAGATAGTATCAACTCCTCAATTAAAGTCAGCACAAGTAAACCTTTTGTCTTCAAACGTCCATAGGACGAATAAACTTCTCTCGAAGTCATATTGAGCAAATCAACGGTAGATCATACGGAAAACAACACAGCTGTCAACAAAGCAGACGAACGAAACTTGGGTCTCCCATAAAACCCATAAAAGTCTGAGTCTGTGCCACTGACCTCCAAAACTGAAAAACTGCCCAATCATCAAATGATATAAGTCATCATATCTCCTGTGATGCCTGAACGAGCGCATAGCTCATAGTGCAACATCATGGTGCACATAACAATGTGAAGAACTCATCTCATGGAATCTGAACGTGCCACAAAGCACAAACCTCGACAAACAATACTCATGCAAGAGCATAGGTACGGATAACATCACGTACATCAAAAACTGTCGACGGTTACTGAAATATCCATGACATGGTAAAAAACTGTCCCTATAGAACAACTGTCGGATGGAACCTTCTCAACGTGCAACGGAGCATCAACTCTGCAATAGACCCCTCTTGAAAGAGCAAAGACAACTGAACTGCACTGTAAACTCAACATACTAAATGTTGCAGTATCTAGCAGAAAACAAATCTCCTTGCACCTCAACTGATCCTCATCACGAACATGAATATATAAAAAAAACCTTCACATGCATAACAGCAAAACTTTGGAGAGAAAAAAGTATATGCTGGCTACCAACAGGCTTAATAATCACCTCCCCATAATTGTTTTTTTGATAACTGAATTTTGTTCTTCATAAAATTGCAGCAATGTAATATCTTGAAATTGCATCCATAACATCTCCCATGTAAAATTCCATTGAATACGAACAATTATAAAACTTACTTGAAATTCCAGCCTTCAAATATGATAACCCAATGAACGAACGAGTCGTCGTAGAACGCCGCATATAAAACCGCCTTAACGTGAGCCCAAACTGCAGACAACTCAACAAACTCCACCTTCAATTGAATATCAAAACGATGATCATCTCAGCGGCAAATCATCGAACATAGGTGTTGCGGATAGAACCGGTATTGGGACCGGATAGAGCATGGGTCAAGGCTCGAGCTGGAAACAAATTGTTCACTTTTGTCCATCTGTGCTAAAATAATCCGCATAATCGCTTGCGCCAACAATGCTCACATCTTGACTTGCCATAAGATAAACCTTGTGTCACGGTCCAACAATGGAAGATCATACTTCATAACATGAGCCGATAAATCCATGCACAAGTAGTACAAGCCAAGCAACGGAAAATTTCCCGAAAAGAAATTATTTATACCGAGCAAAGAATTGAATTGATAGCACCTGGTAGTTGGGAGGAGTAGACGTAGCAAATCAAGATCTTAAATAATTGATCTTGCCTTCACGTGAGAATAAAGTATTGATTGTCTTCACGTAAGTAGTAGCAGCGCAGCAACACATAATCTCCACGGGCCGATGCCTTGGATCAATGAACTCCAAAGGTCATCACGCGCAGCTCCTCCTGGCCACGCCACCACGACTCTGAGATCGAGACAGCCCTTGTGCTGCAGCGCTACCTGCACGGGTCACCACGAACCGCCGCCACTGCTTCCGATCTCGCCGAGTCGGACACTGCTCAGCACGCATCCGATCGGATCGATCCGATCCGCCGGTGTCCCTTGATCGCCGCCATGACCAACGAAACCAGCTGATCAACTTCGGCAGATCTATAACTTGAGCTGCATGACGCCGCAATCCCGCGGCTGTTGATCCAATCAAGGAAGCTGCGCCGTGCTTGCCCCGGGAGCGTAGCGGAAAGTCTCACGGAGCAGCGGATCGAAGAATCCTTTGGCTCTGATAACCACTTGTTGTAAAACTACGCAGCAAAACGTAGATCAAACAAAGAACAAGAACACAGATTTTTACGTGGAAAACCCTTACGGAAAAAACCACGGAACGCACGAAGGCGTATCACTATAATCGGAGGAGTATTACAATACACGAGAGGACAAACCCTCTACATGCTATAGATCTGGTGGATCTCTCTCAATCTCACGATCTATTCTATGACTACCTCTAGCTATATATGGGGGGGGGGGGGGGGGGGCAAACAACTCTCTGTCTTGGCGGACACGAAACGGAGTTGTAGACATGCCTTATTCCGGTAGGACTACATATATGGTAAAACGGGATTAGGATTCGGAGCACAAGAAAAATAACATATTTCACTTATACTTGTTGAGTATTCTTATCTAGCTATGGCTATGCTTTTAGCTCCTGTTTTGCATGCATCTCTTATTCAGAGCTGTTAGTTCTTTTAAAGAAAGTACTCTCTTGCTTCACTTATAATTGTTTGGAGAGTTTATGTTGAAATAAATTGATTGGTGTTTGGTTGGAACAGAAAATGTTGCATGTGGTAGATGGTATAATGGAAAAAGCTTACATATTCTTGTAGATCACTGTATTGGATAATTTGATACTTGTCAATTGTTTTGAGTTATCAAGTAGTTCATGTTTAAGCTTTTGTATCATGTAGTTAAAACCTATTAATGAAGAACTACCGTAAAGCTCGTTGAAATTTGGTTTGCATGATTGGTATCTCTAAGGTCTAGATATTTTCTAGTAAAAGGGTTTGGTTAACAAGGAAGACAGTGTAGAGTCTTATAATGCTTGCAATATGTTTTCATATAAGTCTTGCTGTGTCGGTTGATATCCTGTGTTTGCTTCAAATAACCTTGCTAGCCTAAACTCTGTACTGAGAGGGAATGCTTCTCGTGCATCCAAAACCTTGAGCCAAAATCCATGCCATCTGTGTCCACCATAACTACCTATATGTGGTATTTCCTTGCCATTCCAAGTAAATTTTTCATGTGCTACCTTTAAACTATTCAAACTTTATTACTCCTATTTTGTGTCAATGTTTACCAAGCTCATGAGGACGGGGTGGATGTCTTTATGTCAACTGTCAAACAGACTTTACCACCGGACTAGCGGCATATACATCCGCTTATCCATTAATTTTGCAAAAAGAGCTGGCAAATGGGGTGCCCAGTCCCAATTAATTACAACTTTAACCGCTTAATTCTCTTCACATTTTTGCCCTGATTTATCAGTCAAGCAATGACAAACAGTGAAATATCTGCATGTGTAAACAAAAGAGAAAGAGGGATGATCTGCCTTGCTGGTAGAAATAACGTCCTTCATGGGAGCCGCTCTTAAAAGTCTGGTTGGCAGGGGTCATATTGTACTTTCCATTTTCTGATTCGTTGACAATTAACAAACACCTCTCAAAACTTATTTTTACTCTCTATATGATTTCAAAAACTTAAAAAGCTCTAGCACATGATTTAATCCCTGCTTCCCTCTGCGAAGGGCCTTTCTTTTACTTTTATGTTGAGTCAGTTTACCTACTTCTTTCTATCTTAGAAGCAAACACTAGTGTCAACTTTGGTGCAACAATTTTTATATGCTCGTATATTGCACTTATTATATGCTTTGTGTTGACAAATATCCATGAGATATATATGTTGAAAGTTGAAAGCAATTGCTGAAACTTAAATCTTCCTTTGTGTTGGTTAAATACCTTTTACTTAGAATCTATTGCTTTATGAGTTAACTCTTATGCAAAACTCTTTGATGCTTGTCTCGAAAGTACTATTCATGAAAAGTTTTTGCTTATATGATTCAGTTGTTTGCTCATTATCTACTTGCTAGCAAACTATAGACCATTGACCTGGATCACTTCATTCATAACATGTGCTTTACAATATATTTGATCAAGATTATGATTGTAGCATGTCACCTCAGAAATTATTTTGTTTTTATCGTTTTACCTACTCGAGGACGAGTAGAACTAAGCTTGGGGATGCTTGATACGTCTCAAACGTATCTATAATTTCTGATGTTCCATGTTGATATTATACCAATTGTTACATGTTTTATATACACTTCATAGCATTTTTATGCATTTTCTGGGACTAACCTATTAACAAGATGCCACAGTGCCAGTTCCTGTTTTCTGCTGTTTTTGTATTCCAGAAAAGCTAGTCTGGAAATATTCTCGGAATTGGACGAAACTTGGACAGAACCTCCTATTTTTCCAACACGAAGACGGAGTCCAGAGGAGAGACGGAGGAGGCCACGTGGCACCCACACCATGGGGCCGCGCGGGCCCCCTGCCGCGCCGTGGGGTGGTGTGGGGCCCTCGTGGCTCCGCAGCCGCCCTTTCGCCTATTTATTCTTCCCGACGCGAAAACCCTAACACCCGAGCCATTATCCACGAAAAGTTCCAGAGACGCCGCCGCCGTCAACCCTAGCTCGGGAGGGTTCAGAAGCTCTTCCCGGCACCCTGCCGGAGAGGGGAATCATCACCGGAGGGCTCTACATCACCATGCCTGCCTCCGGAGTGATGCGTGAGTAGTTCATCCTTGGACTACGGGTCCATGGCAGTAGCTAGATGGTTGTCTCTCCACTTTATGCTATCATGTTTAGATCTTGTGAGCTGCCTATCATGATCAAGATCATCTTATTGTAATGCTACATGTTGTGTTTGCTGGGATCCGATGAATATTGAATACTATGTCAAGTTGATTATCAATCTATCTTATATGTTATTTATGATCTTGCATGCTTTCCGTTACTAGTAGATGCTTTGGCCAAGTAGATGCTTGTAACTCCAAGAGTGAGTATTTATGCTAGATAGTGGGTTCATGCCTCCGGTAATCTGGGAGAGTGACAACAACTTCTAAGATTGTGGATGTGCTGTTGCCACTAGGGATAAAATAACCGATGCTTAGCTTAAGGGTGCGCCGTTAGGTCTAATGCATTTGTTTACATTACGCACATTACTTAATGCAATTATCCGTTGCTTGCAACTTAATACCAACGGGGAACTCGGTATGACAACCTGGCGGTGGATTATTAGTCATAGACGCTGTTGGATAACGGTCTATGTATTTTGTCGTAATGCCCACATGAATATCATAGTAATCATCATGTCATATATATGCATTGTCATGCGCTCAATATTTTGTCAATTGCCCAGCTGTAATTTGTTCACCCAGCATGTTAGTTATCTTTTATGGAGAGATACCACTAGTGAACTGTGGACCCGGTCCATTCTTTTACACTGATAATACAACCAACTGCAAACACTGTTCCTTTTCATTCTCTGCAATTTACTACTGTTTTCCACACCATACGTTTAATCCTTTGTTTTCAGCAAGCCGGTGAGATTGACAACCTCACTGTTTCGTTGGGGCAAAGTAGTTTGATTGTGTTGTGTGCAGGTTCCACGTCACAGCCGAACTCCCTTCCACACGCAAGCTCTTTTTCTGGCACCGTTGACAACCTTCAGAAGTGATCTTGCTCCTACTGGTTCGATTAAACCTTGGTTTCATACTGAGGGAAACTGCTGCTACACTGCATCATACCTTCCTCTTGGGGTCTCCCAGCGAACGTGTGATCCACGCAATCAATACGTTGTATTTGCTATCCAAGTACCCAACACAGTTATAGCATAAAGATATAAACATTACTAATAAACTTGGAGATAAATAATAACTAAATTATTATTGTCTCTAGGGCATATCTCCAACAGTCACCTGGAAGTATTAAGTTGCAAGCAACAGATAATTGCAATAAGCAAAATGTGTAATGTAAATGCATGTAACACGTAGAAATATCACCGCTGTTTTACCCCTAGTAGCAACAACACATCCGGTCATGTTCATTTCTGTAACCTCGAGCACGGACTAAGGAGGCATGAACCCACTATTTAGCATAAATACCCCTCTTGGAGACACTAGCAACTACTTGGCCAAAGCAACCACTAGCATCGGAGATGATGCAAGATCATAAATAAAACATATAGATAAGTAGATGAACAAACTTGATCATAACTTCACAATTCATCTGATCCCAGTAAACACAATATGTAACATTACATAAAGTTGATTTTGATCATATTAGGCAGCTCACAAGCACAATGAGAAGATACAACCATCTAGCTACTGCTCTGGACCCGTAATCAAATGGTAGACTACTCACGCGTCACTCCAGAGGCAGACATGGACACACGGTGGTGTAGAGCCCTCCGGTGATAATCCCCTCCCCCCCCTCCGACAGAGTGTCGAGAATAGCTTCAGAACCCTCCCGAATTAGGGTTAATGACGACGACCTCAGATGTTTTTGTGGAAATTGTTCGAGTGTCTAGGGTTTTCCCCAGGCGGAAAATAAATAGGCGAAGAGACCGCGCCGGAGGGCACCCAGAGGGCCCAGAAGACCCCTAGGCACGGCCTACCTCTGGCCACGCCTGGGTGGCGTCTGGGGCCCAGGTTGCCTCCTTGGCTGCGCTTTGGACTCCGTCTTCGTATCTTCGTAAAACTGTTCTCGTCAATTTTCAGATCTTTCGGAGAATATTTCCTTACTAAGATTACTGAAACCAAAAGACATCAAAAAACAGGAACTGGCACTATGGCATCTTGTTAATATGTTAGTTCCAAAAAATTGCATAAAAATGATATAAAACTATAAATAAAACATGTAGCATTTGATATAAAACAAACATGGAAAATAAAAAATTAAAGATATATTTGAGACATATCAGCATCACCAAGCTTAATTCTTGCTCATCCTCGAGTACTTAAATGATAACAAATATAATTTTTGAAGTGAGATGCCACCAACACAATTTTGATCAAATAGTAATAGTAATGTACAACATGTGAACTGAGATCAAATAATTAAAAGCAAATGTCTATAGTTGATATTAAACTAACATTGCTAAAACATAATTAAACAAGTTAAATCCTTTAATGAATGCTGCTTTGGAGATATAAAACCGTACAAAGTTCATTATAGATGATTTAAGTATCCAATGCAGTTGCATCCATTCTTCTACTGCTTTAAGCACTTTTTCACAACATAGTAAGGTTCCAGTCAAGTAATAGAATCACACACGTAATGACTAAACTTGTTTTGAAGTTTTAATCAACCGGTGAGCGTAAGCATTTGGTATTCGCAATAGTAGTTATGGCTAAAAGAAAATTAATGGGGGTTTGGAAGGCCAATGGGAGAAAGTCTCACAAAACTATAAATGATCTTTAGACAAGAGGAAGTCTATCGAAACTATGCAAGTAGTAGTGATTTCCATACAACAGATGCACATAGAGCTATAAGTGTATGAAAACTCCCCAATGTAACTAGTGGGGGTGCATCCAACTCGCTTGCTCACGAAAGCCTAAAGCACTTTTGAGGAGGCTCATCGTTGGAATATACAACCTATTTCTTCTTCCGTTGGAACAAAGAGCTCTTATGGACGCTGGATGTAACCGTATTATGTCGTGGTTCGAGCTATTATGGTGCCAGCATGGGTGGCAACATGCTAGAAGACTTCACCATGATGCATCACCATGGTGCAGAGGCTGGGACTTTGCTCCCATTTCAAAAAAATAAGATCCACGCTGCCCGCCCATTCGTCATGTCTGGTAGTACTAAACTACTAATGAAGAAGGCAAATAGTAACCTCTTATTGTGGTTGCTCGCCATAGTTAAGGATCCACTCATCCATGACCGATGAGGGAGGGCACTGTTTGATTGCCCAATTAGACAATCTTTTTTATTTTGAAGAAGAATCAGACAACCTTTTCATTTTGACTTGGTGGAGTGCCATTGACGCTGAGGTGGTGCCAGGAGCGACAAAAAGAAGATCGACGCCCTGATCATCCTCACTGCGCGCGCGATCTAGCTCGAGCGCAATAGCAGGGTATTTGAGAAGATCTCTTCGCCACCTTCTGTGGTTTGCGGTCGCATTAAGGAGGATTTCAGGCTCTGGCGGTTAGTAGGTTTAGGTGGGAGAACGAGAGGGGGATTGGTTGATCTTCTAATGTCGTGTGGTTTGAGCCATGCCATAGGGGCTCAGCATAAAACTTCTCTGTAAATTGTCTTTGCTCTTTATCTTAATAACAAAGACACACGACTCTCGTGCGTGTTCTTGAAAGAAAAAAAAAAATCCTTGCTTTGCAACCACATCGAGGGATGCTAGTTAGTGCCGCGAGATGAGAAAAGAATGCCAATGCTATGGGCATGACTAAACCGTGCATTTCCTACAGCTACTCCACGATTGCTATATATCTTAGCTATAGCTTTACTCGAGTATTCCACAATTTTGGATAATTGGATTGGACAGACAAATCGAGCCGATCATGCATAGACTGGCCACTCGAGCTAAAAGAAAAGAAGTGCCAGGAAAGGACAAGAGAACGCCCTGCCACTAGGAAGCAACAAACCCAACTTCTGGGCCTAATCAATCGGTTGTCTCTCTGGAGATAAATTTTAAGCCTTCCAGAAACATGCTGCTAATTGAATCAACGAAATTTAGACAGAGATTGGGAGAAGCCACTTTGTAAGACTAATACTCCCTCCGTATACAAAAGAATGTCTCAACCTAGTACAAATTTGTATATATTTACACACTAAATTATGTCTAGATATATTTTTATAAAGATGTCTAGATACATACAAATTTGGTATAGGTTGAGACATCCTTTATGTACGGAGGGAGTAATATACACCTCACCTTGGCAGCACAACTTCTTTGTCAAAAATATGAAAGGGAATTCGAAAAATATCTACGGAGTAGTATGTACCAAACATCAGCATCGAAAGCCCAATAGATTGAAACAAAAATACTTGGAGCGAATTTATTCTTGTTAGGTTAGACCCGAGTTTATTCCGCACTCTGCAGTCTGCACGGATCCAAATAAGAAGAAGGTCCCTACCTTTACACACTCCACATGGACATGGATCGACATGGTGGCTGGTGAGACAAAAGAAACAATGGAATATACCACCACCAGCACCATGTAGTATGTAGTGGAGTGTGGTGGAACAATAAAATTGGATGAAAGGAATGTTGCATCTACCGCTTTGTTCTCTTCCTTTTCCAACTTGATTTAATAATTACAGAGCAAGCTTTTCTGAATGTTCAGAGTATCTATCCGTTCAAATCTTAATTATTTTTTAGTGTGCTTTTTCAATAGAAGAAATATATTAATGGCAGATATCATCTAGACTCTGTAACATTAAGGATGCACACAACCAAAAGAAAAACTAGAGAAAAAACCCGACAGACTGATCATCGAAGCAGCAAGAACTATCACCATACGCCACACCCGAACTTTAAAAAATATTTTTCAAAAACGACGCCTACAAGCAAGAAGGGAACCGTGAAAAAACACCTTCGTGGCTTGATCATAGAGATCCATCATTGCCAGACAATGCTTTCAATAAGGAGGCAATTAGAGATCCACCATTGACAGATACAACCAGCGAAGGTTTGACCTAAGGTTTTCAACCCGGAGTCGAGATTTTGTGCCCAAAGAGCACCCCAGAGAATAAGTCCTATGTGTCGCCACCCTCACTTGCCGAGACTGCTGTAAAATACCGACGATTCACAATGTTCACCGCATCCGAACTCGCCTCCGTTATCACTTGTAATTTCAAACTTGACATAAGCCATTGAGATTGACTGGTCATCCGACACAACCATCTTAAAATTCCTCATCATTGTAAGAGTCAAGGTAATTGCAGCTAAATATGCCATGGCGTAACTCATGGTGCCAACAAATCAGAGTGTGACAGTTTTCACAACCATGGCTATGGGAAAGATGGAATATCAGGCCAATTGCCGGCGTGGAGATATGGTTGAAGAGCTTAGCCGTATCGACCCCACAAAGCAATTCCTTCCATATGATGTCCCACTCGAGCCTGTTGTTGGGGACGATCACTCTTGGCGCCCCGCGGTCTATGGACACAACTTTCACCCACGAACTCACTCCAGTCGTAGCATGGCGTCGCGCATCAGCGAACGGCTCGACAACCGATTGCCCATGTGCTTCGACGACAGATTGCCGAAGACACCACAGACTCCATTGCACCACAAACTCGATCCGTTCACAACACAACGTCGTCCTTTGTCGCCAGTGGCGGATCCACCTTAGACTACCCGGGTGCACAGGACACCGGGAAGAAAAGATTTTCTTTGTAAAATAGCAATTTTTAACCACATATGCACCCCAAAAATTGTTTCAAATGTGTTCAGGCACCATGTGTGCACCCGGGATCCATTTGTTCTAGCTCCGCCAGTGTTTGTCGCTGTCCTCACGATCCGGCCGTCGCCGGCCTCACGATCTGGCCTGAGTGTCTAGACGATGAACACACACAAACAGAGAGAGTGATCGGTCGTGTAAACTCATGGAACAGTGTACATATTTATATCGAACCCCTAATGAAGTAATTAACGTGGTACTAACTCTATGAATTTTCGCAAAAAAGAAAAGAACTCTATGCAAAAACAAAAGAATAAGAGATTGGTTTTTCAGGTTACAGGAGCATGTCCCCATTGGCGGGGAGCCGCTTGTAGAAGTTGAACGGCAGAGATGGCTGCTTGCTCCGGAACCGGGGGTGCCGGAGCATGTAAAGGCCCGCGACGACGGCCACCACCTGGAAAGGCGTCACGTAGAGCACGATTGCGACCACCAGCGCGAGCGTGATGAAGATGGCGCTCGCCCTGGGGTCCCGCCAGCTGAGCAGCGACTGGGCGCGCTCCCCTGCGTGGCCAGGTCACCGACCACCGTCTGCACCCGGCCGGCGACGCTCCGCAGCCGGTCGTACCGCATCCGCACCACGTCGCTTGGCTTGGACGTCGGGAACGTGTCGAACTCCTCGTCCAGCTCGTCGGGGTGCGCCATCTCCGCGTGCGACAGCACCGTGTCCATGTGCGGCGGCTTCCGCGGCCTCCGCCGGTAGTTCCACGTCCCGATCATGAACAGGTACAGGAACACCGTCGGCAGGATCAGCTCCGGGTAGCACACTAGTATCAGGAACAGGACGTGCACGAGGATCGTCGTCAGCGGGTTCTTCCACTTGCAGATGGGGCAAATAGCTCCTGTGCGACTTGTTTTCAGAGTATTGGCTGGAGTACGACGTCTTTTCAGACAATAGCTCCCATGCGACGCAAATATGAGCAGAAATAGCCCAGAGGCACACGGGTGCCAAAACTGTTGTTAGCGGGCTTGTTAGCTTAGATTAAGCATGTGGGTCCCACAAGATTGAGTCAAACAGCTGACTGAATTCGTCAACCCCGCGCCCAACTGCCTGTGCCCGCCCCCAACTCCGCTCTCGTTCTTCTCCGGCGGCGGCGGCGCTCTCGTTCTCGGCGGCGGAAGAGCTTTCGTTCTTGGCGGCGGAAGCAATGGTGAGCGAATTCGTGTTCCTCCCCGTTCCCCTCCGACTGTATTTGAGATCTGAGCTAATTTGCTCATTGTCTGCTGATTCAAATGGCTAGAGGACGCGGGGCGGCGCTACTGGGCGGGGGGGCGGACGGGGGAGGGTCGAGCCGGGAGATTCAACTTCGAATAGGTAACGCGCTTCTCTACCGCACAATTTTGCTTCGATTTGGGTCTCGTTTGCTCGACCTCACGCTGCCCGCTACTGACAGAGAGGATGCTGCTCGGAGCACCTTCGAAATTACAGTCAATTTCTTACGATCCACGGCAAAATTAGTTGATGGGAGCATGGTGGACATTGATAGAGACACGATTGTGAAGTGGGAGGTTGATCTTGAAGAGCTTGATCCAACAGACCTACCGAACATGGGGGAGAAGGCGGTGAAGGCAATGGTGGAGAAAATTGCAGAGCATGTTATTTGGGGTCCAGAGCAAGAAGTATCACTGTTGTGGTTCGATAATTGGAAAGGTGAATATGTCAGAATTGAGGATGGTGAACAGCTTGCTGAGGAAATCGATCGGCAAGATGGCTGGAGGAGCAAAGTTTTACTTTTTTATGCTCTGCTTGTTGATCTGAATGTTGATTCAAAGGTGGGTTATGTGCCCTCAAAGTTAGCTATGCAGCAGGCAGATGATGATTGGGCTTCCGATAGGCGTATAACTCCCATTACTACTGAACTGACAGTAATAGCACCTGCAGTTTCTGTTGATTGGAATGCACTTGACCTACCTGAACCTACTGATTTGGTCATTGCACCGATGGCTGACACTGAGATGGCCAAACTTTTTGGCATTGAAGTGGATGAGAGGGATGAGGAGCAGGGTGAACAAGATGGGACTGACAGTGATTTATCTGAAGATGTAGATGAACAGCTGATGGAAGATGCTGCAGACTATGTAGATGATGAACACGATGATGAGCTGGTGCATGTGTATGACAAGGAAAACCCTGTCATTCGAGTGGGGAAGATGTGGCCGAACATGAAAGAGTTCAGGATGGCTTTCAAGACTTATGCAGTGAGACATCAGTTTGATGCAAAGACTGTTTGGACTGATAGAAAGAAGTTTTATGCGAAGTGCAGAGGTTTTGATGGTTCTGGCAAGAGGGCTTGCAAGTGGTACATATCTGCTAGACTGCAGGCTGATGGAAGTACTGTCAGGGTTAACCAAATCCCCAAAAAACATACTTGTCTTACAAGTTCAGAAACAGTATCAACCATGACATCACAGCTTTGGGTTGCAGAAAAGATCCAACCATTGCTAGCCAAAACACCTAACCTTACTGCCAAGAGACTGCAACTGGACTTGGAAAATACGTACCCAATTAAACTGAATTATACCACAGTGTGGAAGGCCAAACAAAGGGCAATGAAACATTTATATGGTGATTGGGCAAACACATTTAGGATGCTTTACAACTTTAAAGCAGAGGTTGAGTTGAGATCTCCTGGCAGTATTGTGGAGATAGATACTGAGGTGGATGCGGCTGGCAAAGTTTATTTCTCCAAGTTTTTTATGGCTTTGAAGCCTTGCGTCGATGGCTTCAAGGCAGGGTGTCGTCCATATTTGAGCATAGACTCATCTTTTTTGACAGGCAAGTGGAGTGGTCAGTTGGCAGCATGCAATGCTCTAGATGGGCACAATTGGATGTTCCCTGTTGCTATTGGTTTGTTTCAGTCAGAGACGGAGGCTTCATGGACATGGTTCATGATGCAGTTGAAAAGATCTATAGGTCCAGTGTCACCTTTGGCAATCCACACAGATGCATGTAAGGGGCTAGAAAATGCAGTTAACAATGTTTTCCCCCATGCTGAGAAAAGGGAGTGCTTCGGCCATTTGTGGATGAATTTGATCAAAAAATTCAGAGGCGATGAATTTGGGCGCATGTGGCCAGCAGCAAGATCGTACACCGCACAGACACATTCCTATCACCTTGGTAAGATAAAGGCTGCATGTACTCAGAATGATTTTGCTTCATGGTTGAGCACCTACCATTCTCTGTTATGGTATAGGTCAGGTTTCAATACTGCAATTAAGTGCGATCATATCAACAACAATTTGGCAGAAAGTTTCAACAACAAGATAAAGATGTTAAAAGATTTACCTGTGCATGACATGGTTGACCAACTCAGGATCATGCTTATGCGGTTGTGGGAATTGAGAAGAAAGATAGCTGATTGTCTTCAAGGTGATAAGCTTCCAGCAGTGGTACAACAGGAGCAGAAGTCTTACACATTTGTTTGTTGAAAAATCTTCATTGTGGGGTGCTGAAGTTAGAGATAGCAAAACTGGTAGGAGGCATGTTGTTAACACTGAATTGCATGATTGCACTTGCCTTGAGTGGCAACACACCGGCAAACCATGTGAGCATGCCATTCTTTTCTTAGCCTCCCAACCGAAGGTAAACATGCACCCCTATTTGCATGAATATTATTCGGTAGAAAAATTCAAAGCTGCATATGCAACTCCAATTCCACCACTTACAGATCAGAAACAGTGGCCTGAGATGCCATTGGAATTTACATTGTGTCCTCCTGTAACGAAAAGAAAGGCTGGCAGGCCTAAGCAGAGTAGATTTAAGTCCTGGTTTGAGAAAGGTGGGAGTAGTAAGAAAAAGAAGAAAGATGACAAGCCCAAAAGGGCTCAAAAAGGTAGCAAGAACAGATGCATTTACTGTCAGGAACTTGGGCACAGAGCAGGATCTGCCAATTGCGCCTATCCAGTAGAAAAGCCAAAGTATGTTCTTGTTTTTGATTTGGTTATCTTTTTTATTTGGTTTATTTTAATTACTAAATCTATTTCATGCTTTATTTTCAGGAGGAAGCGTGCTGCAACTGTTCCACCTGTTCCACTTGTTCCATTTGTTGCTGAAGATAACTGGCAAGCAAAAAGGGCACGAGTCAGTGGCAAGAGGAGAAGTGTGCATTCTGTGTTTGGTTCAACTGAACCTGGGCATGTCCCTGGGCATGCCCAGGTGCACACTGAAGACAATGATGGTGCAGCTGAGTTTGAGACTGAACCTTGGAATGTCGAGGTGCACACTGAAGACGATGATTTTGCAGCTCAGTTTCAGACAGATAACATTCAGACAGATAACTGGCAGTTTCAGACAGATAACATTCAGACAGATAACTGGCAATTTCAGACAGATGAAACTGCTTTCGAGGTTGAAACTGAGATTTTTGAGGAGGTGAACGACCAACCTAGTTCAGTCAAGAAGCCCGTGAACAAGACCAAGATGCTCAGTGAACTTGTATGTGTTGAGGAGGGAGAACCAAAAACAAGATGTGCGAAGAAGGGCACACGGCGTGGTAGGAAGGGCACACGGCGTGTTTGAACATTTGTGGCATGTAATAATATTTGTACTGTGGTCTTTGTATTTGAATTTCGGCTGGAATTCAAATTTGAACTGAAAACCGAAATTTGTAATTCAAATTTGGCCTCAAATTTCAAATTAGTACTGTGATATTGATGTTTCCATGCTATGTTAAGCTCTTTTGCTATGTTAGCTGATCAATCCGAGCCCTTTTGCTATGTTAAGCTCATAGTCATCAAAAGTGTGTTTGAAACGACCTCCAAAGGTAGGGTAAATGCCCTCGTTTCTAAGCAACTTTTGTTGGCATCTTGTCTAAATCAGCCAAATTAATTTCCTAGACATCTATTCTACCTATATAGTGTAAATCTGAAGTTTCATTATGTTTTAAATAATTCTTCTATTTTTTTATTTTTTTATTTAAATAACATGGTTTAATAGAAAATCATATATAAAACATCCAAAAATCATGTTTATATTTTTTTCTAGCAACTATATCACATATAACAACATTGGGCGCTGGTCTCATGTCATTTTGATTTTTTTTGAATTAATTATGCTCATTTGAGACCATCGCTCTATTAGTGAACTCTAAACAAGCCTATACAAGATAGCTCTTTTGTGGAAACCATTTTCGATCAATTATCCAAAAATCATGTTTATATTTTTTTCTAGCAACTATATCACATATAACAACATTGGGCGCTGGTCTCATGTCATTTTGATTTTTTTTGAATTAATTATGCTCATTTGAGACCATCGCTCTATTAGTGAACTCTAAACAAGCCTATACAAGATAGCTCTTTTGTGGAAACCATTTTCGATCAATTATCCAAAAATCATGTTTATATTTTTTTCTAGCAACTATATCACATATAACAACATTGGGCGCTGGTCTCATGTCATTTTGATTTTTTTTGAATTAATTATGCTCATTTGAAATTTTCGCTTCATTTGACACTTTTTCGAAAAAATTGACGCAAACTATGTTTATATTTTTTTCTAGTTGCTATACAACATTATAAAACTATGTGCGTTGGTTTGAGCATGTTTTGATTTTTTTTGAATTAGTTATGCCATACCCTAGCTCGCAGCTCAAAACCCCTCTAAACCCCGTCTGAAACCCCGACCCCTTCTGTGCCGTTGATCCGTGCGTGGATGGTTCAGATCTGGCGCTAGGGTTAGATCCGTGCGCATGTGACTGCCGATCCGCGGCTGCGCTCGATCTGCGCTCTGATTGGCTGCAATTGCTCGGGTTTGGATCGGTGGCTGCGCTCGATCTGCACCGTTCCTTACGATCAAACGATTGAAAATGACGCGGTGGTTGACTCCGTGTTTTGTCTCAATGTAACTGCATGCAACAACGGACACTGACTAGTGGGCCCCGTTCCCAAGGCCGACGCATGCAGACATGCAGCCCAGCCCTCTACGCAGCCCTGCACGCCTATCACGTCGCACCAGCGCTATTTTGCAGCGACGCAGCCCTGCACGCCTCGTTTCAGAAAGGGGTGAGGAGTCGCGTCGCACTAATGCACGCATACAGATCACGTCGCATCCTAGCTATTCTTGAAGCCACCTGCCCCGAGCGTAGAATTAATGCAAAGAGAGGCAGACTTTGGCAATTTTTCACCTCTTTGCATTAATGCACGCATACAGCTAGGATCACGTCGCATCCTAGCTATTCTTGAAGCCACCGCTTTGACCTGCACGTCTCGTTTCAGAAATGCACGCAGCGACGCAGACTTTGGCGTGAGACTTTGTATTTCACCTCTTTCACACAGCAGACGCATTAACGCATGCAGGCTACGTCGCATCCTAGCTCTTCGCAGCCACCGCTTTGACCGCCCAATGCATCTAAGCCTGTCCTACGCAGAGGAGACCAACGTTTTCACACAGTTTTCACCGCTTCTTCATCTACCCCAATTAATTCACCTCGTCGCCCTCTTTATATAGTGCCTTTGCCTCCTCCTCCCTCTTCTCATCCCTCTCCAGCCCCTTTGCCTCCTCCTCCCTCTACCATGTCGACGTACTCGATCCCTTCCAGCCCCGAGTCCGTCACCGACGAGGACAACCACCCGAAGGCTCGGGCCTGGTACGAGCCGGAGTGGACGTCGGAGGAGGTGGGACTCGTTCCCATCGAACCCAAGAAGAAGCGCACGGTGTGGGTCCACCACCCCGACCCCGTCCTCGTCGACAGGATCGCCAACCGCGAGGCCAACCTCACGGAGGCGGAGAAGAACCGCCTCCGTAGGAAGGAGGAGAAGGCGGAGGAGAGGTGGCTGGAGAGGGAGGCGACGAGGGAGGCAAGGAGGGAGAACAAGGCTCTCCGGCGCCGCATCAAGAACCGCCAGGAGAAGGAGAACGACGAGAGGCGGCAGGAGAATCTCCGGGCCTTGGCCATCCGCGAGATGGCGAACAGGGCGGCGGACTGGAAGTAGGCCAACCCCCGGTGGTTGGCCGGAGGGCCGGAGGACGGAAGGGCGCCAGCAGACGAAGGGGCGCCGGCGGTTAGGGTTTAGGGCCCCCTATATTTAGGGCCCTATATAAATGTAACTTTTTTTTTGTTTAATATGTGTAATGTGCGTCGGGCCCCTCTATCTATATATGTAAATTGGGGCCAATGTTGGTTCTTGGGTATATATGCCCCTCTATCTATAATATAAAAGTGTGTTTAAACTATTTTTGTACAAACGTAACACTAACTTCTAAATTAGCTTCACAAGCTAAAACTAAACCTAAACCTAAACAAATTCAAAGTTAGTTACAACAAGCTATGGAAATAACTAAACCTAAACCTAAACCAGTGCAAACCCCCCGCTTGATTCAAAAAAAATTGAAAAATATTTGACGATTCCAAAAAATTCCAAAAAAATACTAGCTGATGTATATGCATGTCCTCTACGCACGGTACAAATTATTTGTGAAAAATAAATCGTATTACGAGCTACAGAAAAAAAAGAAATTTCTGACAGAAAATGATTACTACTGTTACTTGTTGCTGTGTCAGAAATTTGTTATTTTTATGTACCTCGTAATACGATTTGTTTTCCTCAAATGATTTGTACCGTGTGTAGAGGACATGCATATACATCAGCTAGTATTTTTTTTGGAATTTTTTGGAATCGTCAAATATTTTTCAATTTTTTTTGAATCAAGCGGGTGCACTGGTGCCCGAGTGCCAAAACTTCGCATTCCATGCAAATTTTGGCAACCCAGTACTTTTTTTATTTTGCCGGAAATAAGCAAAATTCAGAAACGTCACGGCCCAACATCTACTCGTCACGGCCCAACATCTACTCTGGCAGCCCAGTATGTTTTTTTCGTAAGGAAAACACAACTGTCGACTGAAGTTAACTGAAGAACATGAGTCAACAAATTCAGAAACTTAACAAATTGCTGCGTGCATTCGATTAAGTGACACGAACTTGGCATGGCGCACAGATCGCGTCCTCTGCCCTAACGACGGATCAACAAGTAAACGAAAAACAGAGCAACGATGCAACAATAAAATCCACCAGCCATCATATTTGCTTGCTTCTGCAAATCAACCATCTGCTTTAGATGTTTCTTGATCTTCTTCAGTTCCTGGTTCAGTTCGGACTCCGAGGGCAGCCCGGGCAGTTCACCATTGCGCGCATTCCTCTTCACCTCTCTGTCAGCACCGGGCGCACCCATCTCCGAGCTTTCCCCCATCTCCACGCCCACCGGCGGCAGCCCCCCCAATCTGAGCTGCAAATTTGCGGCCCCCATCGAATCAATGTAGCCCTCAAACACAAGCCTCTCTAAATAATCATCCATCCACTCGAAATAGCCACATTTCTTCAGGATCTGAAAACAGCAACATGAATCCTAAATTCAAAATTTCCCAAATTCGACGAGCAAAAACGAATTGCGGTGAAATCAAAGCAAAAGGATGCGAAAGAACTGAGATCTATACCTGCCCATCCCTTCCGGTGTGCCTCTTGCTCAAGCAGCTGACATACTCGCGCCCAAGATTGCCATTCTCGTCGGTCTTGCTGACCCAACGCTTGAGAGCCTCTGGGCGTTTGCAGTCTGGGCACCGTGTCAGCGGCACTACACCATACCGCGGCCATTGTGACCGCGCGGCGGAGGAGACAGACATCTGCGCTAAGTCGCCGGAGAAGAGGGAGAGAAGGATGCGGGAAAGGGGAGGGGAAGCAATGGCGGTGTCGGGAGGTCGGGGACGGGCGAGGTTCTCTTCTAACTGACCTGAGGTGGGACCCACGCAGTGCGTACGTGGACAAGTGGTGGGCCCAATGTTCCTAACGGTCGCCTGTTCACAAACGGTCACCCAAACCTAACACCTAACGAGCGTTTAAGTGCCATGTTGCCTCTGGGCTATTTCTCCTCGTATAGGCGTCGCATGGAGGCTATTGTCTGAAAAGACGTCGTACTCCTTCCATTGAGTTGGAAACATGTCGCACTGGAGCTATCAACCCCTTGCAGATGCCGTCGAACCACTTGCCGACGGCCACGGCGCCGGAGAAGAGGGAGGTGATCCGGTAGAAGTTGGCCTTGCTCCGGCGCAGGCTGAACATGTGCGAGTCCACGTCCAGCATGTACTCCACCACCTCCCTCCGCAGCGGCGGCTCCGCCCTACCTAGACGCGTCGCCACCATCTGCATCGCTTGGAACCGGAGGTAGTCCAGCTGGGCAGCACGGAGATCGGGTTGGTGTAGTGCATCTTCGGGAGGAGCGGCCGGGTATACTGCGCCAGCATGTTGGTCCACGCCGTGCAGGTGAACCGGACGGCCAGGTGGAGCTCTCCCGTCTTCTTCAGCCCCGACGGGCTCAGCGCCATCAGCGGGTAGTAATGCGTGTACACTCTGTCGGATTCCAGAGTGGCGAGCCGGACGCGCACCTTGCCGATCCTCTGGTCCTTGTTGTTGGCTCCGTCGCCATGGCCATGGCCGTCGTGGTGGTGGAGGTTGGTGTTGTCGAAGACGGCGACAGTGATGACGGTGCTGAGGTCGAACACCTCCCACGTGTACTGCTCGTTCCACTGCGGCGCCACCGTGGCCAGCAGCGTGCGCGTGCGTACCCACTTGGAGCCGTACTTGGCCACGCAGTACGGGTTCTTGTTGCCGCCGAGGCCGCGCGCGCTGAGAATGCCGACCTCGAGGATGCCGATGGAGCTCTTCCGCAGCTTCTTCGCCGCCGGCTGCAGGTCGCTGCTGTAGTGCGTCGACTCGTCGAGCACGTGGTACGCCGTCTCCAGGCTCATCTTCAGGTGGATCTTGCTGGCGAACGTCTTGGAGGACTCCCGATTCCTGAAGCCAGTGGTCACGTCCGCCGCCGTCTCCTCCAGCGTCATCCCGCGCGACAGGCTGAACCATTTCGACGGCACGAATTTCCCCAGGTCGTTGCGCGGCACGTATGGCGAATTGACGGGGATGATCAAGCGGCCGATGGGCTCGTCCCTCCCGGCGGCGACGCGCTCCTCCACGGTCACCACCAGTGGGTCCTCGAACGGCTCGCTGGCGACGAACATGAACTCTTCGCTCCATACCGGGTTCGACGTCCCGCTCTGCGGCCTCGTCCGCCGGATCTGATTCCCCATCTGGATCTTTTCGATGGTGGCCGCCAGCGGCCGGCCCTTCTCGGCGGGAATCAGGTCCTGCGCCGCGATGACGGATACCTTGAGGTAGATGAGCTTGGGCGAGTAGTACACCTTGCCGCGCGTGTTGATCAGCGCTTCCCGAGACAGCGAGTGCGCGTCGGAGTGCCACGCGTCCGGGAACGCCTCGTCGGCCTGCGTCCCCAGCCAAACCGCCAGCATGATCTCGCCGTACCCGTATCCATGGCTACTACCATGTCGCAGCTTGTTCCCGTGGGCGTCGGCGAGGCGGTACCACTGCGGCGCGAGCGGCGAGTCGGGCGGCAGCCTGCTGGGCACGTCGGACATCTCGAAAACGACGCGGCCGACGAAGTCGTCCCGGAGCACGTCCTTGTCCTTGACGATGACCTCGAGCTGGCTGGACTGCAGGTGCGCGCCGGAGAAGGCGAATGTCTGCCGCCACACCGGGTTCGAGTTCTTCTCCAGGTGGCGGGTCACGCCCTTGAAGTTGCCCAGCTTCACCTCCACGTACGGGTCCAGCGAGCCGGTGATGTCCATCGACGGTAGGTCGCGAGCCTTGACGACGGAGACGTACAGGTACGTCATGGGCTCCACCATGACGTAGGTGGAAGCGATCTTCGCCGCTGCGGAGCGCGGGCCCATCTTCGCCGGCAGGGGAGGCCTGGTCTCCACGAGGCCGTACCCCGAGCCTGGCGGCGCGGCTTGTGGCGGGCCTACGGGGCGCGGCGGCATAACGACGGTCTGCCCCGGAGGCGGGTGCGGCGCCATCATGGGGTGCAGCGTGGCGCGCGGAGGCTCGTTGTTTCCAGAGGAGGCGGGCACTGACCGGAATACGCGCGGCTCGTGCTTGCTCTTTCCCGTGGACTCGGACGGGGCGGCGGCGAAGGCGTTCCTGACGATCCTCTCGGGATCCACGCCGACGGCGGCGAGCTCGGCACGCTGCTGATATTCTTGATCCGCTGCGTTCATCATCGGAGGAGCTGAATTATAGCCAGCAGCAGCAGCATCGTCGTGGGCGGCGCGACCACCACCGTGCTCATCGATGAGGTAGAGCCGAAGCGCGATGTCCCCGGACACACGAGAAAACATCCCGCGCTTCTCCAGCGGGTACCGCTGCACCACCGCCTCGTCAGGTGACCACGCGATGGAGTCCCCGGCGAGGCGGACGCGGCCGAGGAAGGCACTGGGGCGGACCGCGTTGAGGTCGCTGAGGCGGCGGTCGTGGTAGACGGAGACGTCGGCGAGGGGGATACCGGAAGCGGGGTTTTCTCGTGGTACGTCGAAGAGGAGCGTCTGGTTCCATTGCGGTGAGCGGTCAGCGGGCCTGGTGGCGGTGCGCTGCTTCTGGCCGTCGAATTCGACCTCGACGAAGGCGTTGCAGGTATCCGCGCCGTCCTTCGGGGACAGGTCCGACGCGTCGGAGATCTCCACGGCGAGCTTCATGTTCGTGGGGAATTGGGTAGGTTACGACTTACGAGTAGGGTTTAGGAGGAAGAGGATGGGCGATTGGGCGGCCATGTCTACTCTGCTCTGCTCGGGCGAGGTGGGCGTGCTCTGCTTTTTTGGTCGCGTGAAAGGAAAGTGAGGGGAATTTTGGAAAGAGGAGGCAATTTATAATTTAGGAGGTGGCGGGCCCACGAGACAGCGGAAGGATCGGCGCAAAGTGTCTCGCTCCCGTTTCTCCGAGGAGTACAACGCTCATCTCCTCGTCACGCCGCAATCCCATAATAATTCAAAAGTAAACCGGATTGTATTGTTTAATTAGTTTGGTGATTTGATTGGTTTTACGACCACAAATCCTTTTTTCATGGATGATCATCCAAATAATAATAATAAGAAGTATATGTGTACATGTTCTTAATCTAGTTAGAACTTCTCACATGTATTGGCTCTTAGCGCCCTATTCTTTATAGTGTTGTATTTTAAGAGAAAAATATCCGATCCATTGTATATTACGAGTTGTATAATGAACAGAATTAACCAGGATTCGTCGCCAAACGAAAGGAATGAAACATGTTTCATCAATATTAAAGTGTTGGCACTCTATATAATTGGGATTAATAAGTCTGTCCGATCCACGGAAATGTATGTTAACGGTTTTAACGCCACATGCTAAGCTAAATAAAATAGAAAAGGCGCCCATTTTTGTACTGGTTCCGACAGAGCAAAGAAAAAGGGAATGTTATGTTAACAGTTACAAGGAATTGTTTATATGTAAATAACTATACGAGCTGCAGGAACATGTATATACGAAATACGAGAATTTTCACCATGTTGAAGATCTGGTGCAGGTATAACTTGCCAAAACATTTTGATACGGAGGAAGTACACGTTCTCTTCAAAACACAGGGTGGCTTGGGGGGTCAATGGCTCAATGCATTTGGCCGTTTCAGAGACTTTCAGTTTGTCCTACGTGTGCATGAGAGACGCCTAGTAGGTTCTCCGTCCCACGCGTCGTACGTGCAACTCATTGGAACAAGCATGTCATGCGTGCATGCAACCAAATGGAACGATCGGTGTTCTGTGTACGTCACGCGCTCTAGCTTGTTCATGCATGACATGTGTGCACTCTCCACGCTAGGTGTACGCACTACCTTGACGTTGCGCGCACTTGCTTGTGTTGCTCTAATTTCAACTTGCACTCCGCCTGCCTACGGCGTCTCTACCCATTATTTTTAGCAATATAGCCATCACAGGTTAACTAAGCTTACTTTTGTTGGTAATTAAATTTTATAATCGCTGCTGAATTCAGCTAAGTTTGCTAAATGTAGCGCGACAAATATTGTAAAGAAAATCTGGAAAAGGATCATTTAATTTCTCTTTAACATTGTGTGAATATTGGAGGAGGCATGCATTAATCTGTTTTTTAAAAGTTACATATTGGTTGGTTTCCAACAAATCGGATTCGTTGGGTTGTGAATGGGGGACCGTCGTCAAGTGTGATGATTTTGGTTAGCATCGGTGGTCTCGTCAATAAGATGTGACGATGCTTTTTGGTGTCGGCTTGGGGTTCGGCCTCCTCGTTCGTTTTTCACCTTCTTCTCGTCCAGGTCGATGGTCTATACTTCGGATCATCGTCTCGCTCGCGTCTCCTGGCAAACCTCCGGTGTCTTCATGAGCGCAGCTACCCACGACCAGCAGGTGCAATATCGTGAGCTACGAACTCCCTTTAGCTTGTTCGTAATTTTTATTTTTGTCGGGGATGTCTTGTAAGACTCGAACTTGTTTGAGTATATTTCTTGTGGCATGTAAAAAAGGGGAAAAAAGCGAAATTCACTTTGGCATTGCAACCGGTATTTAGAAAACATATGTAAAATCTTAAAATTTTCTAAAATAAAATTTCACGAATATATCTGCACATTCTATGTGTTTACAAAGTTGTTTCATGGAAAATTGATATTTTTTTTGTGTACTGTGTACACAGACAAAATAATGTCTCGTGAAAATCCTTATTTAATACAAAATTTTATCTTTTTTATACAAGCCACAAGATATGTCGGTTTTTCGTTAAACGATTTCGTTAACACATAGAATATTAAGATCTACGCGTGAACATTTTTTAAATGTTTTGACATTTTAAAATGTGTTAAAAATGTCTTTTTAATAAAGGGTGCATATACGCCCTGTAGTCAAAACACCGGTCTCAAAAAAAGGTATGTTTTGGTGACTTAAGGAGAGAAGGTATGACTCGAGAACCACATCACACCTTGCCTTTCGTAGCTGAGCGCCTGAGCCCATCCGTTGCTAGTGCGATCTTTCTTGGAAAGAGCACGCGAGGCCGGCCATGCATGTAGTATTATTTGGTGATGTTTGTAATTGCTACCACCGAGGATCCTATCTTTTTGGATTTGTTGTTTGGTGATGCCAATTATGAGAAATGGAACACAGACATATCTAAACCTTGCACTAAACCATATCTACATACATGTGTGTAAAAAGTAGGTAAAGTCTTATATTTCGATACGGAGAGAGTATTTATGAAATTTATCCTTTTAGTGGATATGATAGGTAGATCATACCTACAAACCGTGCTGCCTGCCTGATCTCAATAACTAAATACGGTATTATATATATATCGGTTAATCTACTTAGGGAACGTGCCCACGAGCAACTTTCCGTCCGACGCATGAGAAATTACATATGACCAACACATGCATGCATGCAGAGAATCTTTCCTTGGTCCGAAACCGTTAATCCAATTGATGATCCGTTTTCACTGCTGGCTTCGTATCGACTAGTACTTCAAAACAAGATCCCATCTTAATATGTTTTGACGAATTTTTATTCGTCGTCAGTTGCTAGGTAATAATACTGTAATTACCATATTGCTGTTAACAGTTACCACCCAAATAATATTTAGTTACCAAGTCATTTTTACATGTTTTGTGTCATAATCATGATCTACATGTTCAGAAAGTGAGTATTGATCCAATCTAGACACGTAAAATATGAGATTACCATCACAGAACGACTACGTTGGTGAGTAGCGCAGTTCAAAAGACCAGGCAACCATTTGATTTTAATCCGGTAACCAAGTTGATAATGTCTGGTAACCAAGTGACTATAATCTGGCAACTAAGGTCGGAAAAAAGTTGTCAAAACATATCAAGATGGGATCTAGTTTTGAAAATCTCGTCGCAACAAAGCCAACCGTGAAAACGAAAGTGGGTTTTGAATTACGGTTTAAGAGATAAAATGTTTTAAAGTTTGAAAACGAAAAAAGAAGTTCACGTGGTGTGGCTGCATTGATGATCCCGAAGAGCAAGTCTTGATGCCTGCACAAATAAACGGGATTAGGTTGAGACTCCAAGTGCAGAGTGTATAGTAAGTGGAAGACAGTTTTCCCCACGAGGGGTGACTCGAGGGTTTAATATCGAACTCTCGGGGAATCTGAAGTGGTAGATTTATCTTCTTATCCTTCTTTTGGTTACCTACAAAACAAGGTTAGATGTTTTGGTCCTCAACCTCACCTGTGGTTGTCAAGCACAAGGTGTAAGAATGATATCAGGATAGTTATGCAATGCAAACAATAAATAAATATGCAATGATGGTGGATGCAATGATAAATGATATTTTTGGGTTTTTGAATGATGTATGCAAATTGAAAAGTATTTTTGTATTTTCGGATTAATGATGGCTGAAAATAGAAAAGTGGTATATGGTGTTGGAAAGGTGTTTCTTATGATTAAAAATGGACTGGGGTTCATGGTTTCACAAATGCACTCTCTCTTTATAAAGTGGTAGACAATGGAACACACACTGTCGTGGGGCTACCCTTCGACTACCCCACGGTGAAGATACCTGGTGCACGCCAAGACTAGGACCCGACATGCGGCCTATTAGAAGATGACAACAAAGGCCCACCTGGCGGCCCAATGAAGCCCAACAAGCTACAACTTGAAGTACAAGACAAGAAACTCATGTAAACCCTACCTGGCTCCCTTTATAAAGCCAGGCAGGGGCACCCCGTAGGGGGGAGCCATACGAGACCACGTCTCACCTCGCCCTCGCGGCCACCATGTAACATCATCATACATCTATACAGATCAGACAAGCAGGATGTAGGTCTTTACCTCACAACGAGGGGCCGAACCTGGGTAAATCCTTACTTGTCAGCCGACGGAACTACCAGCGCGCCATCTCTCTCCCCCTCAATCAACCCGGGGTACACAACTCAGAGATTTGCCGAGTCCACCCCTCGACAATTGGCGCCGTCTGTGGGAAGAACGCGCGCTGGATTCAACGTTTCGTCGGCTCCAATCTACTTCGACAACGGCGGCGGCGTTCCGTGTGCATACCCGCACGATCCAATCTGGCAGCGGCGTCGGTCGAGGGCGCGGCGCTCCGTCGGTGCGATCAAAGCTGGCGGTACACAGCACGTGAGATCCGATCTTGCTGCGGCGCTCGCCCGTGTGCTCGCGCGTGACGGCGTTCCGTCCCTGCAAGCCACGTACGATCCAATCTTGTCGACTAAGCCACGGCCGCTGGTGCCTTCTGCGTGTGGGAATCCATGCATGTCTTCTGCCGTCCATCAGCGCGGTGGAGCGGTGAAAGCCTGGCGAAAACTTCTTGTCCTCGCTGCACGCATGCAGGCAGCCGACGAGAACACATGCAACGCATACATGCATGGATCATAGATCGATCCTTATCCTTGTCTTATTCGTTTAATTGTGCGGTCACTATTTTCTACTAATAGCTTTGATCTCTTATTAATCATGATGTGCATGTACACGGGGAACCGAGCCCCAAAGATCATCACAAGATGCTGCTACGCATACGGTAGGGACATGCACGAGGCAGCAACGGCAGTCCAATCTGATCAGCCGTACCATGATCAACAGCGATCAACGTCGACGGAACAAACGCATCGACTTCGACTGCGCGCACACGGAAGACTGCCGACTCGGGATGACGGTGGTGTTGTGCATTTTTCATCGTCTGCTCGACAATCCCTGCACCGACGCAGGGCGCGCCCGGGACTCGGGGGCTGGCGGCTCAACGTCAACGACAACAAGCTCATCGTTGCATCTTGACAGGCGACTCGAGTGCCCTCACCGGCTCCGCCTTCGACACTCGGGGGCTGGCGGCCTCGCCTTCGTCGACTCCGCCTCCAGCACTCGGGGCTGGCGGCCTCGCCTTCGTTGACTTCGCCTTCATTGACTCGGCACCGTCGACTCCGCTTCGCCGGCCTGATACGGGACTCGGGGGCTGAGCGTTGCCCGCGTCGCGTTGACTCCGGTCCGCCGTTTCGACTCCCTACGCCGTACCACCTCACAGCGTCGACTCCGGTCTGCCACTTCGACTGCTTCCACCGCGTCGACTCCGGTCCGCCGCTTTGACTGCTTCCACCGCGTCGACTCCGGTCCGCCGCTTCGACTGCTTCCACCACGTCGACTCCGGTCCGCCGCTTCGGCTGCTTCCGCCGCGTCGACTCCGGTCCGCCGCTTCGACTGCTTCCGCCGCGTCGACTCCGGTCCGCCGCTTCGACTGCTTCCGCCGCGTCGACTCCGGTCCGCCGCGTCGACTACTTCCGCCGCGTCGACTCCGGTCCGCCGTGTCGACTCCGGTCCGCCGCGTCGACTACTTACGCCGCGCCGCACAGGCCGCAAACAAATTCGCCTTGGCCGCACCTGATGCTCTCCCGGGTGTTGCGCCGCACAGGCCGCAAACAAATTCGCCTTGGCCGCACCTGATGCTCTCCCGGGTGTTGCGCCGCACAGGCCGCAAACAAATTCGCCTTGGCCGCACCCGATGCTCTCCCGGGTGTTGCGCCGCACAGGCCGCAAACAAATTCGCCTTGGCCGTACCTGATGTTCTTCCGGGTGCAGCGCCTTACAGGCCGCAAAAATTTACCTAGGCCGCACTCGAAACACTCGGGGCTGCGCCGCACAGGTTCCCCTCATCAAACATCTTAGGCCGCGCTCGAACACTCGGGACTGCGCCGCAAAGATCCTAAGTGAAAGCCTAGGCCGCACTCGAATCGCTCGGGTGCTGCGCCGCACAGGTCCTAAGTAAAAGCCTTGGCCGCACTCGAAACGCTCGGGGGCTGCGCCACACAGGTTCACCTCATTAAACATCTTAGGCCGCGCTCGAGCACTCGGGGGCTGCGCCGCAAAGATCTTAGGCAAAAGCCTTGGCCGCACTCGAAACGCTCGGGGGCAGCGCCGCACAGGTCCTAAGTAAACAACATCCCAAGCAACTGCTGTAGGCCAACAGGCTGAAGAGGAACACGAACACTTGTCGAGTGCTCACAATCCAGTAGGCCAATAGGCTGAATGAACACAACACAGTAGGCCAATAGGCTGAAGAGGAACTCGAATATTTTTCGAGTGCTCACAAAACAGTAGGCCAACAGGCTGAATGACAACAAAACAGTAGGCAAACAAGCTGAGCAAACAACATACAGTAAGCCCATTGGCTGAGCAAGACTCCATTCATTGTCGAGTCCTCCATTTACTCCCATCGGGAGTGAAGCACAACCTTATTTTCGACTGAAGGCTAATTAAGATTAACCTCAATTACAAGCAATTCAGCTTAATCTCGGGGGCTACTCCCATCGAGAGCGCTGTCGCGCCCCCGATAGCATGAGATCAATATTCAGTCGAAACATTACCGACTAAACCACCCTCTGTAAGCCCTCAACGGCCGGAGTCGAATCATTTTTACTTGTCCCTTTCAGGAACCCGATGGCGTGCCCAGGAGGAAAGAGTCCTTACCCGAATCTTCGATTCGACCAAGCACTCGGGGGCACCTGTCGTGGGGCTACCCTTCGACTACCCCACGGTGAAGATACCTGGTGCACGCCAAGACTAGGACCCGACATGCGGCCTATTAGAAGATGACAACAAAGGCCCACCTGGCGGCCCAATGAAGCCCAACAAGCTACAACTTGAAGTACAAGACAAGAAACTCATGTAAACCCTACCTGGCTCCCTTTATAAAGCCAGGCAGGGGCACCCCGTAGGGGGAGCCATACGAGACCACGTCTCACCTCGCCCTCGCGGCCACCATGTAACATCATCATACATCTATACAGATCAGACAAGCAGGATGTAGGTCTTTACCTCACAACGAGGGGCCGAACCTGGGTAAATCCTTGCTTGTCAGCCGACGGAACTACCAGCGCGCCATCTCTCTCCCCCTCAATCAATCCGGGGTACACAACTCAGGGATTTGCCGAGTCCACCCCTCGACACACACAGTTAACATATGAGATTGCAACACAGGGTTTGATAACAAGTTACTTAGATATATGGGCATCACGTCCTAACATAGAGATCTTTTGGTTATTAACCTCTCTTATACTCCACCAAGATGCGAACTAAATCATAACACCTCAGTAATTAAGATAACTCAGAGTATAGCATTAAGTATCATGACATGAAGTGAAAATAAGAACATGCTAGATCTAGTCATGGAGTAGTGGCAATGGTCACGCCCACATCCCCGGTAGCATGGTATTTTAGTTTATCCCTAGTGAGGTAACAAAGTAAGGTAAAGATACCAAAGTGGATCGCAGAACTTTCTCTCACGTTCACTGCACTAGCCACCCCCGTTACTCCAACTAATGCACACGTTCCCCCACACACGCTCTCATAAACATGCTTGATCAAAACAAGTAGACAAGAACGGGGTACATAATATGCATCTATACTCATAACTGAAACAAACATTGCAATCTCAAACATATATTAACTCATAAAGATCCACCACAAAGGTATTACAACGGTGACCGTAATCATGTTCAGCAGCTCATACGGTGCTAATTAGTGAAGCTCAAGAGAGGAGAGATACATAAGTTACTTCCACAAACCCATAGTCCAGAGGTGGACTACTCCCTCTTCATCATGGAGACGGTGGAGAAGTCGATGGAGAAGATGGAGACCACGCCGGCAGCGCCCCGCCGGAGTTTTCCCCCTCCAATCTGCAGCTCCTGATCTCCGTTTCGGTGTTTCTGTGTTTGTGCGGCGCTCCTTCCAGAGAACGTCGGGGGACCTTTTTTATAGGCGTTTTTAGGTCAAGACGATGTCGGTGGAGCGAAGATCGACGGCAACGGAGCCACGAGGGCCAAACGGTGGGCCCCACGCGGCCACAGTACCTGGCCGCGTGGGCCACCCCCGTTTGGCCTCGGCCTCCGTTTGTTCGCTTCCTTCGCCCACAGGTCTTCTTCCTTCCAAATATTGACGCCCGTAAATTTCCAGGTGATTTCGTTGACGTTTGGGTCCCTGAAACATTAAAATAAGAAAACGGGGTTTTCTGCCTGTGCAGGGTTAATTCCATAAAAATAGGAAATCATGAATATTCCAAAATCATGATAAAACATTGATATAACCCTTATATGATGCAAATATGATTGGAATATAAGCAATTAAAGTGCAAAGTTCATGTATGCATTTTACATGCATCAACATCCCCAAGCTTAATCCATGCTCGTCCTCGAGTATGAAGATGATAAAACTAACATGGACTTTGCAATTTAATACTTAACAATGAATATCAAAGATGATTACTATTGCTACATATAGTCAAATGATTCATTCTTCAAAGGAGTAGCAATATGCAAATAGTTTATGAAGTGATATCAAGTATTCAAGACAAGGATGTTCATTGATAGTTCACAAAGTGTAACATGGTAGCAAGTAATATGGAACACATGTATGCATAATGATAAGTAGAACATCCTACAATGGTCATAGAGTGTAGATGAAAATCTGAATATGATAGGTGTACACTTTGGAAAGATGTATATGTGAGTAGAGGTAAAGCATGCATAAGTTTCATCCAACTTCCAAACTCTTCTACTTAAGTTAATGATTGCAATAAGGTATTCATTGGTGTCAAGCTCTCATTGCCCCTATCATAGCATCTTGAATGATTAAGGTTAAAGTGAAAGCAAATATGAGTAGTGTGCTTGATAAAGAATGGGTTGAATGTCTCATGCCCCTTGAATACAAGTACTTACACCATGTGTTACTCAACTTGGGAAACAAAGCAAGTTCAATTAAATATCATTGTAAGCATAATAGTATCATCAAGAGCGTCAACTGGGGTACCTCTTGTCCCAAGATATGGAACAAGCCCATATCAAAATGACAAGACAAACAAACAAAATGAACAATCTCAACACCCTTTTTATTTACCATTTGGAATAGTTTTTTATTGCAAGGTGTATCACAGAAGGTTCACCATAGTATGTAAGTAAATTTCCACCATGAATGATGCATGGCTTAGATTAGCGGCCCAGGCGTCTCTCTAACCATTTACACAAACTCATTTAAACTCACTCTATTTCCACATTTATTTCAACATGATAAGCATCCATAGACAAAAGCACATGATATCAACTAAATGAGATGAAGAGCGTGTTGAAAGCTTGCCATGTGACAGCACATATGGGCTAACTTCCAACCCAAAACATTCATCAAGCCACAAACATCATAATCTTAATCACAATGGGTCAAGTTTTATTATGCAAATAAAAGAACATTGTGCATCAAGTTCGTGAGAGCTATATAACCAATTTTTTTCCATTGCAATCAATAACATAAACATTTTCATTCAGAGGTAAGATAACACAAACAACATGTTAAACATACTCGGAATAGCATAAAGCCAATAGGTAGATATGGTGGACTCACTGGAATAACTTTGGTTGAAGGTGTTGGAAACAAGTTTTTGCTTGTTGGAGTTTTTGGGCTAGCAAAAGGGAGAAAGTTGACCATCTAGATGCATGCATGAGTGTCCATAGAACTAACTAATCCATGTTAAACCAAGTAAATAACAATCAGCACCAAAACATGAATAAGTGATAGCTCTACAAAAAGAATTTGCAAACTATTACTCATAAACAAGCTCATGAATCATGCAACTATATGTATCATTAAAAATCAAGTCAAACATCCCTTTTCCCAATCTTATAAAAGCATCCAACATATTTCAACCCATATTTCCAGTAGCTCTCTCATATATAATTGATAGTGTGGTGGTCTCTCAAGACTCAAACAAAAACAAAAAACGACGCTCCAAGTTTATGCGATAAAGTGTTTCGATCGAAAAACAGAAGTTGGACGTGTGCAAACCGAGAGTGTGTAGGTCCAGCGGGGTTGTCTTCACATCCCCAAGCTTATGGTCTTCACCATCCTTGGATAGCTCTTGGTGCATCTCCTCCAATCCCTGTGAAAAAACTTCAAAACACCGTTTCTCCCATCTCTTTTCTGTGGGGTGCATTAATAGTGATAAACAAATAGGTTCCTTGCTGCATATAATCCTTGAACAAAAATTCATATGACATGTCCAGAAAGTGTATAATGTTGTATGCCTACTCATAAACTCAATTGGATCAAAAAGATTCAACTTAAAAGCTCAAAGCATGCATCAAACAAAATGGGACAGAATCTGTCCAGAAAAACAGCAGCAGCAAAACGTATTTTTCTACCCTACCAAACTTTCTCGAAAAATTCCGAAAAATTCATGCATACAGAGGATGAAAAGTTGCAACTACAGTTCAAATATGAGCTCATTCGGAGTTACAGAATAAGAATTAAAAATCATACCGTGCACTGACTCGTGCAGGAATAAAATCTCCGAACGCTATAAGCAACTTTTTCAAACCAAAAAGGGTAAAACTTGGCACTTTATTAAAAACTCCAGAACCTAACTAGACACAAAATCTCTTGTTACAGCAAGAGGACACAAAGAAAAATCACACACAAAAATAACCGGGTTGCCTCCCGCAAAGCGCTTTCTTTATAGCCATATAGCTAGGCTTCTTACTTGTTGTTTTATTGTGGACGAAGCTCATGAGGGAGCTTGAACTTTGGTGGTTCCCTCTTCCTTGGAAAGTGTTCCATGCACTTCTTGTGTGGAAACTGAAACTTTACATTCCCTTCCTTTGAATCAATGATAGCACCTGTGGTACGAAGAAAAGGTCTTCCAAGAATAATAGGACTAGAGGTTTTATTCCCCATATCCATGATTAGAAAATCCACAGGCACAAAAGTCATATGTAACTCTACCATAACATCACTTACTTTTCCCAAAGCATGTTTAATAGAGTCATCAGCAAGTGCTAGTTCAATAGAGCATTTTTCAAGATTTTTCAATTCAAGCACTTCATATAGTTCTTTAGATAAAACAGAGACACTAGATCCTAGATCAAGTATGGCATGGTGTGTCTCTTTTCCAATAGTTACTAGTACCTTAGGTATCCACATATCCCCAAGCTTAGGTGGTATCATAGCCTCTTGGTTGTACCTAGCAATCTTTTCTTTCAAGACATGATTAGCAATATAAGAACCAAAACCTGCTTGGTTAGTGTTGATGGAAGGATCACTTGCAAATTTTTGTAAGATAGATATTAATTCATGCAAGCTACAATTTTCTAAGTCAAGCAAAGGATCCTTGACTTCATTAAGCATTTTAACTTCCTCAACTTTCTTTTCCCTATTGTATAGGTTGAATATTTCATAACGGTCATCAAAGACATCTTCAGGTACTTGGGCTTTTTCTAAACTTTCTTTAATTTTCACTTCCAAAAGCAAGCCATCAAGTAGAATGTAAGCATCAGCAATAGTAACATTTATGAAAGAACCCTTACATTCCTTATCCAAAAAGAGTTTAGAGGTTTCAGACAATCCTCTATAAAATATATGCATGAGCATCCAATCTCTCATGCCATGTTCCATTCCATAAGCTATACCTCTAAACCTTTCCCATGCTTTTACCATAGGTTCATCCTCTTTTTGTTTAAAGGTGATAACTATTTGTCTAATATTGTAAACCATTTCTGAAAAACAAAACCTTTCAATGAATGAAGCTTTTAGGTTAAACCAATTGCTAAAATTTTAGGTGGCCATTTTAATATCCAATCTAAAGCTTTTCCAGCTAAGGAATAAGGAAAAAGCTTTACTTTGATCACATTAGCATTGGCATGAGTCAAGTTTAACACTTTGCATCTTTCATTAAATTTGTTAAGATGGAGTAGAGCATTTTCTTTCGGTTTCCCAGAAAAACGGTGTTCATAAATCATTTTAGTGACATTAGGATCTACCTCAAATTCTACAACTGGAATATTCATATCTTGAGGAAAGTTCCTAACACTAAATGGCCAAAGGTTCTTTTTTCCATTATAGCAAGTTTTTTTTTGGTATTTTTGATTTTTTATGCAAAACTGAAATAAATATGATATGATATGCAATGACACTAACAAAACAAATAAATTGCTTTGTAAGTAAAGATGGATAAGATGGTGCTCACGTAGGTGCAACCTCCCCAAGCTTAGGTGTTAGCACAAGTTGGTGACGTTGACTTTGTTGTGAGATGAATGCGATGATGCACACCCTTGGATAAATCTCTCAGCTACGATTCCCCGGCAACGGCGCCAGAAAACGTCTTGATGATCCCGAAGAGCAAGTCTTGATGCCTGCACAAATAAACGGGATTAGGTTGAGACTCCAAGTGCAGAGTGTATAGTAAGTGGAAGACAGTTTTCCCCACGAGGGGTGACTCGAGGGTTTAATATCGAACTCTCGGGGAATCTGAAGTGGTAGATTTATCTTCATACACTAGTAGGAAAAGCCAATTCTATGGAAGCTTATTCTGTGGCGCACCTTATAGCCGTGCGCCACAGAATAAGCTTCTGTGGCGCACCTATAAAGATGCGCCACAGAATAAGGTTATTCTGTGGCGCATTACTTATTGGTGCGCCACAGAATAAGCTTATTCTGTGGCGCAGCTATGCCCATGCGCCACAGAATAGGCGCGGGCCCCACACCCACGAAGGGTCAGTCACTTTGGGCTTTATTCTGTGGCGCAGCCATTCCCATGCGCCACAGAATAAGCTTATTCTGTGGCGCAGCCATGCCCATGCGCCACAGAATAAGCTTATTCTGTGGCGCACCAGGGTGCATGCGCCACAGAATACGCGTATTCTGTGGCGCATGCCAAACAGGATGCGCCACAGAATTTCCTTTGCCTCCACTTACATGTGGGCCCTCCCCGCGCTGCCTCTTCCTTCCCCAATTTCCCCAAAATTTCGCTGTGTCCGAACTCCCGTGCCCGACGCCGGCGACCTTCCCTGCGCCCGACGCCGCCACAAGCTCGCGCCACCGCGTCCATCCCTGCGGCGCCGCGCCAATCCCTGCGCCGCCGTGCGTCCCCTGCCCCGGCCGCCCCTGTCCGAGCCGCGCACACACCGTGCCCGGCGACCTCCCCTGCGCCGTCGTCGCCCACGCCGCTCCCTCTTCCGTCGTCGCCCGCGGCGCGCCCGGCGACCTCCCCTGCGCTCCGCCCGAGTCACGGCCGTCCTCGACCTCCCCTCCCTCCCCCTCCCCGAGGTATGCTTCCCCCCTCTCTCCCCTCCCTCCCCGCCCGAGCCTGCACTCAACGTGTTCGACACAAGTTTGTGTTCATGTGGTGGTAAATGAAATGTGAAGTGCATTTTTTACTTGACTGTATTGTGAAGTGCATTTTCTCACAAAGATTTGTTCTCTTCGTTAATCGGTGCAAGCACGAGCTGCAACCTTTCCACCCCTCACTTATTTGTTTGCTAAATTTCATGGATCTTGATGAATGGGGACGGGGATGCAAGATGGTTCATGTATAGGGATGTGGATTGAGGTGATTTTCGGATCAGTTCTTCCTCTTCTCCCTGGATTAGGAGGAAAAATTTGTTCATGGTCTATTTTGTGTCCATTATGTTCATGGTTGGGACATCTTAACACCTCTAGAAACCAAAAGTGTACACGATGCTTGCTCTTTTTGGATGCAAACTTCTTCTTTTCCCTGGATTTTGGGGAAAAATTGTTAACGATCTTTTTTTATAGCCATGCTGTTCATGGTCTGAAGCAAAAATCTGTTCTCACTGAGAGCATGGTGTTCTTGGTCAGATGAAAATGTTAGTGCATGCAGTAGATGTTTAGGTTAGTGCTAGGTGCTTGATATATGTTGTTATATGGAAAAATGCAGTAGATGTTTTAGTGTTCTAGGTTCTAGGTGCTTGCAAAACATCTACTGCATTTTTAGTGTTCTAGTTGTTGAGCATGCTTGTGTGTGCTTGCATTTTTAGTGTTCTAGTTGTTGAGCATGCTTGTGTGTGCTTGCATTTTTAGTCTCATGTGTATAGTTGCTTGCTGTTAGTGCTAGGTTAGTGCATAGTTGCTAGTGCTAGGTTAGTGCATAGTTGCTTGCTGTTAGTGCTAGTGCTAGGGCGCCTCTGCGAGCCAGCCACCTAAGATGCCAAAGGGATCAAAGGGCGCCTCTGCGAGCCAGCCAACTCCTATGATTATCCAGGGTCGTGAAGACACCATACCACCCCTCCGGACAAATCGGCGCACATGGTTCATGAAGCTGGAAAACCGATAGTGCCTCCGGAGATGACCCACCTCGCAACTCCATCAATGATCTCTTTGAGCGATTCTATCTCTATGCTAGAGGGCTTTCTTCTAAAAGACAGGGATCCAAATTACCCGGCGTTCACTGTCCAAGTGCCAAAGGAAGAAGGCGGGTTGGTGGTCGTCGGTGAACACCCCGCGGATCTGTTCTTAGTAGCATACGAGGACGTGTTCAATCTATTTAACCAGCAGCGGCTCAACTATAACTTGGTCCGCCTATACGCGCTCAATGAGGCCATGACTATCCACAGAGATAATCTCTCGCATGTCGCGGTAGCGGATCCCTACTACATGCGTGACAGCCAGCTGGTGCAAGGATCTGTGACACGGACCAGCGCAGTTGAGTACCTCGAGAGGTTCATGTTGCAAAACCAGCAAAAGAATTGCCTTCTTGTGCCTTTCTTTCCCGAGTAAGTACACATCCGCTCGCCGCCGTATCTTGTGCCTTTCCGAGTTCAATGCATGCATGTTTCTGATCATCATCTCATTTAAATTGTGTTGAGCAGGGACAAGTACTGCGTCCTCATCATCCTACACCCGAGCCATTACCATGCCACTTATTTTGACTCAGGTAGTAGTACTACGAAAAGGTATGCCAACATAATTGCTGTCCTCAATCAAGCTCTTCACGGCTACCACCAAAAGGGAGGCGTCTTCGAAAGCACCGCGCAACCACAATTAATTGATAATAAGTTGCGCCGGTTCAAGCATATCACCGAGTTCTCTTGCCTCAAGGAGCAGTCGGGCAGCGAGATGGATGCCTTCTACGCCCTCCGTCATATTAACATGATTATCCGAGATGGAGCGCAATGTGGTTTGCCATCTGCTTTACAAACATGGGTCGAATATGACAGACGCAAGTCCGATATGGATCTTAGAAAAGATTTCCAATGCATCAAGACCAAGTTATCGGAAGTCATCGTCGGAAATGTTATCACAACAGGGGGGACCTTCCATTGCTCCCGACGAGGTAGATAGGATGTATTATAAAAGAAAACCTTACACATGCACACATACATACTCTATTTTATCCACTTATATCTATCTCCATCTACAGGGTTGCATCAGAGAGAAATCGAAGAACGCCTAAAGTTGCAGAAGGACAACAGGGCGTGGATGACGAAGAAAGACGGCAAACCATTCCCGGCGCCGCTCGCACCGCTCGCTACATGAGATCGTCGTGCTCCCGCTTTTGCTCACCGTCAACGCCGAGATGTAATCTATTCGATCCTAGTGTAGGCGGTGAACACTTCATTTGTAACGTGTGCAACGATCGATTAACTTTTGTATATATCTCAACACTTGTGTAAAACTTCGGCACTTTTGTATCAACTTGTGATGAGACATATATTAGTAATGTGTTTGTATATATCTGTGTAAATATGAAATATACATGTATTCTGGTATTATACTGGTATTTGTATTCTGGTAATATACGGGTACAATACGGCACAGTAATTCTGTGGCGCACCCAGAACTATTCTGTGGCGCACCCTATTCTGTGGCGCATGGTGAGTGGGGTGCGCCACAGAATAGTTATTCTGTGGCGCACCAGGCTGGGTGCGCCACAGAAGCCACTATTCTGTGGTGCACCGGGTGGTGCGCCACAGAATAGCTTATTTAGTGGCGACTATTCTGTGGCGCACCACCCATGCGCCACAGTATAGAAAAATGGTGCGCCACAGAATAGCTTTTCTGTACTAGTGTTATCCTTCTTTTGGTTACCTTCAAAACAAGGTTAGATGTTTTGGTTCTCAACCTCACCTGTGGTTGTCAAGCACAAGGTGTAAGAATGATTTCAGGATAGTTATGCAATGCAAACAATAAATAAATATGCAATGATGATGGATGCAATGATAAATGATATTTTTGGGTTTTTGAATGATGTATGCAAGATGAAAAGTATTTTTGTATTTTCGGATTTAATGATGGCTGAAATAGAAAAGTGGTATATGGTGTTGGAAAGGTGTTTCTTATGATTAAAAATGGACTGGGGTTCATGGTTTCACAAATGCACTCTCTTTATAAAGTGGTAGACAATGGAACACACACAGTTAACATATGAGATTGCAACACAGGGTTTGATAACAAGTTACTTAGATATATGGGCATCACGTCCTAACATAGAGATCTTTTGGTTATTAACCTCTCTTATACTCCACCAAGATGCGAACTAAATCATAACACCTCAGTAATTAAGATAACTCAGAGTATAGCATTAAGTATCATGACATGAAGTGAAAATAAGAACATGCTAGATCTAGTCATGGAGTAGTGGCAATGGTCACGCCCACATCTCCGGTAGCATGATATTTTAGTTTATCCCTAGTGAGGTAACAAAGTAAGGTAAAGATACCAAAGTGGATCGCAGAACTTTCTCTCACGTTTACTGCACTAGCCACCCCCCCGTTACTCCAACTAATGCACACGTTCCCCCACACACGCTCTCATAAACATGCTTGATCAAAACAAGTAGACAAGAACGTGGTACATAATATGCATCTATACTTATAACTGAAACAAACATTGCAATCTCAAACATATATTAACTCGTAAAGATCCACCACAACGGTATTACAACGGTGACCGTAATCATGTTCAGCAGCTCATACGATACTAATTAGTGAAGCTCAAGAGAGGAGAGATACATAAGTTACTTCCACAAACCCATAGTCCAGAGGTGGACTACTCCCTCTTCATCATGGAGACGGTGGAGAAGTCGATGGAGAAGATGGAGACCACGCCGGTAGCGCCCCGCCGGAGTTTTCCCCCTCCAATCTGCAGCTCCTGATCTCCGTTTCGGTGTTTCTGTGTTTGTGCGGCGCTCCTTCCAGAGAACGTCGGGGGACCTTTTTTATAGGCGTTTTTAGGTCAAAACTATGTCGGTGGAGCGAAGATCGACGGCAACGGAGCCACGAGGGCCAAACGAGTGGGCCCCATGCGGCCACAGTACCTGGCCGCGTGGGCCACCCCCGTTTGGTCCTCGGACCTCCGTTTGTTCGCTTCCTTCGCCCACAGGTCTTCTTCCTTCCAAATATTGACGCCGTAAATTTCCAGGTGATTTCGTTGACGTTTGGGTCCCTGAAACATTAAAATAAGAAAACGGGGTTTTCTGCCTGTGCAGGGTTAATTCCATAAAAATAGGAAATCATTGAGATATTTCCAAAATCATGATAAAACATTGATATAAGCCTTATATGATGCAAATTATGATTGGAATATAAGCAATTAAAGTGTAAAGTTCATGTATGCATTTTACATGCATCATGCATGCATGGCTTAATTAGCCTATTTCATCCGTGCCCACGGAAGTGTAATCTGGGACACGTGCCCTTAGTAGCATATATATATATGTCACAATCATATCATCATGCATGCTAATCTATCTATATATCAAAGTTGAGGGCTTCAGCGATCGGTCGAGCCGGCCACGCCGCGGGGGTACTGTAGACGCTACAGTACTGCACTTCTACATTGCACTATGTACTGTAGCAGCTACAGTCGCGCTTTTTTTTTTTTTTGCTTTTCCGGGATACTGGGACGATGAGTGCATAGCTACAGTGTACCAATATATTTTCCCCCTTTTCGCGATAATATGTACATGAAATATATGCGCGCCAACGAGTAGGTTCCATTCCCGTGATCGGTTCCGAGTTTGGACGACTCTAACTCCTTAATTTTGAATCCACACTCGCAAAAACATTTGACGAGTTTTGTCAAATTCGTCGCACTCAGTCATCCGTTTAAATTTTTTTTCACGAGTAGATGAATATCACTCTTCCGAACAATTTTCATGTTTTAACCTTTTGTTTTGACGGACATAAACATATTTCTCTCCAATCTCCAAATTTGTTATATTTAAGGCTGTGCAAAATAAAAAATTCTGCCACCCAAAAATTATGAATCGGTCCTCCGGAGTAAAACATTTTTGCAGAAAGGTCCCCGCGTGTCGTCTTTTTGCAGAAAAGTCCTCACATTTTCCAAAAATTGTGAGTCGTCCTCCCATAATACAACATTTACGCAGCGAAGTGCCCGCGTTTCCCCCCAAATTGCAAATCGGTCCTCCATTACAACTGAGCAATTTTTCCCCCTAATATATTTCTCTCCCTTATATTTTAAACCTATTTTTTTCCCGCACTTCTTTTTACGAACATTACCTATTTTTTCGGCCACGCGTGAATAGTCCCTGTCCTTATGAATGGGTTTTTTTCCCTTCTAATAGATTTCTCCCCGTTTTAGTTTTCCCCTATTGTTTATTTTTCCACATTTCTTTTTACGAACATTGCGCGCAAATGGCGACTTCAAAATTACTTATTTATTTCTACTCCTCAAAACTACCCATTACGGCCTCCGGTGGGCATGTCCACGTCGACATACTGTAGCAGTGCTACAGTAAAGCATTTCTACAGTATCGTCTATACTGTAGCACTTTTTTTTCCTTCCAGAAAAATCCTTTTCCAACCCATTACGGCCTCCGGTGGGCATGTCCACGTTGATGGTACTGTAGCAGTGAAGCACTTCTACAGTACCGTCTGTACTGTAACATTTTTTTTCTTCCCAGAAAAATCTATACACGAAATATATGCGCACCCACAAGTAGGTTCCATTCCCGTGATCGGTTTCGAGTTTTGTCGACTTTAACTCCTCAATTTTAGATCCAGGTTCACAAAAACATTTGACGCATTTTGTGAAATTCGTCGCACTCAGTCGTCCGTTCGAATTTCCTCTCACGGGTAGATGTATATCGCCCTACCAAACAATTTCCATGTTCTAACCTTTTTATTTCGACGGACATATAGACGTATCGCTTTTTTGCAGTAAAGTCCTCCCGTTTTCCCAAAATTATTAATCGGCCCTCCGGAATAAAACATTTTTGTATAAAAGTCCCCGCGTCCCTTTTTTCAGAAAAGTCCTTGCGCTTTCCAAAAAAATGTGAGCCGAGCTCCGGAATAAAACAATTTCCCAGTAAAGTCCCCGCGTTTTCCCGAAATTGCAAATCGGTGCTCCGGTACAGTTGAACAATTTTCCCCCCTCCTAATATATTTGTCCCCTTATAGTTTAAACCTATTTTTTTCCCACATTTCTTTTCACGAACATTATCTATTTTTCCGATCATGGGTGAACAGTCATTGTCCCTTACGAACATTTTTTTTTTGGCTTCTAATAGATGTCTCTCTGTTTAATTTTCTCCTATTATTTATTTTTCCACATTTCTACTTACGAACATTGCGCACAAATAGCGATTTCACAATTACTTATTTATTTTTACTCCCTAATTATCCCCTACTATATCATTTTTCCCTACTTTTACCTCCCTTACATATTTATTTTTTTTACTCTAAGACTGCTCGCTTACTTCCTATTTTCTCCTACTCTATTTTTTTTAATTTCTTATTTTATTTCCCTCATAAATTTATTTTTGCAGACTTAAAATTTATTACTCATTTATTTCCAGATCCTGTTATCTTAATTCCCCACTTCTCTATACTCAAATTACCAATACTTTTTATTTTAACTACTTCTTAACGGTCTACATTAATTCCATTTGGATGCCTAAATTCACCAAATAAAATAACCTTCCAACACTTACTCCGTACAAAAAAAACTAAATATTTTCTACCTTCTCAATTTTTTGTTTCTGTTCCTAATGATTTTCTTTTATTTCACTCTATTTAATTCTCTGCTTAAGTAGTGCCTATTTTGTTTTCACCTTTTATATAATACCTAATCCTATGATGCAAATGATGTTAGAAGAAAACTCCTTTGTGGCGACAATTAGTCTACACATTGGCGCCAAAATGAAGCATCAAATCCAAGGTATTTTCCACAATATATATCGCTTTTTTTGACACCCAGCTTATTTCCATTAATATCCAACATGTGTTTGCACTCATGTCCAATGGATCACGATATCTTTTGTCCGATCACGATAAATCTGAAAACTAGATCTTTTGTACAGTCGTTTCGTACCTTTAGCTTCAAGTTATTTATATTTTGTCACCACACGGGCGCGGCGTGTCGCCGCGCTAATTTTCCTAGTACAAAACAATGGAGACTTTGGATTGCAAGTCAGTGAGACAGCTATATTATTTGTAGCTATATGGGACTGGATGTCAGTTGCTAAAACACATCGATCACCGATTAAATTAATCGGCTACGTGACCCAACCTAAAGAAAAATAATGGTCCAAACATAAGGTAACATAAAAGGCAAACCAAGGCACTCCGAAGAATTTTGAGTTCTCGCGGGGAAATAATTAATCTCCAACAAACCTACAGAGAGCAGCTAGCGAAGATAGACGTTGGATAATTCTAGGGCCAAGAAAGTGTCGAAGTGATATGCTCAACCGACACTAGTCCCAACCACAATATGCAACCTACCTACCGATTATGCACAGTATATATTACTATTCTTCAACAACCTTAATCTTTCTATTCGCCACAGAAAAAAAATATAGCTTTTTATATCTTCTCTGGCCCTCTCCTAAATCACACACGCCATCAAACGTACTTTTCAGCCGTGTCTCCTTTCTAAAATTAAAAATAATGAACAAGACACGCTCCTAATCTATCTGGTAGTGGTAGCTATAGCGCGCCATTTTTGTTATTTTAATCGCAGTTGGTAATTTGAAGTGAGTTTAACTATTAATGTAAGCTCAGTTAGGTGCTATTCTGCTAGTAAGTAATATGGATGCTATACTGCATGCGGTAAGTAACTAACTGAGAGTCGAACAAAGCGCTAGCTAGCTGACATCGATTATCTTGGCTCCGTTATGGTGGCTGGCTGGAGCACGTACTACTTACAATGATGGGTCCAACAGAGAGAGCGACATTTCAACTCGATCAATCAACGCAAACTGGAATGGATGGGAAAGCATTGCACTGATTCGGCCAGTTGATTTGATTGGTGTGCCTCACAGGATTCCAGGTTTACGGTGAGTTATGTCGTGTTTGTCCTCAAGCAAGATATTTCTAGTCTAGGAGAAGACCATTGCCCCCTGCAAAAGAGAGAAGTTTCCATGCACCATTGCTCCGATCTTCAAATGTCTAAGCAAGCCGACATTGTTAGGGCACCTCTAGCCGTCCCCCCAGCGTCCTCCCAGGGCCCAAAAAAGCGTCGTTTTGGGCCAAATAGCGCCGTTTTTCTACCAGTGCCCCCCCAGGAGCCCAAATAGCGCCGTTTAGCGCCGTTTTGGCGCCGGCACACCCAGCCCAAACCCAGCGCGTCGGGTTGCGCCTGGGGGGGTCGGCGGAAGGAAAACGCGCGTGGGCCAGCACTGTCGGGGAGACAGCGCATTTCCCACCCCCCGCCTCGACCTTTCCTCTATCCTGCCCCGTCGCCGCCATCTCGCCGCCGGCACCACCCGTCCCCCCTCCGCCGGACGCAAGCAGCTAGGAACCCCACCATCTCGCCCCAAACCACGGCGCCGGCGCCGCCCCTCCCTCCCCTCCGCCGTGATCTGGCCAGGAGGAAGGCTCTCGGGAAGGCTCGCGCCCACCTCGCCTGCTAGGTGTTCGGCGGTTTGCCCGCCCAGCCATGGACTCCGACGACGACGAGCTGCTCGCCTAACTGCTCGACGAGGAAGCCCAGGCCGACCTCGACGACGAAGAGCACTTGCTGATCCTGGCCTGCCTCGCCGGCCTGCTCGCGCACGACGCGCGGCCGCGGCGTGGTGGCTCGGCGCCCGGCCGCCGCAAGAGCAAGCCGAGGCAGCGCTACGAAGGGTACTGCATCCTCTACTCCGACTACTTCGCCGACAATGCCAAAGCCTAGTTTGATTTGTTCTATTTGCTTGCATTGTTGAACTATTTGGGTGTGGATTTGTATGTTGAACTATTCTTATGTGTGAATTTGTATGTCGAACTATTTTAATTGTGTTGGCCTTTGTTTTATGCGCGAAATATGGTCCAAACTCGCCGGCTAGGGGGCGGCTTGGTTCGGCGACTGGAATCGGTGCCCCCCAGCGCGTGAAATAGCGCCGTTGCCCCCAGGCAGGCCAAAATAGCGCCGTTTTTTGGCCTGGGGGCCGAACGACTGGAGATACCCTTAAAGACACTGCATGATTCAGTAATTCGTCAGCACGGATTTAAAACACTAGTGAAGCACACTTGCTTTCATTATTCTTCAATATGGTTCTACTTGACATGCATCACGATTTGGTCTCAACTCTTTACATTGAACTGTCGAGAGATTTTCCTCTGTGAGCGCAGACAGCATTAGGAAAACTATGGGGGCTATCGGACATATTTATAATTCATAAAGGGCCATCAATTTTACAAACCCGGAGAAGTTGGCTCTTTCTATAACAGCGTGACAGGATATAGGTTTTTGCCATTCAGCAGACCTCAACGGACATAGATACAAAAATTGCTCTAGCTCCGACACAGTACAGCATTTATCTCCAGTAGAAGATCCGATAATCACATATCAGTAGAGACAACAAAATGGTCATTGCGGCAACATTGCCAAGAGATCTTCTTTGTGCTGCATATAGTAATATACCAAAATCGCGAGAATAATAGCTAGTATCATGGACCACAGGCTTACACCTGTCATAAAACAAAAAGCCATTCTTAGGATACTCCAAAAATTCGCAAGTACACAACAAATCGACCACTGAATGTCTGCATCCAACATACCAGTACTCTTTGGGGCTGCAGTCGATGTCACCCTTGCAGTTGAGTCGAAAGAAGTCGACAGCACCATCCTGATATATAATATAATAACAATAATGAGAGACTGCATTTGTGGGATTCATCAACTAAAGCAGAATGAGAGCACAGGTACTGACCTTGAATCTTGAGAGAAGGCCAATGTGGTAACAATGCCAAGATGTGCCTTTTTAACTGTCACAAGCACTCGCATGTCTTTTGAACCAAGTACACTGATGCTTCCCTCAATAGTACCACTGGGCATGCAAAGGCAAGCGTGTTAGACCTCCAAGAAAACATGCAGCCATGTTAACCATAAATTCAATGCTACAATTCAATGATAGTTGCTCGCTCACATTGCTACAAGTGTGCCATCAGGCGAGACAGCAAATGCTGAAATTGCCTCACGGCTTATTTTCTTTGATCCAATTCTTGTCCATGAGGTAGTATTCCAAGATATTATTTTCCCATAATCACCTAAGAAGCAGAGAATTCTGAAACTGTCAGGTCTCAGGTTTACCAAACAATTCTATACGTTTAACAATTTCATTCATAACAGGGTGAACTCAAATGTTGACACCACCTTGCATTGCTGTGACAAAGAGGATCTGACTGCTGTCAGGCTTATTACAAAATCTGCAGAATCCAAATATTTCTCCCTGGAAACGTACTGAGTTAGAAGTAAACCTTAAGCAAAGAAAATAAGCTAACGCAAAATGTCAAAAAAATATCACTCACTGCTTCTCTTGGCAGATTAGCCACAGCTTCAGCTGACTTTAAATCCCACACTCTAGATGGGCCACCGCTCCTATTCACAGCTAGAAACTTCTCATCGGAACTAAAAGCATGTCAAAAAATAGAGGCAACCCATCAGTATAATACAGCAAATTTTACTTTGGAAAGAGAAGGTTCGAGCAGCACTATTTTACCTGAAACTAAGATCCTTAACAGATGTTTTAGTATCAGGTTCATCAATAATGGTTTCCATGGTAGGCCATTTGAAGACCTTTAGATGCCCATCCTACAGAGCACATAGATAAATTATTAAAATGCTTAATAATCATATATGTTCTGTTCTGACTGCCATAGAATAGCTAGAAGGTAACAGTAACAACATATGAGCTATGGACTAATCCACAAAAGCATAAGTGCATGACTATAATTTGTATGTGCAATTATGAATTAAATGACAGTAAGTGTAGATTAGCTTCGTAATTAGTAATAAAATAAAAAGTAAAAACATTTGGATGCCTATAAGAAGTGACTGCTGGAAGATAATGAAGCAATACAAACTTCCTAGATCTTCTATGTGTTTAAGTTTTTTAATATAAATAATGAAGACAGCACTATAATCATAATGTACAAAAAAAAAGCCAAACAAAAGCATCATGGAAATACTAAAATACTACTCCGATCTATCCATATGCTTAATTGCAACCATTTATTCCCTCATTACAAAGACATGTTGTTGCCAAATTTTCCTTATCACACATAAGCATTCTATGCCAGCCTCAGTTGCCTAACCCTATGGGTCACCACAATTATGGTTGTCAATATTGTAAAAAGCTCGTTAGGTGGCCAGACTAAGTTACAAGTTCTATAGCTATAGACTGCTCACAATAACCATGTATCACATTGCTTTATGCTAACTAACTATACGTTATTGTTTTTGTTTCTATGAACACCTACAGCTGTCAGATCTAAGGAAGTGTTTGCACCTCCATGACTGCTAGTGAAAACAAAGCAACTTAGGGAAGAAAAATGGCAATAAACGGGATATAAACCAAACTACCGACTTAACGAGCAACAGAAATTTTGAACTAAGCATGATCTTGCAGCTTGGTCCATGGTGTGCCGGCCCAAATGCAAAGGAGACTTAGGAATAATCAATCTGGACTTGCAGAACAAAGTATTGTTGTTAAAGCACTAGAGCAAACGAGCCATGGGTGATGGGTCAAACTTGTGTGCTCTCTGTACGATAATTGTTCCCTACTCGCGCAAACCATGTGTGGTTCATTTTGGTGGCGTGACATCTTTAGAATATCGAAGCATCACGAAGTCTTCCATTGGGAATGGTTCGTCTGTTATATTTTGGAAGGATTTCTGGGGAGATGGCAGATTACTTGCTGATAAATTCCCACGTTTATTTTCCTTGCAATAGATGAAGATCTTTCTGTCCAGTCTATTCTTGCATCAGAAGATATTTATCCGTTGTTTAGTCTACCCCTCTTGACACAAGCTTATGAAGAACTTCAACAGGTTATACAACTGCTAGAGGATCTAGCACATGACTGGACTATGCCTGACTCGACTCCAGGTCGTTTGTTGAAGATTTGCTCCTCTCTAGCATCTGGAAATTAAAATGCATTCCTAAATTTAAGGTTTTTGCTTGGCTTTTGATTAATTACCGGTTGAATGATAAGAGAATTAATGACTCGAAAGCAGTGGCACCTTGACACAGGGACTAATTGTGTGCTCTGTGATGCTCATGTCGTGGAGTCCCGGGATTACTTATTTTCTAAGTGTCCCTTTGCTACTAGATGCTGGGATTTGCTGGGATTAATTGGGTTTCTACCAGCGAAATTAAGTCCCGGCTAATGCATGCTGGTAGACAATTCAGTGGACCACCTTTTCTTGAGATCACAGCCAGTGCGTGCTGGAATCTGTGAAAGAGCGCAACGAACCTTTAGTAATTTGGCATCCTCTTTTGCAAAGTGGAAGGCTTGTTGCCATAGTGATATTCAGTTGCATCATCAGAGAGTCAAGGCCTCAAGGGTGCACAAGTTCAACCCCTTCTTGACTGGTTGCTCCTTGTTTTTTTCCCTTAGTTATTACTCCATCCGTTCCATATTATAAGATGTTTTAGATACTTCAATATGGACTAAATACGGAAATGAGTGAACCTACACCCTAAAATGCGTCTAGGTACATCCGAATCAGAAAAAAGCTAAAGCATCTTATCTTTCGGAACGGAGGTAGTAGCTGTTTGGGGTTTCTTAGTTATTAGCTGTTTGGGTCATCTGTTTTTTTTAACCCTTTTTTGCTGTTTCTTTAATGTAATTGAGAACTTTTTTTCGAAAATCTTTCATACCGTAGGGAGCCCCTACGGTAACGTAGTCAAAAAAACTTAAACTGGTAAAAAAAGGCAATAATACATGCACACATGTGGGAATATTACTCTATGAAAAAGTAAACAGTAGGGCATTCATTTACCTCACCACCAGTTGCAAGTACTGAACCCGCTCCACTGAATGACACCGCCAACTGCAAACCGACATCTCTTAACTCCAGTAAAGCCTCCTCGTCAGATGTTAGTACTAGTTGGTGTGGATTCTCTCCTTCTGGCAATTCCCATCGCAACAACCTATACATGTGGCACACGGTCAAAATTCTGAACTGGATACCAGTTCATTTACACTAACAACTCAACCCAGCAGCCCAGTATAAGCTTGGTGACAACTGACAAGGCCAATGAGATAGGTGAACCAGGTCAACTGAAATGAACATACCGTCAAAATATGGAACAGATACACGTGCCCCCGTATTTTAGCTAAATCGAGGAAATACTAAGAAATCCAACATACTGCTTACACCGACAGTTGAAGTATAATATGGGATTATCAAGAATATCATCGCATTGTAACTTAAGTCTTGAACACGATATGATATGGCAATTATATTTTTGACAGTCTAACCCAAGTATTCCAAGCATAGACACCACGTGAACCACACAGGTTGCCAACAATTAATCCACAGGGGTAACACTAAATATCACATTATGAAGATCTGATCAAATCAAAATTCACAGCCGACCAATGCACTAACGAGTATATGAAAATGTACATAAAGCCACATATATTCGTCCAAGCACGCAAGCACCTGCAGCCGTTGGGGAAGGCGCAGAGGACGCCGTCGCCGTGGGGGTGTACGGACATCCTGTATGGCACCTGCTCACCCGTCCCCAGCCTAAACACCTGCAAACCCACCATCACCACAACAGCGTTAGATCAGAACGTAAACCTCTCCCAAGATCCGTGTGGATCTGGTGAAACTAGAGAGCGAGGGAGCAGGGATCGCTCACCGGCTCGGGGGAGAGCGCCGGGGGCGCCTCCGCGGTGGCAGGGTCGAGCGCCGCGACGACTAGCGCGTTGGGCACGCCGCTCTTACCCTCGCCGCCGCCTCCGCCGAGGGCCACCATGGGGCACGGGGGCGGGGGCGGGGAGGACGCGTCCGCATCCGCGGCGTCGTCGGCGGAGGGGGACGGCTTGAGGATGTGGGCGAGCGGAAGCCAGGAGGCGCAGTAGATGGGGAAGCCGTAGGTCTGCCCGCCGCCGCGTGGCGCCATGGCGGCAGATAGAGGGAGCTAGATAGCGGTGGCCGGCGGTGCGCGGTGTTCGCCGGATGTGCGGGGAGAGAAAGCGTGTGTGACGACGGGTAGGACGAGAAGAAGAGGGCGTTGATCCGAGGTTGCTTTTGGTCCGACACCGACTCCACGCAGGTTCTCCCTTTCTGCCTCGTTTTTTTACATAAGTACAGTAGTGAATAGTACAAGGTAAAAAATATCTGAACTAACTAGATTACAAAATAAAAAGAAACGTGCAAATCTTCGGGAGAACGATTATACGAAATAAAGTTTAAAAGAAAACGAGCAAATCTTCGAGATTTTCAGATTTTTTACTCTTACATGGCGCAATTTTGTACTTTTCTAAAATCAGCCGTTGTTGAAAAACAATACCAACGAGTGTTCTACCATGATTTCAAAATTAAACCTCATGTCAAGTCTACATGCACGCATGCAGCCATTAAAGAATCAACCAACATTGGTAAAAGTATCAACACCAGTATTTCAAGGAACAACAACTGAACAAACTGGTGGACATCACTAGAAGCCAATAGCACGAATCACCATTTTCGAGTACATAACAGTCGGGACAAAAATTGAGATGATAATTCTCCTCGCGACAACCATGAAAAAAAACAAAATCGATCTAGCAAACCAATATGTAAAGGACCATAACTAGACAAATTTAATCTTCCAACACCATCCTTGGCGTCGGGAGGAGATCTCGTTGTCGAACGAATAACCGAAGATTACTTATTATAGACAATGTCATCTGCATTGATGCAGAAGAAAAAGCTACCAAAAACCTAACCCAAATACATTGAAAACACTAATTAATCGAGAACTCTACCCATAGATCGGGTTTCCCACCCCTCCCTGTCAGCGAGATCGGTCGGAGGAGGGGGGAACGATCCTATGGTAGAGGCGGAGGTGGGTAGTGCCATTGTATTAGCAAAGAGTTTTTGTTTGATTACAGGAAAATTAGGATTTATACCTCTGACTGAATGAAAAAAAATCCTATCCCTGGTCGCTGAGCATCTCTCCTAGTCGTCCCTTGCACCAAAATCGACAAACTCCTGCCGGAGGACTGCCCATAAAATAAACACAGGGTTATTATTTCACTGAATTTATTTTCACATAACTTCAGAAGAAATTGACAAGTTACAATAGTGCATCATCCTATTTGATTAACTGAGATAAACATACTAACCATGATCCACAATTTTGTCAATATAGAAAGTCAAGAGCAACTGCTCTCTGAATGCCGGTTACAAATGGATGGTGCTTCATGATAGAAATCTACACTAATGTACCCTCTGCGAATTCTTTATATCTGATTCAACATCCACCGGGAATTTTAGCATAGCCTCATCTAGGTGATCAATTCCCATATATTTTTCACCTGAGGATGCAAACACAACTCCATCCACATCTTCAAGTTGCAGTGAGTACATGTGCTCAAAGACCTAGCGAAGAAAGACCAACACAAAGAAAGACAACATTCAGAGAAGGGATTTTGTAGATAGCATATATAACTTGTCAAGACTATAGTTGATATTCAGTTTTTGCATTATATCTTCAGGGCTTCAGGCCGATTCCTATTTTAGTTTCAGAAATTGTTCACTTAAGAGGTAAAGTAATATTGTGTATTGAGTAAAATAGATAAATGAACACATTCAGAAAAGCTGTTGTGAATGTAGATAGCAACTGATGGCGTGTAGTTGACGGAAAAATATTCTGCAGGAAGCTGCGTATCTTCCCCTGCTACGGCGCCAGAAAGCACTCTTGATGGCCCTTCACGTAGTTACCTGCGTGAAAAGTAAATGGGTTAGGTTGAGACTCCAAGTGCAGAGTGTGTAGTAAGTGGAAGACGTGTTTTCCCCACGAGGGTGACTCGAGGGTTTAATATCGAACTCTCGGGGAATCAGTAGTGAAGATTTATCTTTCCTATCCTTCTTTTGGTTACCTACAAAACAAATTAAATGTTTTGGTCCTCAACCTCACCTAGTGGTTGTCAAGCACAAGGTGTGAGAATGATATCAAGATAATATGCAACGCAAACAAGAAATAAATATGCAATGGTGGTAAATAAATATGCAAGGATGGTGGTAGCAATGATAAATGATATTTTTGGGTTTTATATGATGAATGCAAGATGTAAAAGTGTTTTTGTATTTTCGGATTTTTAAATGGCAGAAAATGGAAAAGTGGTAAAAGTGGTTGGAAAGGTGTTTCTTATGATTAAAAATGGACCGGGTTTCATGGTTTCACAAATGCACTCTCTCTTTAATATAGTGGTAGACAATGGAACACTAGAGTTGACATATGAGATTGCAACACAACAGTTTAATGACAAGTTATAATTATATGGGCATCACGTCCTAACATAGAGACCTTTTGGTTATTAGTCTCTCTTATACTCCACCAAGATGCGAACTAAATCATAACACATCAGTAATTAAGATAACTCAGAGTATAGCAATAAGTATCATGACATGAAGTTAAAATAAGAACATGCTAGATCTAGTCATGGAGTAGTGGCAATGGTCACACCCACATCTCCGGTAGCATGGTATTTCTTTTTATCCCTAGTGAGGCAACAAAGTAAGGTAAAGCACCCAAGTGGATCGCAGAACTTTCTCTCACGTTCACTGCACTAGCCACCCCCCGTTACTCCAACTAATGCACACGTTCCCCCTCACACGCTCTCATAAACATGCTTGATCATAACAAGTAAATAAGAACGGGGTACATAATATGCATCTACTTTCATAACTGAAACAAAACCATTGCAATCTCAAACATATATTAACTCATAAAAAGATCCACCACAAAGGTATTACATAGATGACCGTAATCATGTTCAGCAGCTCATACGGTACTAATTAGTGAAGCTCGAGAGAGAGAGATACATAAGTTACTTCCACAAACCCATAGTCCAGAGGTGGACTACTCCCTCTTCATCATGGAGACGGTGGAGAAGTCGTTGGAGAAGGTGGAGACCACGCCGGCAGCGCCCCTCCGGAGTTTTCCCCCTCCAATCTGCAGCTCCAGGTCTCTGTTTCGGTGTTTCTGTGTTTCTGCGGCGCTCCTTCCAGAGAACGTCGGGGGACAATTTTTATAGGCGTTTTTAGGTCAAAACGGAGTCGGTGGAGGAAAGATCGACGACAACGGAGCGTCGAGGCCCAATTGGAGGGGTCCCACGCGGCCAGGTACAGGGCCGCGTGGGCCCACCTCTTTTGGCCCTCGGGCTCCGCTTGTTCGCTTCCTTCGCCCCAGGTCTTCTTCCTTCCAAATATTGACGCCCGTAAATTTGCAGGTCATTTGGACGTCGTTTGGGTCCCTGAAACATTAAAATAAAGAAATAGGTTTTCTGCCTGCGCAGGGTTAATTCCATAAAAAATAGGAAACATGTCAAATATTCCCAAAATCATTATAAAACAGTGATATAACCCTTATATGATGCAAATATGACTGGAATATAAGTAAAAATAATGCAAAGTTCATGTATGCATTTTACAATGCATCAACATCCCCAAGCTTAACCTATACTCGTCCTCGAGTATGAAGGTGATAAAACTAACATGGACTTTGCAATTTAATACTATCAATGGATATCAAAGATGATTACTATTGCTACATAGAGTAAAATGATTCATTCTTAAAAGAAGTAGCAATATGCAAGATAGTTTATGAAGTGATATCAAGTATTCAATGCAAGGATGTTCAATGATAATTCACAAAGTGTAACATAAGAGAAGAAGTACTATGGACCACATGTATGCATAATAATAAGTAAGAACATCCTATAATGGTCATAGAGTATTGGTGAAAATCTGAATATAAAAGGTGGACACTTTGGAAAGATATATATATATATATATATATATATATATATATATATATATGAGTAGAGGTAAAACATGAATAAATTTCATCTACTTCTGAACTTCTCTACTTAAGTCAATGATTGTAATATGGTAATCCTTGGTGTCAAGCTCTCATTCCCCTATCATAGCATCTTGAATGATTAAGTTTAAAGTGAAAGCAATACGAGTAGTGTGCTTGACAAAGTACAGGTTGAAAGTCTCATGCCCTTGAATACAAGTACCTACTCCATGTGTTACTCAACTTGGAAAACAAAGCAAGTTCAAGTTAAATATCATTGTAAGTAATAACAGTATCATTAAGAGCGTCAACTGGGGTACCTCTTGTCCCAGGATATGGAACAAGCCCATATCAAAATGACAAGACAAACAAACATGAACAATCTCAACACCCTTTTTATTTACCATTGGATAGCTTTTTATTGTAAGGTGTATCACAGAAGGTTCACCATAGCATGTAAGTAAATTTCCACCATGAATGATGCATGGCTTAGATTAGCGGCCCAGGCGTCTCTCTAACCATTTATACAAACTCATTTAAACTCACTTCATTTCCCATTTATTTCACCCATGGTAAGCATCCATAAACAAAAGTACATGATATCAACTAAATGAGATGATGTGCAATGTTGAAAGCTTGCCATGTGACAGCACATATGAGCTAACTCTCAACCAAAGACATTTGTCAAGTCCACAACATCATAATTTTAATCACAATGGGTCATATTTATTTATGCAATGAAAGTAAAGTGTGCATCAAGTTCGAGAGAGCTATATAACCAACTTTTCCACAACAATTAACAACATAAGCATTTTCATTCAGAGGTATAGATAACACAAATATCATGATAAACATACTCGGAATAGCATAAAGCTAATAGGTAGATATGGTGGACTCACTGGAAAAACTTTGGTTGAAGGTGTTGGAAACAAGTTTTTGCTTGTTGGAATTTTTGGGCTAGCAAGAGGGAGAAAGTTGACCATCTAAATGCATGCATGAGTGTCCATAGAACTAACTAATCCATGTTAAAACAAGGTAGAATAACATTTAGCATCAAAACATGAATAAAAGATAGCTCTTGATAAAATATTTGCAAATTATTACTCATTAACAAGCTCATGAATCATGCAATTATATGTATCTTTTAAAATTAACTTCAACATCCCTTTTCCCAATCTTATAATAGCATCCAACATAATTCAACCCAAATTTCCAGTAGCTCTCTCATATATAAATGATAGTGTGGTGGTCTCACAAAATAAAAATCTAACCTAAACAAACAAAAAGACGCTCCAAGTTTATGCGATAAAGTGTTTCGATCGAAAAACAGAAGTTAGACGTGTGCAAACCGAGAGTGTGTAGGTCCAGTGGGGTTGTCTTCACATCCCCAAGCTTATGGTCTTCACCATCCTTGGATAGCTCTTGGTGCATCTCCTCTAATCCCTGTGAAAAAACTTCAAAACACCGTTTCTCCCATTTCTTTTTCTGTGGGGCACATTAGTAGTGATAAACAAATAGATTTCTTGCTGCATATAATCCTTAGACAAAAATTCATATGAATGTCCAGAAAGTGTATAATGTTGTATGCCTACTCATAAACTCAATTGGATCAAAAAGATTCATGTTAAAAGTTCTAAGCATGCATCAAACAAATGGGACAGAATCTGTCCAGAAAAACAGCAGCAGCTAAACGTATTTTTCTACCCTACTTAACTTTGTCGGAAAATTCCGAAAAATTCATGCATACAGAGGATGAAAAGTTGCTACTACAGTTTAAATATGAGCTCATTCGGAGTTACAGAATAAGAATTAAAAATCATACCGTGCAGGAATAATATCTCCGAACGCTATAAGCAACTTCTTCATACCAAAATGAGTAAAACTTGGCACTTTATTAAAAATTCCAGAAACTAAACTAAACACTAAGTCTCTTGTTACAGCAAGAGGACACAAAGAAAATCACAAATAAAAACAACCGGGTTGCCTCCCGTAAAGCGCTTTCTTTATAGCCATATAGCTAGGCTTCTTACTTGATGTTTATTGTGGACGAAGCTCATGAGGGAGCTTGAATGATGTGCCCTCTTCCTTGGGAAGTGTTCCATACATTTCTTGTGTGGAAACTGAAACTTCACATTCCCTTCTTTTGAATCAATGATAGCACCTGTAGTACGAAGAAAAGGTCTTCCAAGAATAATTGGACTAGAGGTTTTATTCCCCATATCCATGATTAGAAAATCAACAGGCACAAATGTCATATGTAACTCTACCAAAACATCACTTACTTTTCCTAAAGCATGTTTAATGGAATCATCAGCAAGTGCAAGTTCAATAGAGCATTTTTCAAGATTTTTCAATTCAAGTACTTCATATAGTTCTTTAGATAAAACAGAGACACTAGATCCTAGATCAAGTATAGCATGGTGTGTCTCTTTTCCAATGGTTACTAGGACTTTGGGAATCCATACATCCCCAAGCTTAGGTGGTATCATAGCCTCTTGGTTGTACCTAGCAATCTTTTCTTTAAGACATGATTAGCAATATAAGAACCAAAACCAGCTTGGTTAACATTAATAGAAGGATCACTTGCAAATTTTTGTAAGATAGATATTAATTCATGCAAGCTACAATTCTCTAAGTCAAGCAATGGTTCCTTGACTTCACTAAGCATTTTAACTTCTTCAACTTTCTTCTCTTTCACAACCATAATAGTTTCCTTAGCAATTCTCTCTTGCTCATGAATATGTTCCCAAGATTTATTTATAACCTCTTGACAATATTTAATTGTTTCCTCATGTTTTTGAGCTATAATGGTGTTCTTTAATGAGGAAACTTCCTTAGTGAGCTGATCTACCCTTTCAAACAAAGAGTCTTGTTTTTCAAACTTAGATATAAATGATCTAATGGTGTTTTCCAAATCACTAGAAACATTACCACTAGTAGTATATTTGTTTGGCACATATGGGGGTTTATTATAAGAGTTATAATTGTTGTTACCATACCCATTATTACCATAGTTCCTAATGAAGTTGACATCAATATTTTCAGGATTATTACCAACTAGTTCTTGCAAAGGCACATTTTCAATATTTTGTTTATTAATGAAAGCAAGAATAGTATCCATTTTAGATGACAAATCATTTGTTTCTTCTATGGAGTTCACTTTCTTAGAAGGATTAGGTGCTCTATCAGTATGCCATTGACTATAGTTTTGCAAAATACTTTCCAATATGTTCTTAGCTTCTACTATAGTTTTTCCCATAAAAGCACCTCCAGCAGCAGAATCAAGAATATTTCTAGACATGTAATTTAGACCATTGTAAAAAGAGTGTAATATGGTCCATTCGTTGACCCCATGTGATGGACAAGTTCTAAGCATAAGTTTAATCCTATCCCAAGCCATAGCAACATGTTCATTTTCATTTTGCCTAAAAGAAAGAATGTTGTTTCTATTTTGCAAAATTTTAACAGGGGATAGTATTTCTTAATGAAAGCTTCTTTTAAATCATCCCAAGTTTTAATGCTATCAATAGGTAATGAATGCAGCCACTCTTTAGCTTTTCCTCTAAGTGAGAAAGGAAATAACTTCAGTTTTAGAATATCACTTTCCACATTTTTAAATTTCTGCATGTCACATATTTCAACAAAATCATGAAGATGCATAGAGGCATCCTCCATAGCACTACCGCCAAATTGTTCCCTAGTTATCAAGTTCAACAAACTAGGACTTACTTCATAACTCTCAGCATTTATTTAGGTGTGGCAATGGGCCTAGCAATAAATTGATCATTTGGAGTGTTTGTGTAATCACACAACTTAGTTCTTTCTATCATTTTAGCAAGTTTTTATGTGTTTTTTAATTTTTTATGCAAAACTGAAAATAAATATGCAAGACAATGACAAAACAAGATAAATTGCTTTGAAGGTAAAGATGGATAAGATGATGCTCACGTAGGTGCAACCTCCCCAAGCTTAGGTGTTAGCACAAGTTGGTGATGAAGTTGACTTGGTGAGATATCCTTGGATAAACCTTTCAGCAATGATTCCCCGGCAACGGCGCCAGAAAACAGTCTTGATGGCGTGTAGTTGACGGGAAAAATATTCTGCAGGAAGCTGCGTATCTTCCCCTGCTACGGCGCCAGAAAGCACTCTTGATGGCCCTTCACGTAGTTACCTGCGTGAAAAGTAAATGGGTTAGGTTGAGACTCCAAGTGCAGAGTGTGTAGTAAGTGGAAGACGTGTTTTCCCCACGAGGGTGACTCGAGGGTTTAATATCGAACTCTCGGGGAATCAGTAGTGAAGATTTATCTTTCCTATCCTTCTTTTGGTTACCTACAAAACAAAGTAAATGTTTTGGTCCTCAACCTCACCTAGTGGTTGTCAAGCACAAGGTGTGAGAATGATATCAAGATAATATGCAATGCAAACAAGAAATAAATATGCAATGGTGGTAAATAAATATGCAAGGATGGTGGTAGCAATGATAAATGATATTTTTGGGTTTTATATGATGAATGCAAGATGTAAAAGTGTTTTTGTATTTTCGGATTTTTAAATGGCAGAAAATGGAAAAGTGGTAAAAGTGGTTGGAAAGGTGTTTCTTATGATTAAAAATGGACCGGGGTTCATGGTTTCACAAATGCACTCTCTCTTTAATATAGTGGTAGACAATGGAACACTAGAGTTGACATATGAGATTGCAACACAACAGTTTAATGACAAGTTATAATTATATGGGCATCACGTCCAAACATAGAGACCTTTTGGTTATTAGTCTCTCTTATACTCCACCAAGATGCGAACTAAATCATAACACCTCAGTAATTAAGATAACTCAGAGTATAGCAATAAGTATCATGACATGAAGTTAAAATAAGAACATGCTAGATCTAGTCATGGAGTAGTGGCAATGGTCACACCCACATCTCCGGTAGCATGGTATTTCTTTTTATCCCTAGTGAGGCAACAAAGTAAGGTAAAACACCCAAGTGGATCGCAGAACTTTCTCTCACGTTCACTACACTAGCCACCCCCGTTACTCCAACTAATGCACACGTTCCCCCTCACACGCTCTCATAAACATGCTTGATCATAACAAGTAAATAAGAACGGGGTACATAATATGCATCTACTTTCATAACTGAAACAAAACCATTGCAATCTCAAACATATATTAACTCATAAAAAGATCCACCACAAAGGTATTACATAGATGACCGTAATCATGTTCAGCAGCTCATACGGTACTAATTAGTGAAGCTCGAGAGAGAGAGATACATAAGTTACTTCCACAAACCCATAGTCCAGAGGTGGACTACTCCCTCTTCATCATGGAGACGGTGGAGAAGTCGTTGGAGAAGGTGGAGACTGATACGTCTCAAACGTACCTATAATTTTTGATGTTCCATGCTTGTTTTATACCAATTGCTACATGTTTTGCATCTACTTTATATCACTTTTATACATTTTTTGGGACTAACCTATTAACAAGATGCCGAAGTGCCAGTTCCTGTTTTCTGCTGTTTTTGTATTCCAGAAAAGCTAGTCTGGAAATATTCTGGAATTGGACGAAACTTCACGGGGATCCCTATTTTACCAGAACACACCTGAAGGACCAAAGGAGCAGCAGAGGAGAGCCACCAGGGCCCCACACGCCACTAGGGCGCGGGTCCCCCTGGCGCACCCTAGGGTGGTGTGGCCCCTCGGGGGTCGTCAGCCGCCGCCCTTTCGCCTACTTATTCCCCCCGACGCGAAAACCCTAAGGCCTGAGCCAATATCCACGAAAAGTTCCAGAGACGCCGCCGCCGTCAACCCTAGCTCGGGAGGGTCAGAACCTCTTCCCGGCACCCTGCCGGAGAGGGGAATCGTCACCGGAGGCTTCTACATCGCCATGCCTGCCTCCGGAGTGATGCGTGAGTAGTTCATCCTTGGACTACGGGTCCATAGCAGTAGCTAGATGGTTGTCTCTCCAATTTGTGCCATCATGTTTAGATCTTGTGAGCTGCCCTACATGATCAAGATCATATTATTGTAATGCTACATGTTGTGTTTGCTGGGATCCGATGAATATTGAATACTATGTCAAGTTGATTATCAATCTATGCCCTATGTTATTTAAGATCTTGCATGCTTTCCGTTACTCGTAGATGCTTTGGCCAAGTAGATGCTTGTAACTCCAAGAGAGAGTATTTATGCTAGATAGTGGGTTCATGCCTCCGTAATCTGGGAGAGTGACAGCAACTTCTAAGGTTGCGGATGTGCTGTTGCCACTAGGGATAACCTAACGATGCTATGTCCACGGTCATATGTATTTGTTTACATTACGCACTTTACTTAATGCAATTATCCGTTGCTTGCAACTTAATACCAACGGGGACTCGGATGACAACCCGGCGGTGGATTATTAGTCATAGACGCTGTTGGATGACGGTCTATGTATTATGTCGTAATGCCCAATTAAATATCATAGTAATCATCATGTCATATATATGCATTGTCATGCGCTCACTATTTGTCAATTGCCCAGCTGTAATTTGTTCACCCAACATGTTAGTTATCTTTTATGGAGAGACACCACTAGTGAACTGTGGACCCCGGTCCATTCTTTTACACTGATTAAACACCACAAACTGCAAACTGTTCCTTTTTCATTCTCTGCAATTTAATACTCATTTTCCACACCATACGTTTAATCCTTTGTTTTCAGCAAGCCGGTGAGATTGACAACCTCACTGTTTCGTTGGGGCAAAGTAGTTTGATTGTGTTGTGTGCAGATTCCACGTTGGTGATCGTGTTGCGCCGCGCGAGCCACCAACAACCTTCTGAAGAGTTGCTGCTCCTACTGGTTCGATAACCTTGGTTTCTTTCTGAGGGAAAACTTGCTGCTGAACTGCATCATACCTTCCTCTTGGGGTCTCCCAACGAACGTGTGATTCACGCCATCAAGCTCTTTTTCTGGCGCCGTTGCCGGGAAGTACTCATCATCATCCTCAATACTCTCCCGTCAACAGGCGCCATCTTTTTCTGGCGCCGTTGCCGGGGAGACAGCAGTCTTCTGCAAGGGGAGTTTCACGCTTCCAATCTCTTTACTTTGTTTTTGTCTTGCTTAGTTTATTTTATTTTATCTTGTTTGCTTTCAATTATCAAAAACACAAAAAAATTAGTTACTTGCATCTAGTTTACTTTCAAGTTATTTTCTGTCCTGTTTTTAATTCTGCTAAAATGAGTACTCCTGAGAACACTAAGTTGTGTGATTTCACTAGCACGAACAACAATGATTTCATATGCACACCTATTGCTCCACCTGCTGCTTCAGCAGAATTTTATGAAATTAAACCTGCACTTTTAAATCTTGTTATGAAAGAGCAATTTTCTGGTGTTAGTACTGATGATGCTGCTGTTCACCTTAATAACTTTGTTGAACTTTGTGAAATGCAAAAGCTCAAGGAAGTAGATGGTGATATTATTAAACTGAAACTTTTTCCTTTCTCCTTGAGAGGACGTGCTAAAGAATGGTTGCTATCTTTGCCTAGAAATAGTATTGATTCATGGACTAAATGCAAAGATGCTTTTATTGGAAAATATTATCCTCCTGCTAAGATTATTTCTTTGAGAAGTAGCATAATGAATTTTAAGCAATTTGATAATGAACATGTTGCTCAAGCATGGGAGAGAATGAAATCATTGGTTAAAAATTGTCCCACTCATGGACTGACTACTTGGATGATCATCCAAACCTTCTATGCAGGATTAAATTTTTCTTCAAGGAATTTATTGGATTCGGCCGCTGGAGGTACCTTTATGTCCATCACTTTGGGTGCTGCAACAAAGCTTCTGATGATATGATGATTAATTATTCTGAGTGGCACACCGAGAGAGCTCCAACAGGTAAGAAGGTAAATTCTGTTGAGGAAACCTCTTCCTTGAGTGCCAAAATTGATACTATTATGTCTATGCTTGCAAATGGTCAAACACATGTTGATCCAAATAATGTTCCTTTAGCTTCTTTGGTTGCTCAAGAAGAGCATGTTGATGTGAACTTCATTAAAAATAATAACTTCAACAACAATGCTTATAGGAATAATTTTGGTAATAGCAATTATAGGCCCTATCCTTCTAATAGTGGCAATGGTTATGGAGATTCCTATGGTAGAACAAGAATGCCTAGTGAGGAAAGGATGCTAGAAATTGAAAAGGCCACTAAATTTTTTATGCAAAAGCAATATGAGCAAAACCAACTGTTTACTAGAACTATGGATGAACAATCTGCTATGCTAAAAAATATAAGCCATCAACTTGAGAATTTAAATAGGGAAATTTCTGGTTTGCAAGGTAAAATTTCTCATGCTGAAACTTGTATTTCGTCGATGTCTGAAACACAATCCTCTTTGATTAATAAGATGGCAGCTAAGCCCGAAACAATTGAGAGTAATACCTTTGCCGTAGCCAATGCTATACAAGTTAAAATTGATAACAATGTGAGGATGTTAGCTGAATTGCATGCTAGATGGGAAAGAGAGGATGAAATTGCTAGAAAGAATAATATTGCTAGAGTTTATACTATTACTACTTCTGAAAATGCTTCAAACTCAAGTGTTAGCAAACCTCCTACCATTAATGGCAAGATAATTGGTGTTGGTAATGTTTCCACTTCTATTGCAAAATGTCCTAAATTGCCTGATAACTCTGAAACTGTCCTTGATAAAGATGCTGAAATTTCTAGCAATAAGGAAGATAATAACTCCATTACTTTTGATGATAATGACTTTGATTTTGATGGTTGCAATATTTCTGAAGTAATTAAGTTCTTGCAAAAGCTAGCTAGAAGTCCTAATGCTAGTGCTATAAACATGGCTTTTACTAAACATATTACTAATGCTCTCATACAAGTTAGGGAAGAAAATTAAACATGAAGCTTCTATCCCTAGGAAGTTAGAAGATGGTTGGGAGCCCATCATTAAATGAAATTGAATGACTTTGATTGCAATGCTTTGTGTGACCTTGGTGCTAGTATTTCTGTTATGCCTAAAAGATTTATGATATGCTTGATTTAGCACCTTTGGAAAATTGTTACTTGGATGTTCACCTTGTTGATTCTACATTAAAAAACCTTTGGGAAGAATTGATGATGTTCTTATCATGGTTAACAACAATTATGTCCCCGTTGATTTTATTGTCTTGGATATTGAATGCAATCCATCATGCCCTATTGTGCTGGGAAGACCTTTTCTTAGACTGTAGGTGCTATTATTGATATGAAAGAAGGGAATATAAAATATCAATTTCCTCTCAAGAAAGGTATGGAACACTTTCCTAGGAAGAAGATTAAGCCACCTTATGATTCTATTGTTCGAACAAATTACAATGTTGATGCTTCTTCACTTGGTAATACTTGATGCATGCTTTGTGCCTAGCTAAAAGGCGTTAAAGAAAAGCGCTTATGGGAGGCAACCCATTATTTTTTTTCTGCAATTTTTCTTTTATTGAGTCAAGGAGATGTTTACTTCTGTAGCAACTCCTTTGTATCTTTATTTTCTCGCATTGTTGTGCCAAGAGTAGCCTCTAATGTTAAGATGATGCTTAATTTTGATTGCTGCGCAGAAACAGATTTTTGCTGTTCACTGTACGAAATTCCTAAAATCACCAGATTGTTAATTAAATCTGAAATTTTTGTGCGTAATCTTTATGAATGTCTGAATCTTTCATTAGTTCAAGTTTTCGATCTGAGCGTCGTAAGTGCCTCGAAAAAATTCGTCTTTGCGGACTGTTCTGTTTTAGACAGATTATGCCTTTTTATTTTGCATTCTCTCTTTTACTAGTGTTGAGTGAAATTCTTTTTTGGGTGGAAGAGCTTCACATAACATCAGTGGCTGTAGCTAATGTTTAAAGTAACAAATCATATTGCGTCTTTATAGAACATGTGATTTTTGATTATGCACTAACCCTCTAATGAGATCTACTTTGAGTTTGGTGTGACGGAAGTTTTCAAGGGTCAAGAGAGAAGGATGATATAATAGGATCAAGAAGAGTGAAGAGCTTAAGCTTGGGGAGGCTCCCATGGATCTCCCCAGCATATTTCAAGAAGACTCAAGCGTCTAAGCTTGGGGATGCCCAAGGCATCCCCTTCTTCATCGTCAAAATTATCAGGTCATCTCTAGTGAAACTATATTTTAATTCTTTCACATCATATGTGCTTTTCTTGGAGCGTCTGTGTGCTTTTATTTTCAGTATTGCACTTTTATTTTCAATAAAGCTTGACTGGACCCTAGCATTCTTGATTGGGAGAGAGACACGCTCCGCTTTTTCATGAGAATACTCCTATTCTTCACTTATATTTGTTGAGTATTCATATCTAGCGCTGTTCAGCTTTTAGCTCTTGTTTTCATGTATCTCTTGTCAGAGCTATTAGCTTTCTTTTGTAGAAAGTACTCTCTTGCTTCACTTATATTTGTTTGGAGAGTTGATAAATAAATTGATTGGTGTTTGGTTGGTTCAGAAAATGTTGCATGTGGTAATTGGTATAAGGAAAAACTTGCTTAATCTTGTAGATCACTAATGGATAACTTGATGCTTGTCAATTGTTTTGAGTTAACAAGTAGATCATGATTAAATTGTGCATCACATGAGTTAAGCCTATTAGTGAAGAACTACCGTAAAGCTTGTTGAAAATTTGGTTTGCATCGGTGGTATCTCTAAGGTCTAGATATTTTCTAATAACAGGGTTTGGTTAACAAGGAAGACGGTATGAAGTCTTATAACGTTTGCAATATGTTTGTCATATAAAACTTGGTGTACGGGTTGATATTCTTGTTTGCTTACATAACCTTGCTAGCCTAAACTCTGTACTGAGAGGGAATGCTTCTCGTGCATCCAAATCCTTGAGCCAAAATCCATGCCATTTGTGTCCACCATAACTACCTATATGTGGTATTTCCTTGCCACTCCAAGTAAATTTTTCATGTGCTACCTTTAAATTATTCAAAATGTTATTATTCCCTTTTTGTGTCAATGTTTACTAGCTCATGAGGAATTAGTGTGGTTATTCTTTATTCTATTTGTCAATGGACTTTTACACCTGGACTAGTGGCATATACATCCGCTTATCCAATTTGCAAAAAGAGCTGGCAACGGGGTGCCCAGTCCCAATTAATTACAACTTTAACCAATTAATTCTCTTCACACTTTTGCCCTGATTCATCAGTAAGCAATGACAAACAGTGAAATACCTGAATGTGTGTAAACCAAAGAGAAAGAGGGATGATCTGCCTTGCTGGTAGAAATAACGTCCTTCATGGGAGCCGCTCTTAAAAGTCCGTTGACAGGTAGAATACTGTTCTCACCCGCTACCATTCGTTGACAATTAACAAACACCTCTCAAAAATAGATACTCCTCCATGGTATGTGATTGATGGAAGGCACCCGAGGATTCGGTTAGCCATGGCTTGTGTTAGCAAGGTTGGGAGGAGTATCAAATATTTTATGCAATCTCTATATGCTTTCAAAAACCTAAAAGCTCTAGCACATGATTTAATCCCTGCTTCCCTCTGCGAAGGGCCTTTCTTTTACTTTTATGTTGAGTCAGTTTTCCTATTCTTTCTGTCTTCCACAAGCAAACACTAGTGTCAACTTTGTTACAACATGCGTTATATGCAATGTATTGGACTTGTTATACTACTTTGTGTTGACAATATCCATGAGATAAATATGTTGAAAGTTGAAGCAAATGCTGAAACTAATTCTTCCTTTGTGTTGATTAAATACCTTTTATTAGAAACTATTGCTTTATGAGTTAACACTTATGCAAAACTGTTTGATGCTTGTCTCGAAAGTACTATTCATGAAAACGTTTAGCTTGTGTGATTCATTGTTTACTCATTATCTATTTGGTAGCAAATTATAGACCATTGACTTGGATCACTTCATTCATTTACATGTGCCTTGCAATATTATATGATCAAGATTATGATGGTAGCATGTCACCTCAAAAATTATTTTGTTTTTATCGTTTACCTACTCGAGGACGAGTAGGAACTAAGCTTGGGGATGCTGATACGTCTCAAACGTATCTATAATTTTTGATGTTCCATGCTTGTTTTATACCAATTGCTACATGTTTTGCATCTACTTTATATCACTTTTATACATTTTTTGGGACTAACCTATTAACAAGATGCCGAAGTGCCAGTTCCTGTTTTCTGCTGTTTTTGTATTCCAGAAAAGCTAGTCTGGAAATATTCTCGGAATTGGACGAAACTCACGGGGTCCCTTTTTCCAGAACACACCTGACGGACCAAAGGAGCAGCAGAGGAGCCACCAGGGCCCCACACCACTAGGGCGCGGGCCCCCCTGCCGCGCCCTAGGGTGGTGTGGGCCCCTCGGGGGTCGCAGCCGCCGCCCTTTCGCCTACTTATTCCCCCCGACGCGAAAACCCTAAGTGAGCAAATATCCACGAAAAGTTCCAGAGACGCCGCCGCCGTCAACCCTAGCTCGGGAGGGTTCAGAACCTCTTCCCGGCACCCTGCCGGAGAGGGGAATCGTCACCGGAGGCTTCTACATCGCCATGCCTGCCTCCGGAGTGATGCGTGAGTAGTTCATCCTTGGACTACGGGTCCATAGCAGTAGCTAGATGGTTGTCTCTCCACTTTGTGCCATCATGTTTAGATCTTGTGAGCTGCCCTACATGATCAAGATCATATTATTGTAATGCTACATGTTGTGTTTGCTGGGATCCGATGAATATTGAATATTATGTCAAGTTGATTATCAATCTATCTATGTTATTTAAGATCTTGCATGCTTTCCGTTACTCGTAGATGCTTTGGCCAAGTAGATGCTTGTAACTCCAAGAGAGAGTATTTATGCTAGATAGTGGGTTCATGCCTCCGTTTAACCTGGGACAGTGACAGAAAGTTCTAAGGTTGTGGATGTGCTGTTGCCACTAGGGATAACCTAACGATGCTATGTCCACGGCATATGTGTTTGTTTACATTACGCACTTTACTTAATGCAATTATCCGTTGCTTGCAACTTAATACCAACGGGGGACTCGGATGACAACCCGGCGGTGGATTATTAGTCATAGATGCTGTTGGATAACGGTCTATGTATTATGTCGTAATGCCCAATTAAATATCATAGTAGTCACATGTCATGTATATGCATTGTCATGCGCTCACTATTGTCAATTGCCCAGCTGTAATTTGTTCACCCAACATGTTAGTTATCTTTTATGGAGAGACACCACTAGTGAACTGTGGACCCCGGTCCATTCTTTTACACTGATTAAACAACCACAAACTGCAAACTGTTCCTTTTTCATTCTCTGCAATTTAATACTCATTTTCCACACCATACGTTTAATCCTTTGTTTTCAGCAAGCCAGTGAGATTGACAACCTCACTGTTTCGTTGGGGCAAAGTAGTTTGATTGTGTTGTGTGCAGATTCCACGTTGGTGATCGTGTTGCGCGCGAGCCACCAACAACCTTCTGAAGAGTTGCTGCTCCTACTGGTTCGATAACCTTGGTTTCTTTCTGAGGGAAAACTTGCTGCTGAACTGCATCATACCTTCCTCTTGGGGTCTCCCAACGAACGTGTGATTCACGCCATCAAGCTCTTTTTCTGGCGCCGTTGCCAGGGAAGTACTCATCATCATCCTCAAATACTCTCCCGTCAATCAGGCGCCAGCATCTTTTTCTGGCGCCATTGCCGGGGAGACAGCAGTCTTCTGCAAGGGGAGTTTCACGCTTCCAATCTCTTTACTTTGTTTTTGTCTTGCTTAGTTTATTTTATTTTATCTTGTTTGCTTTCAATTATCAAAAACACAAGAAATTAGTTACTTGCATCTAGTTTACTTTCAAGTTATTTTCTGTCCTGTTTTTAATTCTGCTAAAATGAGTATTCCTGAGAACTCTAAGTTGTGTGATTTCACTAGCACGAACAACAATGATTTCAAATATTGACGCCCGTAAATTTGCAGGTCATTTGGACGTTGTTTGGGTCCCTGGAACATTAAAATAAAGAAATAGGGTTTTCTGCCTGCGCAGGGTTAATTCCATAAAAAATAGGAAACATGTCAAATATTCCCAAAATCATTATAAAACAGTGATATAACCCTTATATGATGCAAATATGACTGGAATATAAGTAAAAATAATGCAAAGTTCATGTATGCATTTTACATGTATCAGCAACATAACACTAAATTGAAACTAACACAACAGTAAATACACAATAGTACTGCAGTATCCAAAGCTAGGAGAAAGTACACCAAATAGTTCAGAAAAAATATGCAGGTGTTCTCACCCTGAGCAGCTATCAGATCCATGATATTTCCTTTGTGTTGGTTCCTTCCCCTAGTGCTGAATCACACAGCACCACCCATTTGTCATCCCATCGCATTGCCATCTTACCCAACCAGACTAATTGCTACCCCAGTTTTACTTAGCAATTAGAGGGGAAGCAAAAAAGTTTAAAGCAGCAACAACAAAGAGGTTGACGAATCGTACCAGATAGAGCGAGCGCGACTTAGCCCTTCTCCTGCACCTCCCTTCTGACCTGCTCCACGCACTCCTCTAGCTCCTTCTCATGATCGCTCTTCCAGTTGAGGAAGAACTACACCCTCTCTATCCACATCATGTTCTTTGTTGGACGAAGAGGAGGAGCTGCAGCTACCGCCTTGGCCTCAGAACAGCCGGCATCCACCTCCTCACCCACCTTGCTGGACACCCTCGCCGCACCTATGGCGACCCAAACTTCCGATCCGTCCGGCCGTCGATCGGTTGATTGGTTCGGGATTCTCGACTAGGAACCCTAGCTCTCGATTTGGCAGGGGATGTTAGGTTCTGGACCTCTGGTCGGTGGTACGGAGTCCGGGAGAGCTTGCGTTGGTGTTCTGGGGAGGGGAGGAAGATCGGCAGTAATGGTGGTGGCGAGGAAGCCCGGTGGTGCTGGAGGGCAGGAGGTGAAGGTGGAGGTCTGGGCGGCGGCGTCGTCGACGGAGGAAGGAGTGGAAAGTGAACGGTACAATGGTAAAATGGCGGTAGTATGTATTTTGGTGGGAGGGTATACGAAGAGTTGGACGAAAGGGGACGACGTAGAGGCAGAATGTGGAACCAAATTCTTTTTAAGATAGGAGAGATATGACCATTTATAATACTCTCGAATCCATATTAATTTATCGATGAATCGGATGTGTTATACAAATATCTAATTTAGCGTCTCAATTAAACGGAGCTGGATCGAAGCTTGGTGGGCGTGCTGGTTCAAGATATTAATCACATCAGCTCCGGCCTTACCATGATTTCATTCATGCATACTTTTCGTCATTGTAATGAAGCATCACATGTTCTTCCTCGCTTTGCTCGTTTTTTTTGTTCTTCTATTTTTAGAAACTTTGAACCAGAGAGTATCCGGGAGACTTTGTATAATAATTTGCTTGACCAATAAAGTGTGGAATTCTATAAAAAAAAATCAGCGATAATTAATATGAATCGAGGGAGTAATTTGGAGGGCTCCTCCCTGCTGACTATAAAAAAAAGAGAGACTATCTAAGAGCAACTCTAACAGCTGCCCTATAGGAAGGCTGTTTGGGGTATAGGGCACCTGTTTTAGTGTATATGGCACCAAAAAAAATTCTGCTTTACCATCTGCCCCATTTTAGGACATGTGTGCTCCAACAGATGCCCTAAATTAGTGACCTAAAACTAGATCCAACGGTAAGAGAGGGAAGAGAACACATCTGACGGTCTACAGTACACATGTCACGGAGCACGAAGTCAACAACGCGGCCAGATCGATCCAGGCAGGTTGGAGATCGATTGATTCACGGCTGGATCTAGCTGCACGGCCGATTGATTCACGACTCGAGCTAGACCTGCCTGTGTGCTTGCTTCGGATCGATTCGATCGATCACTGAAGCTAGCTAGCACACACGCAGCTCTCCGGCCACGCTGCCGGCCTCCGCCGCCTCTCCACGCGCGCATCGCGCTCCACCACCACGCGCACCACGGCAGCGCCGCCCCCCTCCGCCGCGGCAGGAGCGGGACCCGCGCCCCTCCCCCTCCGCCGTGCTGGCTCACCATCCGCGGCCGACGTATCCGAGGCTGCTCTCGGCGGTCTCCCAGCTCCCGCCGCCTCCTCCGATTCTCCCTCAGGAAATCCCCGCCGCCGTCGCGGCCTCTACGTCCCGCACAGAGAGAAGACCTCGATTCGCCACTGGCCGTCGGCGGAAGAGCTTGCCGGAGCAGCGGGATGGTCGGCCGGCGGGAATCGGTAGGGACACCAAGGGGAATCCGTTCCCGTGAGCGGCGGCGCGAGATTTGGCCAGAATTTTGCCGGCGACAGTAGCGGCAGAAAAGGGATCGGAAGGAAGATGAACTTTCAGCGTGGCAGTTACATGCTCGCGCCGTGAAATGGACGGAAAGGGCACGGGGCGCGCGGCCCTATTTGCCCCATATTTGGAGCAGAGAGGATGAAAATTTGGGACACCTATTTTAGGGCACGTGATAGGGCAGCTGTTGGAGACGTTTTTTTGCCATCTCGTGCCCCAAAAAAGGTTTATTGGGCACCAAGCCTAATATAGGGCAGCTGTTAGAGTTGCTCTAATCCCAGTAATATGATCAGACGGTCGGTATTGAACCAGCGACACCGTCTGGACGGTCAGAAAACTTCTGCCATTGATATCAAAGACCTGCAAGTCGCAATCCTCTTATCCCGCCCCCAATCCGCCGCCCGCCGGCCATCTCCCTCTCCGGCGAGATGCTGACCTGCGGGGTACCTCTCCTCGGCCGCTGCCACCACGCCATCCCTGTCCCCGCTTCGGACCCTAAATTTCTCTTTCCTCCGCCGTCACCCTCTCCGCTTCCTCTCCTCCGCCGCCGCAGTCGAACCCGATACCAGAGGTAAAAATCGCTGAACTTCTAAGATGAAATCATCTCGTCTACTCTCGCCCCACCATCTGAGCTGTGTGGTTTGTGTACAGGAAGCGGCGGCGGCGGCGCGGGTGGTGGTGCCACGACGCCGCAGTGGAAGGCAGCGATCGACTTCAAGTGGATCCGGGACAACAGGGATGTCGTTGCCACAACATCCTGAACCGGAACTCCGTCGCCAACCTCGACGTCGTCCTCCAGCTCTACGACCAGTACCTCGCGCTGCAGAAGGTCAGAGACCTGCCTGTTATTGCTACTGAATACTACTGATGCACTTCGGATTTTTGTTGATTTGCTAGGCATTGCGTTGTTGTCAGACGAGTTGGTTCATATCAAGGATTAATGACTTCTATCTGAGATTATGCATGAGTTGATGTTTGAGCTGTCCTATGGTTGATGGCCTGACACTTAAGCTCATTTTCTGACAATGACAACTATAGTCGTGAGTCGTGATTACTGGATCAGATGGTAGCTTGTGCATTATAAATTTAGAAGACTAACAATACATTTTTGTGAGTCATGGTTGTTAATTCGATGCTTGTGTATGTATCTCTGTTGTGAATGTAGGGGTACGCAACGAGTTAATGTCCTGGAGCTGGCCTAGAGTTTTCCCATCAAAGCAAGTATTCTGGAGATACAATTATTCTTCGTACACCTTAGGATCACAGAAACAGCACTCACATTAGGACAACTTGGCAATGTATTATGTTGCTACCCATGAGTGTCAACATAGGTCGTAGTAACTCATGCATTCATACTGACCCTGAGCTTTTGTTGAACTCTTCCAGATATGCCTTATGATAAGTGATAAGTCATACAACATGCTAACCCTGAGCTTTGTTAGCTCTCCCAGATATGCCTTCAGATGATATATTATGACTTGTATTTTTTCTTGCCACCGTCAATATTGAATTAGAAGAGTATGTTTGCATTATAAAAAATTCAATCGTTTAAAAGACTTTGGTTGTCCTGAACTGATTTAGATTTTCCCGCTAGTCATTTCGTTGTGTAGCCAAGTCAATTTGCATATTTTGTATCCCCGCATTTTTTTGGCATATTTTGTAAGTTCCCCATGGACTTTGTTCATCCACATTTCAGTACATGGTGCACATTCTGTTGCACTTTAAACTGTTACATTCCATAAGGTCTTTGGTCCTGCTGAAGATGTGCATCTTTACTTCATTAACTGAAAACAATTGGTTAACTAGTTCTGTATATAATATGATGGTAACAAAAGCATGGCAACAATTCCTAATGATGGCAGATGGCAGGAGGTCGAACGGCTCCGAGCTGAAAGAAATACTGTTGCTAACAAAATGAAAGGGAAACTTGACCAATCTGTGCGCCAAGCCCTTGTTGACGAAGGTATAATTGTTATGAGTGTATTCTGGAAGTCAAGTATGAGCAAATCGAATGCACGATAATAAAGTTCAACTCATTTTGGGATATTGTAGGCAAGAACCTTAAAGAAAGCCTTATTGTGCTGGAAGAGAATCTTGTTCAGCTAACTGATAAGCTTCAGTTAGAAGCACAAAGTATCCTAATATCACACATCCTGATGTTCCCGTGGGGGATGAAGAAAACTCTATCATCAGAAAGGAGGTAATAGATTTCTGTATAACTTCACCTGCAGTACTTATGCTTTCTTTCATGCACCTTCGATGTTTCTTAATTCGTTTCGGCTATGTTTTACAGGTAGGCAGTCAGAGGAACTTCAGTTTCACCATCAAAGATCACATTCAGCTGGGAAAGGACCTTGATTTATTTGATTTTGATGCAGCTTCTGAGGTATAACTACGACAATATTTTGTTGACATACATTGGTAAACGCCATGTTATACCAGTCATTCAGTAACACAACTAGATATACACTGTGTGATCTGCGGGATTTATTGCATCCTGAGCAAAACATAGATAGTTATACAGTGGTACCTAAGCTGAAACATGACTACCAATTAGAATTAAAAGCTATGAACTATTTTTATGCAGAAAAACCATGGATTAACAAACTCTTAATAATATTTGTTACAAATACATGTATGTAACTGCATAGTAGATTTGGGTACGTCCCAAAAAATTGCAACTCCTATTTACATAATAGAAAGAACATATTTTGAAATGCTTGGCTGTACCCAGTTATAGAAGTACTGGTGCCAAAGCCTTTCAGTTCTTTGGCTATGACCAGCGAACTGAATTTCTGACTAAACCATATAGAAGAAAACAGAATGTTAAGCAAACAGACTTATATAATTCATTACTGAACTTTGCCTACTTCCTTGAGAATTGATCTGCACCATAGCTCAGATAAATCAATTATGTAGAAGAATTCAGAAAGACATACCAAGATTTTGTAGCGCACAATTTGGGTTTTCAACCACCTATAAACAACTCAATCAGGAAGATCTCTTATGCTTGACCTCAAGAGAACGAATATACACCTGCTCTTGCTGCAGATAACCAAGGGTTTTGACAATGCCTTTGATGTGGCCTACTAGCCTGCATTGCCAATCATAGAAACAACAAACATCAGACATAGAAGGTTGATTGTCCTGAGAAAATCGATGTAACTTATAAGGTTAATATTTAATACCAGGAGATCGAGCCATTGTCTTGAACACTTTCTGATGACACGATATATGAGCACATGGAGAAAAAAAAATGTGCTATCTGAACCAATTACTTTAACTCTATGTGTATATATATGTAGCAACCAAATAAGTGCCCATGCAATTTTGTTGCTGAAATGCTGCAGTAGCTATGATTAACATGTACCGTGCAAAAGTACATATCTGTTTTGGAGGTTTGTCATTTTGGCAAATATGTGCACACCATTAGCAACAGTTGTAATCCCGAAAAGGCACAAGGGAAAAGCATACATCTATTAGCAATCTATCATAGTATCATATGTTTCAGTGGAACAAATAGTCCAACCGTAGCTGCAGAAACTAATACATCTGAAGGGAAAGTAGCAGTTAAATTGTTTCAGAGAAGGAACTGAGACAAGGTGAATTAACCACCCAAATGAGATCTGCAGCAATCATATGAAAGTCCATAGTGGTATAATCTAACAGAAGGTGCAACTAACATGCATGAAAGTGAAGGAACCAGGAGTGTCAAGAGTGGCCGAGATCTGGATGACAGAGATGTGAGAGCCTGTAGATGGGCAACCATCGTGGTGGACCGCTGCTGACAGTGTTGCTCCGAGGGAGGAAGGCATCAATGATGTTGCTGAAGCGCTTGAAGCTGTCGTAGCCTCGTAGGTGAGGGCAGGGAGCCATGGGAGTAATTTTGGGATGGGCGCAAGAGACGGGAACATCTTGGCAGAGAATCTTCTAGAAGCTATATCAGAGTGTGGAGGAGGCATTGGGGGGTTGTACTGGACTGCAGCACGCGGACAGGGTAAAGAGGCATACGGGTATGAGGTCCCCATGCTTTAGTAGGGCATCATTCGCCAATACCTTGGGGCAAAATTCTGTGTCGGCGAAAGAATCCTCGTTCGTGCAGTGGAGGAGTTGCTCCTCCAGGAGCTAGATGCCAGGCTGTTGGAGGAAAAGTTGAGGTATAAAGTGAGACGGTAGTAGGAGGCAGTGGTGGGTGCCAAAGCTGTACATGAAAATCACATCAGTTACAGACTGATACTCCAATAGATAGCTAATGTGTTCTCGCTTGATTTTATCAGGCGGTTGAAATTATTGCAGTGACGTTGCTGAATGATAAGGAATCAAGAAAAATCATTAGTAGGTGCCAACTATTTTAGTTATAGAGGATACTTGTACAAAATGACTATTTTCCTTGTAATACGAAGTACAAGCTCCTAATATGAGTAGATGCCCAGATTGGTCCTACTCTTTTTACAAAATTGTACTGTCCTGCACAGGTCAGTGGTTCAAAGTTCTACTACTTGAAGAATGAAGCTGTTTTATTGGAAATGGCCCTTGTAAATTGGGCTATTTCCGAGGTCTCAAAGAAAGGTTTCACACCACTCATAACTCCAGAGATTGTAAGATCATCTGTTGTCGAGAGATGTGGTTTCCAGCCAAGGGCCCAAAATACGCAGGTATGGAGTCCCCTTGTAAACATAGTATATTGTTACATTTCTTGTTACATAGCCACTCGAGCACCATGTTTCCATGTCAGTGAGTTAGCATGAGTATTTTTGTTTTTACGTGATGGGTGCTCCATCAATATCTGCTTGCTCTGTCTGTTGCTGATTATTTAATTACTGCTGATATGCTGCCAGATTGCTGTGATGGTCATTGCAGGTCCATTAACAATTTTTTTAGATTTTTAAAAATTTGTTGGAGGGAGGTACATTTTAAATTGTAATTGTGCTTATATGGTGCCCTGCTCATTGTAATGATTACAGATTGGATTGTAATAGAAAAAACGTTTTAGTTTAAGCACTTGCAGACAAGACTAACATACTACATAGTTAACAACATGTATGATGAGGTTAAGAGTTTTAGAACTGGTTCTGTTATCAGGTTCTTGCTCAGATGTTCAAGCAATATAATTATGTAACTGCAGTTTCTGTACTATATGCTTTGTGCCGTTGCGTTATGGCATATTACAGTGGTACCTCTATTCTGTTACTATTGATAGTACTATGCAGAATCATATAACACGTTTTGTCATCTTTATGCCCCTTGCAGATTAGAAAATAATTTAATCATTTATGCCATCTTTATGTAGTCTATTCAATAGATGGCAGTGATCAGTGCCTCATAGGCACTGCAGAAATTCCTGTTGGAGGCATCCATATGAACTCTATACTTCCTGACTCCGATTTACCTATAAAATATGTGGCATATTCACATTGTTTTCGCACAGAAGCTGGTGCCGCAGGTGCTGCCACTAGGTATCTCTTTTTCTTCATTCTTGAAGACTATCTTGAGAATTGCTGAGTGTGTTTATCGATTTATGAAGTTTGACCATAGTATGTTCATATAGAGGTTTCAAGATTTATTGATGGATCGTTCAAATCTTTAATGAAATCGTTTTTCTGTCTTCCATAATGTCGCTGAGTTTCAGTCAATCTGTCTTGAATAGGGGCCTCTACCGAGTACATCAATTTAGCAAGGTTGAGATGTTCATATTATGTCGGCCAGAGGAAAGTGACAAGTACCATGAAGAACTTATTAGCATTGAAGAGGATCTTTATGCATCGCTTGGTCTTCATTTCAAGTATGTCCTTATCTTCTGAGTTTCCAGTTCATAAACATTCCAACACCAATAAGAATATCTTCTCTCTCGTAGAACTTTGGATATGGCAACAGGGGATTTGGGCGCACCAGCCTACAGAAAGTATGACATCGAGGCATGGATGCCAGGCCTAGAGCGGTACGGTGAGGTAATGGAACACGTATTTTATTCTCCTCTCAACTGCTGTCCATTTTGAGCAGTCCTGTTGATGTTTTGTGAACAAAACGGGCAGATCTCGAGCGCCTCAAACTGCACGGACTACCAGAGCAGGCGGCTAGGCATCCGGTTCCGTCCAGCACCGTCGGAGCCTCCATCGGCGGCAAACCCTAAGAAAGGGAAGGGCGGCAGTTCAGGCCCAACACAGTTTGTCCACACACTCAATGCGACAGCAGTCGCTGTTCCTCGTCTGATCATATCTATTCTGGAGAATTTTCAGCAAGAGGATGGCACTGTGGTGATCCCGGAGCCGCTGAGGCCCTTCATGGGTGGGCATGGCATCCTCTCCCCAAAAACCAAGTGAAAGTGGCAACTTGCTTGAAGAAGCTTTTACTACTGTAGTAAAATTGATTGCAGAATTCACTTAACTTTAATTGTTACCAAAATTTTGAGGCATGTACGTGTTTTTTTGTTGCCATGAGGCATGTGTTAATACTGTGGTCAACATATCGCGTGAAAACATAATTTTCCATCCACGGCCGTCGGATCCTCTACATTGCCCCCTGCTATAACAAATCCCTTCCCTGGTAATAACATCAGGACGAGCTATAACAAATCCCTTCCCTGGTAATAACATCAGGACGACCTATAACAAATCCCTTCCCTGGTATAGTTGGCTGATGTGAATTTCGTTTACCTGCCTAACATTACTACTTGAAGTGAATGGGCATCAATCGTGTTATTAGTCCACTGTTGATAAAATCTGAAAGTTCAGTGAATGTCACTCCGAGAAAAAGCAATATTAAAGAAACCAAAAAATAAGAGGCAAAATTAGAAGAAGCTAGGGAGTCCGTGCGAGTCTTTGTTGCCTGTACCAGAAGAAAACCAAGCTGCCGTACCAGAAGAAGACCAAGCTGCCGCCTCCATATGTCGGTTCCCCTCCTCCGGCCAGCCTTGTTGGCATCAGGAGGGGTGGGGAAACCGATCTATGAGTGAAGTTTTTAATAAAACTAGATTAAACGTTTTATGACATGTGATGACAAAAAAAACTTATTGGCCGTGACATTTAGCTCGTAGACCAAAAAACTTGGTTGCCAATAATGATAAATAATCCCCGTAAAGAAAAGAAATAGTATCAGGTTCAATTGGGCCGGTTTAATTAAGGATGGGCTCCAGTTTGCTGCCAAATTCAGAGACGGGATCGATGGGTCGAAGCATCCAACGTGCAGAACACAGCCTCTTATCCAGATACCGATCAGAGCTAACCAAGACGAGGTCGAGTCTATCATCAAAAGCTAGGGTTTGCTCCCGAAAAAAAAAACAGATCAAAAGCTACGGTTTCCAAATTAAGCATCAATATTTTGGCGAAATCAATCTTCGGGTGAGGCGGCGCTGCCCATATCCGTCGATGGCCGATGAAGAGGGTAGGGTGTTGTTGACATCCACCGATGGCCAGGCTCTGAAGGTCGGCATCACCAAAACGAAGGCGGAGGAGATGGCGGTGGCCGGTGAGAAAGGATGCACCACCAAAAGGAAGGCGACGGCCGGTACCGGCGAGGGGGATCCGAAGGAGGAGAAGCCGCAGGTTGAGGTACGCAAAACCGCGAGCTCCCACGTCGCCAAACCTGAGGATCTCCAGAATTTGATCTCGCCTGATGAATCCAAGACCCTGAGCCCCAACGACAGCGAACCTGAGGAATCCGACACTGACACGGACTGCAGCGAACCTCCGGTTATTGGTGAATGGTACGGGGAGTTTTGGGATAACATGCTGGCCGAATTAGACTTGAAGGAGTATGATTTCGCTGGATACGTACCAAAAGTTGTAGGCCAGGAGTGACTAAGAGGTGGAGGAGGCTGCTTGAATTCAACGAGCATTTACTTGCTTGCTTGGCCAACATATAAGTTACCGATCCACCTATTACTAACTATATAAAAGACGGCCGATTTCGCGGCCTCTCAGCCACCCGGGCACTGTTCTAATGAATAGTGCTGAACAGTGCTTGGCCGCATTTTGCAGAAAACCCCCTGACAAATAGGGATATTAACCCGTAGTCCATAAGACAAAGGAGACTTCGTCGTTCCGTACGTCGAAGGGACTTATTTGCAATTTTCGGACAATCCAGGGACATTTTCACAACGACGCGGTCAGTGCCCGGCCGCATTTTGCAGAAAACCCCCTGACAAATAGGGATATTAACCCACAGTCCACAGGGCAAAGGAGCCTTCGTCGTTCCATACGTCGGAGGGACTTATTTGCAATTTTCGGACAATCCAGGGACTTTTACACAACGACGCGGTCATCGCCGTGACGTCACCAAGTGGCATCATCGTGGGCCCCAGCCGTCAGAATTTTATTCATTTTGATAAATAATTTCAGTAATTATTACAACCCTGACATGTGGGTCCCGTTGTCAGAATTTTAAACATTTCCAGAAATTTCAGAAAAATGTCTAAAATTGTATAATCTATAACTTCTAATCTGTAATTCAGAAAAATGTGTTCAATATATCAAAATGTTCAGAAAAATTAAATCTGTCTATTGGTATCAAAATTCATGCAGATTGAACAACTTTTAACCATGCTTATTTAGGAGAACAAAATAACCAATTTATGGTTAGGCCGATTTATTAGTTTGAACGACGCGGATTTTTCTCCGGTTGCAAGGCACATGCAACTATATAAAAGGAGAGCGATTCCGCGGCCTCTCAGCACTCGTGCACTGTTCATATCATGTTTTTCGTTGCAAAGTACCTTAGTCTCCCTTCCTGTAATATAAGTATTATGTAATGCTCTATGAGCATACCTTGCCTGTAATATTAGTCAGATTAGTCTGAACATTATGGTTCCCACTACCCTGTCTTCTTTCTGTAGACGTGTTTAGCGGCCGACTAATTACTGCTTATATAAATAGTTACTGTCCAAACCGACGGAACTTTATGTAGTTCTCTATAAACCTTCCCATACAATTATTTCATATGCTATATCTCTCATCCATACACCTACTTACTTATTTACATACAATCTATATGCATACAAAAATACACGTTCATTCGCTTGATACAAGATACAATACAATACCATCAACAAAATACACTACCAAACAAAACTTCCAAAAAAGCCGCGGCGTGACGCCGCGCGAAATTCCACTAGTCTATCTATATGATCAATCCTTATCAACATCTATGATCAGCCTCTGGTGATTGATGGTGTGCTTACTTAATGTGTCTTATCGAATAATAGTGTAATCCATGCTGATTGAGTTAAACCAGATCTTGATGAACTCTGTATGATACCTTGTTTTAAATTACCATGTTCGTGTTGAAGAAATAATAATATGTGCCATTCTGCTCTTCTGTATTCACTGTGATGGCGTTTTCTAGGATTTCTGGAGTGTACTTTCCATCGAATGGCTGGCTAGTCGTTCAGTTGTATTTATTTGGCTAACCAGAGAAGGCAATTTTAGATAACTCGCAATGTTATTTGTCTAGTTTGATTGACACAATGATGATATGGTGTGAAGTGATAATCCCCTATGGAAATCTGTAAGAATTGGATCTTGATTTAGATCCAAAGTTTTGCTCATTTTAAACTTTAAAGTGTAGATCAGCCGAGCAAATTATTTGAACAATATATGCACTTTTTTATTTAATATACTCCCTCTGGTCAGAATTGATTGACGTAAATGTTGAGCTAGCTAGGCTAGTAGAAAAGTGTACAAGGCTGGCGACAATAATATCGGATCGGAGGGAGTATTGTTTTTTTTTTTACCTTGACCATCCAAAAAGTTATCCTTCGCATTTCCTTTCCATATGTATTATTATATGTATCTATGGCCAGGGCCTGCTGCTTGATGGTGTTTACTTGATGTCTATGTGTCTAATTGAACAATGTTGTTATCCATATTGCTTGAATTAAATCAGGTATTGATGAACTCTGTATAGTATTATGTTTTGAAGTCACTCCGTGCAACTGTGTTGAAAACAAATGTCTATGCCATTGTGCTCTTCTCTATTCACTGCTACTAGAAGTATTTGCTGTCAGCCGCGGAGCTTGCCGAAAATGTCTGGGCGGGCCAATAGGCTGAAAGACAGTAAAATGGGTTGTTATTGGGCTGAATTTTACGTGTATAGACAGAAATCTTCTGAATTGGGCGCTCCATTGGCTGGTTTTTCCCCAACTAACTTCTGCCTCTGCTTGCTACTGTATAGGCAATTTTATATAGCTAGCATGAAATGTTTGTTGTCTTCTTGCGTTTGAACCAATGGTGATATAAAGCACTCAAGTTTTTTTAAAAAGCTATATGTTCTGAGTCGGGTCCTAGACAAATCCGGGAGGGTTTGCCGTGTCTTCCTCTCCAAGTCGATAGGCACCGCGTGGCACACTAGTACATAACGACACATCGGATGCCCCTCTATGAAAACGGCACGAGTTAGGCGACGGAGAATCGCGCTTTCCGCGTGAGAAAACCCGCCTCGCCAGGCAAGCTGGCCCGCGCCCCGTCCTTCATAGGCAACAGTCGCGAAATATTAACCGTTGCCAATATGTTGGTAACGGAGTTTCCTTTGACTCCGTGTGCGATATGTACTTCAATGGCATCGGACATTTGTATACAACCATTGGCGAGGTTGCGTATATAAAATTCCTTTTTTAGCACTATCTTGGATATTATAAAAGACTGTCGATTCACCCTTGTTCCTCTGCTCCAGCTTGTTTTTACTACGCACTCGTGTCCTCCATGGCCAAGAGCATGAGCTCGTCGGGGAGATCGAATGCGTCCTCCTCCTGCGCCGCCGGGGCCGGCTCAGATCTGCCGCTTGTGAAGTGCGTTTGCTGTCGCTGTCGAAACGCGATTCGTCGAGTGTCGCGTTCGGATCTGAACCCAGGCCGGATCTACTTCAAGTGTCCAAATCACAGGGTTAGTTCGACGCTTCAACCAGTTTTGATTGATCCTATTCTATGTGTGATGCTGATTTGGCTCTGGATTCGATTTACCATTTGGCAGGGGAAGGGCAACGAGTATACTGGGAGCTGTGATTTTTTTTTGGATTGAAGATTATGTTGAGATGCTGCTTGCTAATGGCGTCGAAGTGGAATCTGCAGAGCTGGAAAATGTAGCCTTGATAGTCAAGAAGGCGAACATGGAGATGAAGCCGCACACTACAACAGCTCTAGCTGGTTTGACATGGAGCCCAACAAACACTTCGACTAAATCTGACCATGTTGTTGCTATGCGCAAGGAGCGGCATAAAGGAACAAAAATAGCTCAGTTAAATGTTCTTGTGAGCATTGCTAGAATGATTTTGTGTATTTGTATGTTGCTATTAGGTGTGAACTTGTATGCAGCAATGAAAATCAGTAGAATGTATTAGGTTCATCTGCAACTATGAAAATCAGTAGAATGTATTTGGTTCGTATGCACTTTGAAAATCAGTAGAATGTATTAGGTTCATCTGCAGCTATGAAAATCAGTAGAATGTATTAGGTTCGTATGCACTTTGAAAATCAGTAGAATGTATTAGGTTCGTATGCACTTTGAAAATCAGTAGAATATATTAGGTTCGTATGCAGCTACGTAAATCAGTAGCACATAGTAGTTGTGAACTTGTATCCAATGGAAATTGTTATATAAAATGTCCGTTGCCAATTAGGTGCTTATAAATGTACTGTCGACAGAGCAAGCCATCAGTCTCATTCTCACTCCCTCACTGTCCATCTTTCAACCCTAGCCGCCGCACTTTGTAGCTTTTTACTCTCCTCACTCTCTCATGGCTTTCTCTGCCGGCGCTTCTAGATCCCGCCATCGCAGCCACGGCTCTAGCGGCCGCACCGATCTAGCTGCATCCGTTCGTGATAAGGCAGATCTGGAGGAGGCTGTGATGCGGCAGGTGTGGGAGCGCGTCAGGCTGATCACCTCCGGTGATGCCCCGTGTGAGGACCCCGGATTAGCTATCCGAGATACTCGTTATGTTTCCAGCAACAATCACATGATCAGTTTGTTGTTGCACATAACTCGACTTGGCATTACAGTTTACATCCATTACAACACCATTACAAGTCTTACAATAATTTGGTCTTACAGACCGAGTTTTACATAGGTGCCTTCCTGGGCAAAATACAATTATTCAGCGGAAGCAAACAATGTCGATGGTCTACTAGCGTTCCTTAGTTCCCACATGCAACTGACTAATTAAGAATCCTTAGTTCGCTTCATCGGCGCCATAGTCCTCCTCCTCGAAGTGCTCCTCTAAACCTGGCTAAGACAATAGCCAGGGACGAAACCAATATGAGTACAATTTGAATTGTACTCGCAAACTACCCCTAACATGAACATGCACTAGTTTTGCTTTTATCTCATAAGACTTTTATTTTTAGAAAAACATCTCTATATCTTTGTTGAAACTGAAAGAAGATGATTAGAACTTTTTCCCAGAACTCTGTCTTTGTAAGAAGTCTCTTTTAAAACTTTTCCCGAAAATATATCTTTGTTGAAAAAGGTAAGAAGTCTCTTTTAAAACTTTTTCCCGAAAATATATCTTTGTTAAAAAAAGTTAAGAAGTTTCTTTTAAAACTTTTTCCCGAAAATCAGCACCAGGTTTATTTCTCCAAAACTCCTCCTTTTCCGACCAGAGCCCTTCATGGTCATTTATCTCCAACAAACTCATACCAGCCCTTCGGTAGAGTTACCTAAACATTTCCACTTCATTTTTTGGAAACACAAAACTTTGCACATCTCGACCATAGCCCTTCATGGTCCTCCTCTTTTCCAGCAACCTCATGCCGCCCCTTTGGCATAGTTGCATATATAAAAACATCTCCATTTTCTTTTCAAATCTCAAAACTTTGCAAAACTTGCACATAGGTCGAAGTAGGGCCTTCCAACTGTCCATGACCGAGGACTCAGCTATTTGAATAGTTTTACACTCTGCAGAGGTAGCACGCTTTTCCCACATCCATCCGGCAACTCATCGTGTCAACCACGTCCCGCCATACAAGGTGTATGCGAAGTTGAGTCACCGACCATAGCCTCTCATTTGCTCATGCTAGTATAGGACCCTGCCCGTATGACACTTTCCATCAACACCCAGTCCGGTTCACCCGTCGGTGACCCTAAGTGTGAGGACTCATAGTTCTGCCCGGCGATGTATGGTGGCACCTTCTATCCTCCACCAATGTGCGAGGACCTAGGTCAGGGGTAGGTCACCGAACCATCCCCTCATGGAACGGAGTCATCTCCGTTGTTGAGGTATCCCGTACTAAAATGAGCAAACTACATGACTAAGTCCCATTCCCATATGGGGGCACTAGTACAGAACAACACATCGGATAACCCTCTATGGAAACGGCAGGTGTTAGGCGACGGAGAATCGCGCTTTCCGCGCGGCCGGTGCGTACAAACCTGACCAGGCCCGCCTACATTGGCAACGGACCCTTTCCAATCTCCGTCACCTATTATATTGGCAACGGTTAATAAAATTGTCCGTTTCCAATATTTGCCTCTATGGTAACGGATAGAATTTTCCAACCATTGAAAATGTTGATACGTGGAGGCTAGCGAATGGGCAGATGGGAGGTGGGCGGAGCAGACCCGCGAGTATAAATGGCGAGAGGTACCAGCAGCGGTCTCTTTGAAGCCCCAGTCCATCGCCTACAGTTATTCAAACTTCGCCAGATCCCTCCGTCCAAATCCATGGCGAGAGGTACCAGCAGCGGTCGCGGCCGTGGACGAGGGCGAGGCCGTGGTAGGGGGCGCAGCGGCAATGCCATGCCGTCGGTGTCGCCCTCACCGTCCTCTGAAGACATGTCCCCGGCGAGAGGTACCATCAGCGGTCGCGGCCGTGGACGTGGGTGCGGCCGTGGACGAGGGCGCGGCCGTGGTAGGGGGCGCAGCCGCAATGCCACGCTGTCGGTGTCGCCCTCACCGTCCTCTGAAGACATGTCCCCGGAGCTGCGCGGCTTCGAGTTCTTGGTTATCCTGTACAAGGGCATCGAGAGCCGCCTGAGGCTCCCGAGGGCGTTCGCAGAGAAGCTCCAAGGCATGGTGGCAGCTACCATGCATCTGAAGATGGAGGACTGCGAGAACGGCAGCTGGGCGGTGAAGACGGCCGTGAGTGCCGGGGGAATTTGTACCTCGGCCAGGGATGGAAGTCATTCGCCCAAGCGTACAAGCTTGAGCAGGGGCACTTTTTGTGCTTCGAGTTCGACGGCGACAACGGGTTCTTCATCAAGATCTTCGACGGTACCTTATGCCGGAGGGACGCACTCGTGTACAGCGACGATGAGCCCGAGTCTTCATCAGCAGCTGCTAGTAGTAGCATTAGCTAGTAGTAGCATATATGTAATCGTTTACTTCATTATCAAGTCCGTATGTAGTAGCATTAGCTGCTAAGTGGTCTCTGCATTCATATGTAATTTAGAGTACCTGTTAGTAAGTTGGGTAGTAAGTTTACTCTCTCGCTGGTGTAAAATCAATGGAAACGGTTATATAAAATGTCCGTTGCCAATGTGGTGCTTATATACTACCGGCTCGTTCTCATTATCACTCTCTCACTGTCTCTCTTCCAACCCTAGCCGCCGCACACTGTGGCTTTCAACTCTCCTCACTCTCTCTAATCGCTTCCTCTGTCGGCGCTTCTAGATCCGGCCATCGCGGCCGCGGCTCTAGCCGCCGCGGCAGCACCGTTCTAGCGGCAGCCCTTCGTGAGGGGAAGGTCGATCTGGAGGCGGCCATGCGTCCGCTAATGATGCGGCAGCGTCACCTTCTGACGCCCTCCTCCTCCGGTGATGCCCGGCTTCTTCTGAGCCAGGCCGATGTGGAGGAGGTCATTCATGAGGTGGTGGTGCAGCACCTCCGGCGGATCTACCAGCAGAAACCCATCTGGAGGAGGAAGTTGCCGATCTGGAGGAGGAAGTGGCCGATCTGGAGGTGGTGGAGGATTTGTAGGTGGTGTCTGATCTGGAGAAGGAGGAGGAGGTGATTGCGTCGCAGCGCGCTGGTAGCATCTCAGCGCATCTGGCAGAGGCCTGTGATGTCTACGCACGATTCTATTCTTGTAGACAGTGTTGGGCCTCCAAGAGCAGAGGTTTGTAGAACAGCAGCAAGTTTTCCTTAAGTGAATCACCCAAGGTTTATCGAACTTAGGGAGGTAGAGGTCAAAGATATTCCTCTCAAGCAACCCTGCAATTAAGATACAAGAAGTCTCTTGTGTCCCCAACACACCCAATACACTTGTCAGATGTATAGGTGCACTAGTTCGGCGAAGAGATAGTGAAATACAAGTGATAGGGATGATTATAAGTAGTAACTGCAATCTGAAATAAAGATGGCAGCAAGCAAACATGTAGCAGAACTTGTTGTAAACGGTGTTTCAATGCTTAGAAACAAGGCCTAGGGATCATACTTTCACTAGTGGTACCTCTCAACATGTTAGCACAACTGAATGCAAGTAAATGATACTCGGGATTATTCTCCTTCTTGATAACACAAGAGTACTATGTGTAGGGCTGCAAAAGCACTCCTCAAAGTCTGAGTAAACAAACACCACAATTCCCAAGAATAAACCATGATAAATGTCTAAATTATTCATAGAGTCACACAAGTACCCACACTGTCACCTTGATACCGTGTTGTCACAATGACTCCAGAAACTAGATACAATCACTTGAGTAGCATAAACATTACATATGAATTCAGCGATACTAGCAATACTCATGATCACATAAAGATCACACCATGGGAGAGAGAAATAAACCACATAGCTACCGGTAGAGCCCTCAGCCTCGGGGGAGACTACTCACACATGGTCATTGTGAGCACACTTGATGGAGAGGTTGATGAAGAGGTGCAGCCCGGAAAGGAGACGACAGACCGCTGCAGCCACGGCGCGGCGGTGGCGCTGGAGATGGCGATGGAGTCGATGGAGATGGCTCCGGGGGCACTTCCCCGTCCCGACGGCGTGCCGGAACAGAGATTCTGTCCCCCGAAACATGTCGTCGATGGCGGCGGCGCTGCGGAACTCTTCCTGGAGTATGATAGGATTTTTAGGGTTTTCGCGTCGGGGGGAACTTATAGGCGAAGGGGCAGCGTCGGTGGAGGCCCGAGGGGCCCACCTCATAGGTCGGCGCGGTTACTGTTCATCCCGCGCGAGCAGGTGGTTTGGGCACCTCGGTGCCCCCCTTCGTCTCTCCTTCGGACTCCGTGTACGTGTTGGAAAAATAGGGACTTCGGTCTTTGTTTCGTGCAATTCCGAGAATATTCGCAGAACAACTTTTCTGGAACCAAAAACAGCAGAAAACAGGAACTGGCACTGCGGCATCTTGTTAATAGGTTAGTCCCGGAAAATGCATAAAAATGATATAAAGTGTATATAAAACATGTAGCAATTGGTATAAAATAAGCATGGAACATCAGAAATTATAGATACGTTGGAGACGTATCAGCCTGCACCTCCTCGATCTCCCGCCGGGTGAAAGGTATAAATCTTTCTGTGACCGGCTGTGATGCCGATGAACTTTGTGCAGCGGCATCCGCTCCCAAAAACCGTGCTGGTTGGATGGGAACTCCTTCTTCATGTTGGCGTATAATTTGTCGATGAGGTCTGCCGCTAGATCACCCATTCCGTCCCTCTCGTCTCCACCCTTGATTTTGTATACGAGTTGGATGTCCACGTAGTACTCCGGTGGAATGTTGAAGCCGGCAGAAGAAAGCACCTTGCTGTCGTTGGTGATGTCCACGCTTGTGAAGGGGATTGGGGTGGAACGAGGAAGAAGAGAAGGAAGGAATGCGAACTGTCTGCCACCAAACAGAGCAGTTCCTGGATATTTGCCGTTGATCTTAGTAGTTTCTCGAAAATGGCAACCGAACAAAGCAGTTGCTGGAAAATAGCCACCGATTTTTTTAATATCCAGATGTATTTTGTACATTTCGCTAATAGTTTTTTTCTTTCATGCAGGAGTTTATTTCGGCAACACTGCATAAAAGTACCAATCTATCATTCCGAGAACCAGAAAACTTAAGGCAAGGAAATTTCGTGGATACTGGTCTTGGAGTGGGTACTGCAACGACCGAGAGCTCATAGAAGGTGAGCTCCAAGTCAAAGATGGAAGGCTGGCTTAATTAAGCCAGCCTTCCATCTTGTTAGGTTAGTTGCTTATAGGTTTAGAGTTCATGATTGTAGTCAAAGTGTAATAGGTGATATTACATTATGCCAATGTGTGATGGATATGATTGTAGTCAAATTGTAAAAAACAGTGATATTATTGTATACCAATGTAATGATGGCATTTGTTCTATGTTATGAATTGAATAACGTTTTATTGCATTGTGCAATCAACCTTTCATGTATTATGGCATATAACCGAAATATGAGAAAAGCTCAGTGCAAACGGGTAGATGGAAAACTCCGTATCTGATGTAGGAAAACTAAATCAACGGAGGTCTGCGCCAACCGTTGCCAAGTGGAGACCTCATCGGAAACGGTTTTTTGCCTCCGTTACCGATGAAGGCCTTCACATCAGTGACAGGGTCGGGGACACGGACCCTTTCTCCGTTGCCGAAGGTGTTTTTGGCCCGTTTCCGATGTGTCGTTCTGTACTAGTGGGGTAAATGTGGTCGCACAGGGTAGGGTTGGTTGACGTAAGTACTAAGACACAATGTGCTTTTTATCAAAACCATCATTCTCCATTTCTCCACCTCAACACCGACATCTCAGCAATACCAGAATTCATCCAAGGATTTTCAAAAGATTTTTGAGTAAACAATATTTTTCCCATCCTATAATTTGATATCAACTAATTTATACTTCTACATAGGGTGGCAAAATAGTGTTTCATATATTTTGAAAAGGTGTGTAAACCATAGTTGCTCATGAGTAAAACATGTAGACAAAATAGATGTATATATTTTATGTGCATGATCAGAGAGTAGCTTGCCTGGATCAGCAATACGTCCATGGACTTCTCCTTGTTGATCAATATAATAAATTCCCATCCTTCTTCAAAAAATTCTCTCCAGAGGCCACTCCGATAGCGTCAATATCTAGCGTCGCGAACAGGGAAATAAACAACACTCAATACACCAAACAAAACCACAAGTGATACACAAACAAGTAACAAACCACAAGCATCACACTAATCATTCAAGCACAAACTAAGATCTACACTTACAAGGGCATTATACTAATCGGTAGTCTAACATTATACACACTAGTACAGAACGACACATCGGATACCCCTCTATGGCAACGGTAGGAGTTAGGTGACGGTAAATCGCGACATCCCCCGCGTGCCCGCACTGGGCCGTAAAGCAGGCCCACAACAAAGGCAACGGGTGAATAGTGGAATATATGTTGGCAACGGAGTTTGGTTTAACTCCGTTACCGATGTGTGCTCATCGCACACGGACAGTTTCGTAATCTCCGTTGCCATTAGAAGCAGCCCGACAGCCGGCCTATAAGAACCTACTATGCCCTTCACTCTCACTCTCACTGTCTCACTTCCAACCATAGCCGCCGCACAGTCTCCTCTCTCTCCACTCTCTCGCATGGCTTCCACCGTCGGCGCTGGTAGATCCGGCCATCGCGGCCGTGGCCGCGGCCGCGGCCGTGGCCGCCCCACCCTCCGGGCCTTCAGGCAGCAGCAGCGTCAGCTGGTGTTGCGGGACGAGCTTGCGGAACAGGCCGCCGCCGATCCGGCCCCCGCGGGCCGGTCCCGCAGCCTTGGCGCTCGTCCGCACGGCGAAGGCTCCGGCCGCACCCGCTCATTTGGCCACCATTGCAGCTACCGCGAGATCCGCCAGGCGATGTACCCCGGCCGCCATCCGTCTTCCTCCTCCTCCTCCTCGTCCTCGCCCTCCGACGAGGAGGAAGAGGAAGAGGAAGAGGAGGAGGATCGTGATCTGGAGATCGCTTGCCAACTCTCCCGCGCCGATTTCGAGCGCGAGGACGCCAAGCGTCGTCAGGGCGAGGCCGATCTGGAGGCGGCGGTCCTCCTCTCCGAGGCGTCGACCCAGGTCGAACGCGCCGAGGAGGCGGTCTACCTGTCTGACCTCCGGGCCGCCATAGCCCTCTCTTTGGTCCACGGCGAGGGCAAGGCGCCGCCAGGGGAGGCCGGCGCTAGCTCCGTCGCCGGCGGCGACGCTAAGCGAGCCCGCCTCGCCTAATGTAAGACCCCAGTTCAGTAGGATAGCTGTTTTCTAGTTGTAAGTAGCTAATTGTTTATCCATAGATTTGCTCTGTTTTTAGTAGGCATTGTTTACACATAGATTTTAGCTGTTTTCTAGTTGTAAGTAGCTAATTGTTTATCCATAAATTTTCTCTGTTTTTAGTAGGCATTGTTTACACATAGATTTTAGCTGTTTTCTAGTTGTAAGTAGCTAATTGTTTATCCATAGATCAGTAGGATAGCTGTTTTCTAGTTGTAAGTAGCTAATTGTTTATCCATAAATTTTCTCTGTTTTTAGTAGGCATTGTTTACACATAGATTTTAGCTGTTTTCTAGTTGTAAGTCGCTAATTGTTTATCCATAGATTTGCTCTGTTTTTAGTAGGCATTGTTTACACATAGAATTTAGCTGTTTTCTAGTTGTAAGTAGCTAATTGTTTATCCATAGATTTGCTCTGTTTTTAGTAGGTATTGTTTACACATAGAATTTATCTGTTTTCTAGTTGTAAGTAGCTAATTGTTTATCCATAGATTTGCTCTGTTTTTAGTAGGCATTGTTTACACATAGATTTTACCTGTTTTCTAGTTGTAAGTAGCTAATTGTTTATCCATAGATTTGCTCTGTTTTTAGTAGGCATTGTTTACGCATAGATTTTAGCTGTTTTCTAGTTGTAAGTAGCTAATTGTTTATCCATGGATTTTCTCTGTTTTTAGTAGGCATTTGCTCTGATTTTAGCTTTGTTTCTGTTATGCCGATGATTAAAATTAGGTGACACCGTGTGATCCGGGGGTGGCGCTAGTGATCCTTGTGATATGCACAAATACACATCGATCTTGTGCATCCTACTTGGCTCGCTTGCTCCATCCCTGGAATTTGTGTGTCCAATCTACCTATATATGAGGCATTGTTTAGGCTATGTTCTAGTTGTAATTAGTTCTATATTTTCTGTAATGCCGATGAAGAAGCATATGTCTTGTGTATAGAGATGAAGCAGCTTACATTTTGATTTTTTTCATCTCCTTTAGGGCGAGGAGGAAACCTGGAGACTATGCGGCGGCCATGAAGACGTAGGAGCGGGGCTCCGTCCACACGGTCCACTGAAGCCGGCGCCTCCAGGAGCAAGACTTTTGTGCAGTACTAAATAGGTAGAAGAAGACCACGCAATGAAGCTGGGCAAAGAGGAAGGTGAAGAACCGGCGGCCGTCAAGCAGGAACCACAGGGCTCCGTCGACGGTGCAGCAGGCGTCACCGGCTTTTTTTGTTTCCTTTAGCCCTCATTACAAACGGTCAAAAACTAATCTCCGTATCTGATGTAAAGACTAAAGGCAACGGTTATATATTATGCCCGTTGCTAAACTTATTGCAAACGATAAAAATCTCCGTTGCCATTGTGAGGCTTCACATCAGTGACAGAGGCGGGGACACGGACCCTTTCTCCGTTGCCGAAGGCGTTTTTGGCCCGTTTCCGATGTGTCGTTCTGTACTAGTGACACATGCTAGGAACATAGATCACAAAACTATCTTAGGCAAAGATGAACAACAATCACCTTTATTTAAACAGGAAATACTTCAGACAAAAGTTACGCCACCAATTATTCTCTGTAATTCAAAATATTTTACTAAGCTAAGGTAGAGACATTAACAAGATACTCAAGCTAGTACTCAACTTAAAGACAACCAAGTTTAACAAGCAAGGCAAACATATTAATCACACAAACATGTTTGGCAACCACACCAGTATTTAATTATTTGTTTACGAATAAGGTTAAGGTAATAATTAGGCAACCTTTTAGGGATCACTGTCAACTTGCAAAGCTAAGCACCACTAACGAACTTAAACAACCAGTAGCTAAAAAGTCAAGAGAACCCTATCAAACTCATAATAAAAGTAACAACACAATACATGCATAAGCCAAGTTTTAATACTGCTCTCCACTAACAAACAACATATGCTTAACACACAAACATATCTAACATATACCACTAACAATACTAATATATTATACTAACAAGTCAAACAATAGTAACAAGTATATATCATTACCAAAACACTCAACAATAAACATAAATAACATTTTATAATCAAGACACTTAAATCATTTCTTTTATTAAAGGGAGAAAACAGCATTTTTACTAAATATTACACCTATAGAGTTATGTTAATCAAACAATCATGCAAAGTTGGATTTAGGTTCTCTGGTAGTATTAGAAACTAACCCAATTGGATTTTGTCCAAAATTTTACTTATAGAAATTATGATAAATGCTCAAAGTGCTTACTGGCTGAATCTAGGAATGCACACAACTTTTGTTCTGGACATTCAAATCACATGGCACAAAATTCTAGGGGAAGATACTGTCAAAGGCTATCAAAATAAATTTATTAATTCCATTTGGATTAAGAAAACTCAAGTTATTATTGAAACAGTGTTTCAGACCAGTGAGAGCCAAACATTTATCAAATCCACAATAATTCATATTTTTCAATTCTGCAAGTTGCCCGTGGTCATAAAAACATACTAGTGTCACTGTGATTTCTGGTTTGGGAAAAACTTAGAGATAAGTATTTTAAACAGATTTAAAGTGGAGTGTCAGAAACAGATCTGCGGAGAAAGAATAAACAGAAAAGGAAAAGTACTAAAAACATCACTCAGCCTTTTCTGTAACTCCTAAAATCATGAAAAACTAAGTACCGATACTCCTAAGCATACATAAGACAACACAATTGGATTCAACTCATTTGGACTTGGTAATCAAGAAATAAAAATCATTTAGTCCAGAAAAGTTTCTGTGGGAAAAGATTAACTGCTCTTAGCCTGTTAACTATTTTTGGGTGAGGCCAACGCCAATGGCTTAGTATTTTCATAACCTTTCCATAGAATTTTGGTTCATACTTTTGGACTTATAAAACGCAAGAAACACTGATTTTAGTGAGGGTTCAGAGAGGGAACTCGAACAGGAAAATTTCCAGCTCGAAAATGGTTAACAATCTGACAGCGGGTCCTGCGTGACCCACCCGTCAGCCATGCTGCCCTTGATCTAGAGATCAACGGCCCAGGTGCTTCTTCAACCTCTCCACGCAGGGACGCACAGAAACAGGAAAGGGAGGCCTCGGGCGGGCTGGAATCTCACCGTGCGGAGGCTGGGGGACGACGGCAAGGCTTCAGGGCGAAGGAGGAAGTCAAGGGCGTCTAGAGGGTGGTGGAGAAGTGGCCGGAGACGTTCTGGTTCGCTGGCACGGGAAGCTCACCGTGGCTGTGCTCCTCCGGCCTTGCGTCGAGCTTCTGGTGAACCTGGGCAAGAGAGATCATGGGGGAGTGAGGTGCTGGGCTAGAGAAGCTTGAAGGGTCAAAAATGGCGGAGTGGAGAGCGTCGGGGCAGCTGCAACCCTCACACGGCCGTGACGCGGCCGAGCACGAGCTTCTCGCTCGATAGCGAGCATCGCAGCCTGCTGGTGCCCAAAACGGAGAGAGTGGAGTGGGGAGGCGAGTGATGGTGGTGCGAGTGGGAGAGGGGCGGGTGCACGGTGGTCTCGGTGTAGCGACGCGAGAGAGAGCGAGAGAGCACGCCATTGGTGGGCGGAGCGGTGCTGCTTCTCCTCACGGGCGCATGCTAGGGTTTTTGAGGCAGACGCGTGCACGGGAAGGGGCTGGCTGAGCTCGGGGTGGTTGTCCTCGCCGGTGCACAGAAGGTGCTCGATCGAATGCCGACGGCAGCGTGGGGCAGGGGCGATGACGCGAGCGTGTCTGCGGGGTCACGGGGAGGCTGGGGAGCGTCCGGGTCGAGTGGTGCATGCTGGGGTGCAGAGGTGGCGAAGAACGCCGTCGGCGTCCATGGACATGGCGAGCTGGGGTTGGACGAGCTGCATTTGGGCAGGGAGGATGTATCTCGTGTGCGTGGATGTGATCAGTCGGCAGAGGGGAAGCAAGGGAACACAGTGGCGTGCTCACGGGCTGCTGCACGCTTGATTCCTTCTCCTTGCCGTGTGGGGTGCTCGGAGGGGTGAGAGAGAGGGGCTGCTGGGTTTAGTGTAGGGTTTGGGTAGTGTTTAGGTTAGTTTTAGTCAAGGTTTAGTTAGTTTTGGCTAGGTTTAGGGTTTATGCCACTCAGGTGTTCGACATAATGCCTGAGTGAGATTTTTGATTGAATTTTTATTAACTTTCTTGGTAATTAGTTTTAGAATGATTTAATAGTTGTTGTGGAATTTTATTGGATTTTTAGTGAAATATTAAGTTAGGGTTTTTGAATATTCTTTGAGTTAAAGAAATAAAATAGGATTTCATAATTTAAATAAAAATTAGGTGGTAACTTTATAATTTTGAGAAGAGAGGGGTATGAGAATGAGATGATTATTATTTCATCTCATCCATGGAATTATTTTCATAAAGAAAATATTTGTTCGAATGAAATAGAGGGTTAGGTAGAGAGAATAATTTATTAAGATCATTTCTCTAACTCATGATCTTAATTTCAAATTATTGAATAATTTCAGGAGTTTTGTTTTTATTTAAGTCACATTCCAAATTGTTGTCAAGTGTGTTCTCAATTTAAAGATCAATCACAAATGAGTTAATTGTTCACACAAGCAACAATATAAGTTTTCAGCCAAATTGCAAACACTCCGATAGGTGGTGGGATGGTGATCAAGTATCGTCATGACAGTGTTGAAACAAGCTTAACTCAATAATTTGATATTTTTCAAAAGGGTTGCTAAAATACATGCGTAGTATATTTCCCACTTTTATTGTTTCCAAAAAGAGTGAAAATAGGAGTTTATAAAATAGGAGTTACAAAATATCAAGGTTGAAGAATAGCATATAGATCCCCATATTTTTGTAAACACTTTTACTTTCTCAAATAATGAGTATTTTGGTTGTTGCTAAACCAACGTATTATTGAAATGGAATTTGACTAAAATAAGAGTGGAAAAAGATATATGGAATTATTTTTCTTGGCATGACATGGTCACCAAGGTGAGATATATTTTTATCTTGGTTGGGTCTTTAGGCTAATATTTATTGGTCAAATAACTAAAACATCACGTCACACAAGGTCAAACAGAGCAATAGGAAGGAAAACACAATCCTTAGTGAAGTATTTCAAAAAGTTTTTCTTGGCTCTGAATTTTGGGTCTTGTAAAACTAAGTTTTTCTTAGTTCCAAAATTTGGGGTGTGACAGATCCTTTCCCCTTAAAATAAATCTCGTCCTCGAGATTTACTAGGTGGGGTAACAGGGGAGTACGAGGGCACAGGTTTTTTCACTAAGGGATACTGGAAAGGCGAGAGATACGGTATTGAATAAAGGATAGAAGGACATGGAGGTTATCTATTTACTCATTGACATCTGGGACCGCGGTCCACCTGGCAGTCTCTTCTTCCTTTCTCTCTTCTTCTTCCTTGCTCTCTCTCCTTCCGTACATGTCCGGATCTCAGTGCGCAGAGCACTCCTCTGCGGTACTGCTGCGCGTGCGGTCCATCGATGCAGCGGCCATCACGGCTTTGGGGAACAACGCCTCGATGGTTTCGCGTCATTGGGCGAGCACTGCTCGCGATTCTTTCCCTTTTCCGCGCAATGCGGTGCCGGGGAGCGGCATCCGAGCTCCGGCTATAAATCAGAAATCTCCGAAATTCTTTCCATCCTCATCCCAACCATGAGCTTTATTCATGATTTCTTCAAAGCCTACCACGATATGCTGGAGGGAGCGGGCTTCATCGAGCATGTTATCATCGTTGTGCTCTTCGGGATCTCGTCTTCGGTGGTGACCGCACTGCTGCTTGCGGCGGTGGTCGTCTTGATCCTCGGCCGGTTCAATTGGTGGTATGGCACTAGTGGTGATGCTGTGGCGGAGGAGCAAGCTACGGCGGAGGGGTAGGTGATGCATGTAAAATGCATACATGAACTTTGCACTTTAATTGCTTATATTCCAATCATATTTGCATCATATAAGGGTTATATCAATGTTTTATCATGATTTTGGAAATATCTCAATGATTTCCTATTTTTATGGAATTAACCCTGCATAGGCAGAAAACCCCGTTTTCTTATTTTAATGTTTCAGGGACCCAAACGTCAACGAAATCACCTGGAAATTTACGGGCGTCAATATTTGGAAGGAAGAAGACCTGTGGGCGAAGGAAGCGAACAAACGGAGGTCCGAGGACCAAACGGGGGTGGCCCACGTGGCCAGGTACTGTGGCCGCGTGGGGCCCACTCGTTTGGCCCTCGTGGCTCCGTTGCCGTCGATCTTTGCTCCACCGACATTGTCTTGACCTAAAAACGCCTATAAAAAAGGTCCCCCGACGTTCTCTGGAAGGAGCGCCGCACAAACACAGAAACACCGAAACGGAGATCAGGAGCTGCAGATTGGAGGGGGAAAACTCCGGCGGGGCGCTGCCGGCGTGGTCTCCATCTTCTCCATCGACTTCTCCACCGTCTCCATGATGAAGAGGGAGTAGTCCACCTCTGGACTATGGGTTTGTGGAAGTAACTTATGTATCTCTCCTCTCTTGAGCTTCACTAATTAGCACCGTATGAGCTGCTGAACATGATTACGGTCACCGTTGTAATACCTTTGTGGTGGATCTTTATGAGTTAATATATGTTTGAGATTGCAATGTTTGTTTCAGTTATGAGTATAGATGCATATTATGTACCCCGTTCTTGTCTACTTGTTTTGATCAAGCATGTTTATGAGAGCGTGTGTGGGGGAACGTGTGCATTAGTTGGAGTAACGGGGGGTGGCTAGTGCAGTGAACGTGAGAGAAAGTTCTGCGATCCACTTTGGTATCTTTACCTTACTTTGTTGCCTCACTAGGGATAAACTAAAATACCATGCTACCGGGGATGTGGGCGTGACCATTGCCACTACTCCATGACTAGATCTAGCATGTTCTTATTTTCACTTCATGTCATGATACTTAATGCTATACTCTGAGTTATCTTAATTACTGAGGTGTTATGATTTAGTTCGCATCTTGGTGGAGTATAAGAGAGGTTAATAACCAAAAGATCTCTATGTTAGGACGTGATGCCCATATATCTAAGTAACTTGTTATCAAACCCTGTGTTGCAATCTCATATGTTAACTGTGTGTGTTCCATTGTCTACCACTTTATAAAGAGAGAGTGCATTTGTGAAACCATGAACCCCAGTCCATTTTTAATCATAAGAAACACCTTTCCAACACCATATACCACTTTTCTATTTTCAGCCATCATTAAATCCGAAAATACAAAAATACTTTTCATCTTGCATACATCATTCAAAAACCCAAAAATATCATTTATCATTGCATCCACCATCATTGCATATTTATTTCTTGTTTGCATTGCATAACTATCCTGATATCATTCTTACACCTTGTGCTTGACAACCACAGGTGAGGTTGAGGACCAAAACATCTAACCTTGTTTTGTAGGTAACCAAAAGAAGGATAAGAAGATAAATCTACCACTTCAGATTCCCCGAGAGTTCGATATTAAACCCTCGAGTCACCCCTCGTGGGGAAAACTGTCTTCCACTTACTATACACTCTGCACTTGGAGTCTCAACCTAATCCCGTTTATTTGTGCAGGCATCAAGACTTGCTCTTCGGGATCATCAAGACGTTTTCTGGCGCCGTTGCCGGGGAATCGTAGCTGAGAGATTTATCCAAGGGTGTGCATCATCGCATTCATCTCACAACAAAGTCAACGTCACCAACTTGTGCTAACACCTAAGCTTGGGGAGGTTGCACCTACGTGAGCACCATCTTATCCATCTTTACTTACAAAGCAATTTATTTGTTTTGTTAGTGTCATTGCATATCATATCATATTTATTTCAGTTTTGCATAAAAAATAAAAATACCAAAAAAACTTGCTAAAATGGGAGAAAGAACTAAGCTGTGTGACTACACAAACACTCCTAATGATCAATTTATCACGAGAGCTATTGCCACACCTAAGATAAATGCTGAGAGTTATGAAGTAAGTCCTAGTTTGTTGAACTTGATAACTAGGGAACAATTTGGTGGTAGTGCTATGGAGGATGCCTCTATGCATCTTCATGACTTTGTTGAAATATGTGACATGCAAAAGTTTAAAAATGTGGAAAGTGATATCCTAAAACTGAAGTTATTTCCTTTTTCACTTAGAGGAAAAGCTAAAGAGTGGTTGCATTCCTTGCCATCTGGTAGTATTAATTCTTGGGATGATCTAAAAGAAGCTTTCATTAAGAAATATTATCCCCCTGTTAAAATTTTGCAAAATAGAAACAACATCCTTTCTTTTAGGCAAAATGAAAATGAACATGTTGCTATGGCTTGGGATAGGATAAAACTTATGCTTAGAACTTGTCCCTCACATGGAGTTAATGAATGGACCATATTACACTCTTTCTACAATGGTTTAAACTACATGTCTAGAAACATACTTGATTCTGCTGCTGGAGGTGCTTTTATGAGTAAGACTATAGTAGAAGCTAAAAATATATTGGAAAGCATTTTACAAAACTATAGTCAATGGCATACTGATAGGGCACCTAATCCTTCTAAGAAAGTGAACTCTATTGAAGAAACTAATGATTTGTCATCTAAAATGGATACTATTCTTGCTTTGCTTAATAAACCTAGTGTTGAAAATGTTCCTTTGCAAGAACTAGTTGGAAACAATTCTGAAAATATTGATGTCAACTTCATTAGGAACTATGGTAATAATGGGTATGGTAACAACAATTATAACTCTTATAATAAACCCCCATATGTGCCAAATAAATATGCTTCTAGTGGTAATGTTTCTAGTGACTTGGAAAACACCATTAGATCTTTTATATCTACCCAAAAAGAGCTTAATAAGGAATTTATCTCTAAGTTTGAAAAACAAGATGCTTTGTTTGAAAGGGTAGATCAGCTTACTAAGGAAGTCTCATCATTAAAGAGCATCATTACAGCCCAAAAACATGAGGAAACAATAAAATATTGCCAAGAGGTTATCAATAAGTCTTGGGAACACATTCATGAGCAAGAGAGAGTTGCTAAAGAATCTATTGGGGTAATGAAAGAGGTTGAAGTTGAGGAAGTTAAAATGCTTAATGAAGTCAAGGATCCTTTGCTTGACTTAGAAAATTGTAGCTTGCATGAATTAATATCTATCTTACAAAAATTTGCAAGTGATCCTTCCATCAACACTAACCAAGCAGGTTTTGGTTCTTATATTGCTAATCATGTCTTGAAAGAAAAGATTGCTAGGTACAACCAAGAGGCTATGATACCACCTAAGCTTGGGGATATGTGGATACCTAAGGTACTAGTAACTATTGGAAAAGAGACACACCATGCCATACTTGATCTAGGATCTAGTGTCTCTGTTTTATCTAAAGAACTATATGAAGTGCTTGAATTGAAAAATCTTGAAAAATGCTCTATTGAACTAGCACTTGCTGATGACTCTATTAAACATGCTTTGGGAAAAGTAAGTGATGTTATGGTAGAGTTACATATGACTTTTGTGCCTGTGGATTTTCTAATCATGGACATGGGGAGTAAAACCTCTAGTCCTATTATTCTTGGAAGACCTTTTCTTCGTACCACAGGTGCTATCATTGATTCAAAGGAAGGGAATGTAAAGTTTCAGTTTCCACACAAGAAGTGCATGGAACACTTTCCAAGGAAGAGGGAACCACCAAAGTTCAAGCTCCCTCATGAGCTTCGTCCACAATAAACAACAAGTAAGAAGCCTAGCTATATGGCTATAAAGAAAGCGCTTTGCGGGAGGCAACCCGGTTATTTTTGTGTGTGATTTTTCTTTGTGTCCTCTTGCTGTACCAAGAGACTTTGTTTATAGTTAGGTTCTGGAGTTTTCAATAAAGTGCCAAGTTCCCGAGAGTTCGATATTAAACCCTCGAGTCACCCCTCGTGGGGAAAACTGTCTTCCACTTACTATACACTCTGCACTTGGAGTCTCAACCTAATCCCGTTTATTTGTGCAGGCATCGAGACTTGCTCTTCGGGATCATCAGCAGGCTGCGCCGTCTGTCGCTGTCACGCGGCTCGCGACTCGGCTTCGGGTGAGCCAAGCTCATCTTCTAGTAACGCCGTGGAGTGTGAGAGTGAGTAGAAATTTCTGGGGTGCCTTTGCATCCGCACTGAGTAGTTGTAGTGTTCTACGTTGAGGTAGAACTTGTATCCTTTGATTCTGAAATTTCCCTTCTGTACTGAACTCAGTGGATGCATCAAATTTGTCTCCTCCGACGAACTTGAACAAGATTTGCCTTTTCGAATTTTTCTCCGCTGCCACAAATCTAGTCTTGCAACATTCATAGAATTGCAGAGGTACTAACATACAGATAGGAGAACTTGCTACACTGAGAAAATATCTTCATAGAAAATAATCCTGCATTTTATGGTCCAAAACATTTACAGTGGTATGGCATAATTATTCCACCATCCCGGTTAACAAGCACATAACAACTACTAGACACTAGACAAAAACTTTTACTTGTGTGTGGCACATGATCTGTCCCAAGTGGGAACCTTGTATAACACCAAGTATAGGTGGTTTTCCAAACCTACACACGATTTAACATCAAGTGAGCGAGGCACCGTGGTTGCAGTGTCTCATTAAATACTGCCACTTAATGGTTAAACTTGTGCAACACACACGGAAATATTTTGCGCATTATAAAATAATGACATTTGATGTTTGTGTTAATTCTCAGGTGGGCATATGCGTCTGGGTTCACATATACTGTCCCTATTTTAAGTGATCTGTCATTTCTAAAAAAAGGACATTAACTGAAAAAGGCATGATGTTCCACCTTGTGTCAACCAAGTGGTTAACAAGAGGATCAGAACACCAAGTTTTATTACGGGCTGATTCGACATCAACCAGAAAGCATACAACAAACTTACATTACAAGCGAACACAACACAAACAACAACAACAACCAACAACCTCGCTACTTCTCACCTACCAGCACACACAAGGTACATTTAGCACCAAAGGACGCCTAACACTTGTGGTAATCGGGTAGTACAACCAAGGTTTCTATCATTTTTATTCTATGGGTCTTGGTTAAACATGGTTGGTGAAGTCTTCATTTTGTCGCCTCAGGCTCCAGCTGGAGAAATTGAGATTGTCTAAGTTGCAACTTGAGTAGAATTGTTGATCTTGAGCTGAGGTCTTCAGAGGTCTCTTGCTTTGTTGATGTCGACGACCTTGGCATTTGCAGATCAATCATCTTGATGTTGAATATTGAGTATTTGAGATGGAACTTCTTCTCCTTCTGGGTATTTGCTAATTAGGTCTCTCTGGGGTTCAGCGTCAAGTATATATGTAGGTTTTGGACGGGTAAGAGGGAGTAAAAAAATCCTTGGAAAATCTTAAAATAGAGGAACTAGACTCAGAAAGATTTTGAGAAGGTGAGGAGAGTGGAAGCTATTTTTGGACTTCCTTTGATAAGAATATACCTTTGGTATTGATAGATTTTTAACAAAATATTTCTTTCCTAACTAACGCCCATGCTAACTAAGGCCTCCTATAGTCAGGATGGCTCTAATACCAAGTCTGTGAGGACCCCGGATTAGCTATCCGAGATACTCGTTATGTTTCCAGCAACAATCTCATGATCAGTTTGTTATTGCAATAACTCGACTTGGCATCATAGTTTACATCCATTACAACACCGTTACAAGTCTTACAATAATTTGGTCTTACAGACCGAGTCTTACATAGGTGCCTTCCTAGGCAAAATACAATTATTCAGCGGAAGCAAACAATGTCGATGGCCTACTGGCGTTCCTTAGTTCCCACAGGCAACTGACTAATGAAGAATCCTTAGTTCGCTTCATCGGTGCCATAGTCCTCCTCCTCGAAGTGCTCCTCTAAACCTGGCTAAGACAATAGCCAGGGACGAAACCAATATGAGTACAATTTGAATTGTACTCGCAAACTACCCCCAACATGAACATGCACTAGTTTTGCTTTTACCTCATAAGACTTTTATTTGTAGAAAACATCTCTATATCTTTGTTGAAACTGAAAGAAGATGTTTAGAACTTTTTCCCAGAACTCTGTCTTTGTAAGAAGTATCTTTTAAAACTTTTTCCCGAAAATATATCTTTGTTGAAAAAGGAAAGAAGTCTCTTTCAAAACTTTTTCCCGAAAATATATCTTTGTTAAAAAAGGTAAGAAGTTTCTTTTAAAACTTTTCCCGAAAATAAGCACCAGGTTTATTTCTCCAAAACTCCTTCTTTTCCGACCAGAGCCCTTCATGGTCATTTATCTCCAACAAACTCATACCAGCCCTTCGGTAGAGTTACCTAAACATTTCCACTTCATTTTTTGGAAACACAAAACATTGCACATCTCGACCATAGCCCTTCATGGTCCTCCTCTTTTCCAGCAACCTCATGCCGCCCTTTGGCATAGTTGCATATAAAAACATCTCCATTTTCTTTTCAAATCTCAAAACTTTGCAAAACTTGCACATAGGTCGAAGTAGGGCCTTCCAACTGTCCATGACCGAGGACTCGGCTATTCGAATAGTTTTACACTCTACAGAGGTAGCACGCTTTTCCCACATCCATCCGGCAACTCATCGTGTCAGCCACGTCCCGCCATATTAAGTTGAGTCACCGACCATAGCCTCTCATTTGCTCATGCTAGTACAGGACCCTGCCCGTATGACACTTTCCATCAACACCCAGTCCGGTTCACCCGTTGGTGACCCTAAGAGTGAGGACTTAGTTCTGCCCGGCGATGTATGGTGGCACCTTCTATCCTCCACCAATGTGCAAGGACCCAGGTCAGGGGTAGGTCACCGAACCATCCCCTCATGGAACGGAGTCATCTCCGTTGTTGAGGTATCCTGTACTAAAATGAGCAAACTACATGACTAAGCCCCATTCCCATATGGGGGTAAATGTGGTCGCACAGGGTAGGGTTGGTTGACGTAAGTACTAAGACACAATGTGCTTTTTTATCAAAACCATCATTCTCCATTTCTGCACTTCAACACCGACATCTCAGCAATACCAGAATTCATCCAGGATTTTCAAAGGAGTTTTGAGTAAACAATATTTTTCCCATCCTATAATTTGATATCAACTAATTTATACTTCTACATAGGGTGGCAAAATAGTGTTTCATATATTTTGAAAAGGTGTGTAAACCATAGTTGCTCATGAGTAAAACATGTAGACAAAATAGATGTATATATTTATGTGCGTGATCAGAGAGTAGCTTGCCTGGATCAGCAATACGTCCATGGACTTCTCCTTGTTGATCAATATATAAATTCCCATCCTTCTTCAATAAATTCTCTCCAGAGGCCGCTCCGATAGCGTCAATATCTAGCGTCACGAACAGGGAAATAAACAACACTCAATACACCAAACAAAACCACAAGTGATACACAAACAAGTAACAAACCACAAGCATCACACTAATCATTCAAGCACAAACTAAGATCTACACTTACAAGGGCATTATACTAATCGGTAGTCTAACATTATACACATGCTAGGAACATAGATCACAAAACTATCTTAGGCAAAGATGAACAACAAGCACCTTTATTTAAACAGGAATACTTCAGACAAAAGTTAAGCCACCAATTATTCTCTGTAATTCAAAATATTTTACCAAGCTAAGGTAGAGACATTAACAAGATACTCAAGCTAGTACTCAACTTAAAGACAACCAAGTTCAACAAGCAAGGCAAACATATTATCACACAAACATGTTTGGCAACCACACCACTATTTAATTATTTGTTTACGAATAAGGTTAAGGATTAATTAGGCAACCTTTTAGGGATCACTGTCAACTTGCAAAGCTAAGCACCACTAACGAACTTAAACAACCAGTAGCTAAAAATTCAAGAGAACCCTATCAAACTCATAATAAAAGTAACAACACAAAACATGCATAAGCCAAGTTTTAATACTGCTCACCACTAACAAACAACATATGCTTAACACACAAACATATCTGACATGTACCTCTAACAATACTAATATATTATACTAACAAGTCAAATAACAGTAACAAGTATATAACATTCTGTCGGCCCAGTGGAAACCGGGGTACCATGGGCCGGCCTGCCACAGCCCTCAACGTTCCACAGGAAGTTCTACTAAGGACCAGGCGTTCAGCCTGACGAGCCTCGCGAGGGATTTTATCCTCGCGAGGGTTCCTTTACTCGGCTGAGCATTTCTACTAAGGACCAGACGTCCGGACGAAGGGGCCTCGAGAGGAACTTCTGCTCGGGAAGGCCTCTTAGAAGACCATCAGGTCCTGGCGCGTCTCCGCGCTACCCTCGCGAGGTTTTCCCTCGCGAGGAGTCAACGGCTACAGAGCCTCGGCGAGGCTCCAGGCCCTCGCGGGGTTCCTTCAAGTGGAAGCAAGCTCCTGCGCACGCTGCAGAGCGCACATGGGCTCTGCGCCGCCGCAGAGTGACGCGCGCGCCTGCGCGCGATGACGAAGACGCCGCAGTTGCCATTCTCGTGTATAAAGCAGTCAACAGAGCTGGAGGAGGCAAAGCGGACTCCAAGACTTGCCAATTTGGTGATAAATCGGCCGGCCGCCGCTACGCTCCAACTGCGACGTCACCGTGGGACGCCACAGGCTCTGCAGCGCCAGCCAGCTCACCGTCCTGGATGGACGGTGGCTTTTTCTGCCAAGACAACATGCTCTGCCATGGACCGCGTCCATGGACGCCCCCGACGCCTTTGCGGCATTGTGGTATCCCTTCCCGCCAGAGATTTTCGGGAAGAGGACCAAGGCCAGTATATAAGGAGCCAGTGTACGACCTAGGAGGGGGATCCCGCATTCACCAACCATTCAACACCTAAGCAGCTACGTCTGAAGGAGAAGACGGAGCTCATTCCACCATAGTCCACCATAGCAACAACTGTGCCCTCGGCAAGCACCTTGTACTGTGAACCTCTCCAAGCAGTGCAATATCTTAGCAGGACGTAGGGCTTTTACACCTCACGGTGGGCCTGAACCTGGGTAGCGGCTCGTGTTCCATCTCTGTCGTGATGTTCTCACGAGCTCGACGAGCACCGTCGCCGAGGTTGTTGAGGATCTGTTTGACGTTGTGTTCAGCCCCTTACTCGATTCCTGGCTTTTGAGAGACACCCCTAGTTCCTGGGACTAGTCTCCGACATTTGGCGCGCCAGGTAGGGGGCTGAGGCGCGTCTTCAACTTCTTCAACCTCTCCGCGACATGACTGACACGCGAGCTGCACGCCTGCGCGACGGACGTCCGGCAGAGCCAACACCGAGCCCGCCGCCAACAACAACCCGCGTGGTCGCCCACACCAACCGCGCTTCAGAGCGCAACGCCGAGCCGCGCGTCGAGCATCCTGAGGACGACGGCGGCAACGGCAGCGCAACGACGGCGGCAACGACGACGAGGGCGAGGGAGCTTCCTCCCTGCACCCATCCAGGCGCGAGAGCGCCTCCACGCAGGGCCGAGCGGCGCCCAGCCCAGCCACTGCGCTGCTGATGGCGCAGGAGCTTGCGCTACCGTCCCACGCAGGCGGGCCACGACAACTGGCTCGGGCACCTCGAGGAGCTCATCAACGCCGCCGCCGTTCCGCCGCTACTACTGCAGCACCAGCGCCCTCTCGCTCGCTGGTGCGCCACTCCGGACGCGAGGGGAACATAGCGCACGGCGCTCCTCCTCCCCCTCCGCCTCCGCCACCTCCTCCAGCTGCAGCTCCGGCAGCAAACCACCGCGCCGCGTCGCACGCATCCTCGCCGCACGACTGCCAATTGTGCAGCGAACTCCAGCGGATGCACGCGTGGAGATCGAGCGCCAGAGGGACCGCCACAACCGCGTCGTCCAGGAGATTGCGCTGCAGGTCGCCAGAACCGCGGCGCACTCGCTGGTGGCGCTGCGACATATGCCACGGGCTGCACCGCCTTCACCCACAACCTGCGCCGCGTCGTCTGGCCGTGAAGTTCAAGCCAGACCTCCCTCCGCGCTACGACGGCAGGACCAACCCTCTGGAGTTCCTGCAGCTCTACACCGTCTCCATCCAGGCGCGGAGGCGACGACAAGGTGATGGCCAACTGGCTCTCCATGGCGCTCAAGGACTCCGCGCTCTCGTGGCTCATGAACCTCCCCGAGAACACCATCGACACGTGGGAGGACCTCTGCAAGGTCTTCGTCGCCAACTTCAAGGGCACCTACGAGCGCGCCTCACCTACAACGACCTCGCGCGGTGCGCCAGAAGCCTGACGAGACCCTCCGCAGATACATCCAGCGCTTCAGCCAGGTCCGCAACAAGATTCCGAACATCCCGGACTCGCACGTCATCTCCGCCTTCAGGGAGGGCGTCACGAACCGCCGGATGCTCGAGAAGCTCGGCATCCACGACACCCTCACCTCAGTGGTGAAACTCTTCGATCTGGCTGACAAGTGCGCCAAGGCTGAAGAGGGCCTCCTCTTCGTCAAGAAAGAAACGGAGGATGACCCTCCTGAGGGGTCCAGGAGCAAGAAGAAGCCTGTCGAGAAGCGCAAGACCACCGCCATCCTCGCGGCAGAGCCTGACGCAAAGCAGCCTCGCGAGGCCTCTCCGGCGGCTGAGAGAAAAGTGGACAAACCGCCCGTTCTGCATCTACCACAACAGGCACAACCACGCAACTGAAGACTGCTGGGAGCTCAAACAGCTCAGCAAGGAGCGCGAGAAGAACCAGGGCCGCGGCGGAGGCCGTGGTGGCGAGGTGGACACCACAACTTTCAGCAGAGGGCTCGGGGGAACAACACCGGGCAAAATGGCAACCTCCCCGACGAGAACCCTGGGGGCTACCAGGCCCCTCAGGGGGCAATAGCCTGCATCCTCGGCGGTCTCGGCGCCCAAGTCCAACAACCACTTCAAGCAATTCTCTCGCGAGGTCAACGCAGCGCTTCCAGGGATTGAGCATCCCAGCCCCTCGAGTGGTCGCAGTACACCATCGCCTTCGACTCCAAGGACCACCCCAAGTCGACCAAGGCCGTTGGCACCATCCCTCTGGTGTGCACTCCCATCATCAACAACATCGCCGTCGCCAACACACTCATAGATGGGGGTGCGGGCTTGAACGTCATCTCTGTCGAGACCTTCGAGCAGCTTCAGGTGCCATACGAGTGGCTGATGCCCTCCAGGCCCTTCACGGGGGTAACGAGTGGCTCCACCACTCCGCTGGGGCAGGTGCGGCTCGCGGTCACCTTCGGCACGCAAGAACTACCGCACCGAGCAGATCGACTTCGACATCGCGCACATCGGCCTGCCCTACAACGCCATCCTCGGCTACCAGCCCTCGCGAAGTTCATGGCCGTCACTCACCACGCGTACAACATCGTCAAGATTCCAGGCAGCGGCGGCACCATCGCCATCCACGGTCAAGTCCAGGACGCAATGCGCTCTGTCGAGACCGCCTACAAGGCCGCTGCCGTGGCATTCCCCGCTGACGAGGACATGGAGCCCCTCGAGAGGCCCGCGAAGAAGAAGCATTGTTCTCAGGAGCAGGCAGCCACGAAGAAGGTGTCGTTGGACGCCAGCGGCTCGGGGGCTAGCGTCACCATAGGCGCTGGCTTGCCTCCCAAATAGGAAAGCGCGCTCGTCGCCTTCCTCAGGGCAAACTCTGACATGTTCGCGTGGACACCGTCAGAGATGTCCGGAGTACCGAGGGAGGTGATCGAGCACCACTTAGCCGTGTGTCCAAACGCACGCACCGTGAAGCAGAAAGCATGGCGCCAGGCGCCAGAGAAGCAAGAGTTCATCGTCAAGGAAGTAGAGAAGTTGAAAGAAGCACACATAATCCGGGAAGTTCACACCCCACATGGCTCTCCAACACGGTGGGTCGTTTGTCGGGGAGGTATCCCGGGTAGGGTCAAGGCTTGGCATAAGGTGGTGTTCCAAGTTGTGCCGAGGTACGGAAAGAGGGCCTGTTTGGGCCTGGGAAGGTCCGAGCTTCATCTTGACCTGGAGAATACAGGCCGACCTATTCTGGCCCAGAGGGGTCCGAGGTATACTAGTGGCCAGGGCCGAGGTTCACAGTCCGAGCTATGTTCTGCCGACCTAACTACCTCAGTGCGGTGGTTTGCGTTGTGGGTGCAGGAGAAGCTGTGGGAAGGAAGTAAGATCCGAGCTAGTAAAAGATATTAAGCGCAAGACCCAAGGTACGGCACGGACGCGCCGAGCTAACCGAGGTGATGGGCTGTAGGTCGGGCCGGAGTCAATGCTCCTGTCACTTCCAGCCGGGTACTAGAGCGCCTGACACGGGAGCGTCTGTCAAGGAGGCATGGCAGAGGCGTGCTCCGGGTTCGGCGGGCCTGCACGTCTCCGACCGCTGACCACGCGAGGTCTGGGTAAAGGCTACGAGGTAGCTCTGCCAGGCCACGTCCTGTCTCGGTCAGAGGGGACATGCTAGCTCTGCCGGTAGGCTACAGGAGATGGGCAAGCCACGTCTTGTCCCCGACCGAGGTACGGTGGTACGGTGGTGACCGTTGCAGAGGCATGGCAACAGTGTTCTGCGAGGGGCACAATGGTAACCCGGCTGGCCTATATAGTGGGCTTCACCCTCTCTGCTGAAGGGAGGCGGATTGAGGATCGAAGGTAAAGAGAGAAGATAGAGAGGAAGCTCGGAATACCTCGGAGAGACCTCGGTTCAGGCTCGGACTGCCTTTTCCTCTCTTTGTAGCATCATCTTCCACCACGAGTTCTCACCATTGTATCATCATACAGCTCGAGGAGCAGCTTGTACTTGTCACTTTGAGCTATACACTGACTAGGATAGTGCTGCAGTAGGGGTGTTACCTCCGCAAGAGGGCCCCGAAGCAGGGTACATCGTGGTGTGTTTTTTGTTCTTGCTTTCTTGGTTCTTTGTTCGTGTTCTTGCGTGTTCTTGCGTGTGCACTTCTTGAGTGCATAAACCCTCCCCGGATTCCCCCAACGACCATTCGGCCCCATCTTAGCCATACCTATGGCATCTGCCGTGATCCCACCACGACAGTTGGCGCCCACCGTGGGGCAGATTGAGGCGTTGGAGGGAGTTTTCATCCGGACGGGCTCAGGCGAGCGTGTTCTTTCCGGGCTTGTCGCCAAGATCGGAGAGTTCACCTTCATCAGCGACAACGCGGGGTGTTTCGCCGGCAAGCCCTTCCCCGAGCACGGCTTCACCATGATGCTCGGCAGCTTCGTCACGTACGTTGCTGTCGAGGTTGTTCGCGGGTACCCGGAGCAGGTGCTCGTGGACGACGAAACTCCTCTCCTCGCGGCTTTAGGTCGGCGCATCACTCGCCCCGAGAGCTGCGTAGAGGTGATGGTGACAGGTCCGGTTGACGCCGCTGGCAAAGTAGATGCCAGCCAGTCCAAGGCAGCCGAGGTTGCTAAGGTGAGATCTGCAAAGCCCAGGCTAGAGAAGGACTTGCCTGGCACCCCAGAGCTGCGGGGCCGAGGTGCGACCCTGGTAGAGATAGTGGATACGCTGGCAGACCCAGTAAATCCAGGGGTGGACATAGTGGTGACTGTGGCCGACCTAGAGGCAAAGCGTGTCCTGCTGCAGAAGGAGGCTGTAGCAATGATAACAGCTAGAGATGAGTTCAATAGAGATCTGCGCGAGTACAATGCAGCGAATGGCTTCACCCCGGTAGCGGTGGATACACATAGGGGAGCCGAGGTGCGGCAGAGAGGCAAGGGGCTCAATGATGAGCTAAACAGGGAGGCTCGACCTACCACCTCGGCTAGGAGTGGGAGTCGCGTGTCAACTGGAAGGCCGGTGTATAGTTCCCCTGCTAAGAACCTCAGAGCTGCCGAGGCAGGCAGGGCCGAGCTATCCGGATTATCTGGAGATGCATGGCGTGCGCAGCAGAAGCGAGTTAATGAGTTAGTATATGTGGCTAACCAGCAGAATGAGGCTCTCCGCAGAGCAAATGCCGGGGCTGGTGATTCAGAGATGGTTTATTCAGCTAGGCCAGTCAGTCAGGTGTCCAAGGGGCAAGCCTCGTCTCCACTCGTCGGAGGAGCCGATCGAGCCCGGAGTGTCACCTCGGGTCAGAACCAGCAGCTGCAGATGTATGATCCAGTCCTAGCAGCAAAGCAGAAGGCGGGCCAGGGCAATGCTAGCCGAGCTAAGGGAAACCCCGGCCCAGGCAATGCGAGCCGGGCTAAGGGTAACTCCGGTCAGGGAAATCAGAACGGCGGTCAAGCGGCATCGGCTGGCCGAGGTAAACCACCTCCGCCCCCGAGGTATCAGCAACAACCTCGGCAGCAGGGGCAGTATCAGCGAGAGCCGGAGTATGTTCAGCAACCTCAGAACGTCGGTCAAGGCGATGACCGATATGATGATGGAGACTCGGCCATGGCACGAGCTGGATACCACAGAGTGGATGGGGCGTTGGGACCTCGGATAGGAGGTCGGATGTTAGCACCAGGCGATGTCCGTAACAAGCTGGATAGACTCTACTTGTCTGAGCAACTGGAGGAGGAAGGCCCTCCTGGCCCGGCATGTTTTGGACCTCGGATCATGAAGGAGCCACCACCACCAGTATCTCAGTTCCAGTTAGGTCGGAACTCCAAGCCATACAATGGGAGCACCAGCCACAAGATTGGCTGACAGATTATGTATCCTCGGTGCACATTGCGGGGGGCAATCGCCGATGGGCGGTCCGGTATCTCCCGCACATGTTGGAAGGTCCAGCTCGGATCTGGCTGAATAATTTGCCGGAGTATAGTATCAACTCCTGGATAGACTTGGAGCTGGCGTTTAACAGCAACTTTGCTAGTACATACAAGAGGCCAAACCGACCTCAGCTCCTGGCGGCATGTAAGCAAGATGATCATGAAACTGACCGAGAATTCTTAACTCGGTGGAGCAATGTTCGGAATTCCTGTGAAGGAGTGGTAGAGGCCCAGGCCATTTCCTGGTTTGCAGATGGCTGTCGACATGGCAGCATGCTGTGCAGAGGCTCCA
>CAMZMU010000020.1:49599135-49766317 GCA_947311845.1 Poa pratensis
TCATCACCGAACCGCTGCAGAAGGGGCGAAAGCTGGGGCAAACCGGAGTGGGCCACCGAACCAATGGCGTAGACCTCAATATCCGAACACGCAGCAGCAGCATAAGCCGACCATAGCGGCGCAGAATCAGAGCTTAACCGGAGCAAATTCAACCCCGGTGCATGCGGCCCAAAACCAGAAGACGGTGCAGGCGAAACCGGTGAATGCAGTGAGTGCCCAGGGCAACAACAACAACGGTGGTGCCGGCCAAAGCCAAACGTGGTCCTTTGAGAATCAGAGGTATGAGAACCCCGGTAATGATTATAGGGAAGTACATCAGAGCTACGTGGTGTTTGTGACTGAGTCAACTGATAAGAAGAGTATGCTGAGGCGTGCCAAGGAGGTGAATGCAGTATCTCCGGCGGTGGTGAAATACATGAACTGGTCCGAGCAAGAGATCACTTGGAGCAGGCAAGATACACCTCGGATCATGCCGAGCCCTGGAAACTATGCACTGGTGGTGGATCCGACGTTTTGTGGGCCGACCAACAATGTGAGATTCACCCGAGTCTTGGTGGACAATGGGAGTGCCATAAATATCATGTACCGAGACACAATGGTCAAGCTGGGATACTCACCGAACCAGTTGCAGCCTAGCAGCTGTACATTTCACGGTATTGTGCCCGGGGTCTCTTGTGCACCTATGGGAAAGATTTGGGTCGACGTGGGTTTTGGTACCCGAGATAACAGCCGAGTTGAAAGTCTTGAGTTCGAGGTTGTGGACTTGCAGAGCCCTTACCATGCCTTGCTGGGAAGGCCAGCCTTGGCCAAGTTCATGATCTCCACTCATGTGGCTTACCTAAAGATGAAAATGCCGGGGCCCAAGGGAATAATAACCATTTCTGGTGACTACAAGAAGGCTATGCAATGTGCCTCGGCGGGATCCAGTTTAGCCGAGTCCTTGGTGATCGCGGCGGAGAAGAAGCAACTTCAGAAGGTGGTGGCAATGGCGCAGTCTACTCAGCTCGGCATGTCCGGACTAATTACTCCGGACATGAGCGCTTCATTCGAGGTGCCCAAGGAGACCAAGAAAATCCCGCTGGACTCGGAGAACCCGGAGCGTTTCGCCATCATTGGTACTGGCATGGACGAGAAATAGGAAAGCGCGCTCTGTCACTTCCTCCGTGAGAATCGGGACATTTTTGCATGGTCGGCTAAAGACCTGCCAGGTGTTCCGAGGGAGTTGGCAGAGCACTCTTTGTTTGTTCGGCCAGAGGTGAAACCAGTGCGTCAACCGACGCGGCGGCTCTCAGATGACCGAAGAAAGGTGGTACTCGAAGAACTGGCGAAGTTACTGGCTGCAGGCTTCATCATGGAGTGCTGCATCCGGACTGGATATCTAATCCAGTCCTCGTGGAGAAAAAGAAGGACGAACCGGCGGTAGTCAAGGTGTGGCGCATGTGCATTGACTTCACCAACCTGAACAAGGCGTGCCCGAAGGATCCCTTTCCTTTACCTCGGATTGATCAAGTGATCGATTCTACGGCTGGATGTGAGCTGTTGTCTTTTATTGATGCATATTCTGGTTTTCACCAGATCCCACTGAACACTGATGATCAAATAAAGACTGCCTTTATTACCCCGTACGGGGCGTATTGCTATCGTGTCATGTGTTTCGGTTTGAGAAATGCCGGGGCAACTTATCAAAGGTGTATGCAGAAGTGCTTACATTCTCAAATGGGCAAGAATGTGCAAGTGTATGTCGATGACATTGTTATCAAAACTAAAAAGAAGCATACTCTCATCGAAGACCTCGAAGAGACATTTGCAAATTTAAGAAAGTATCGGTTGAAACTTAACCCGGACAAGTGCACCTTTGGTGTCCCGGCTGGAAAATTGCTCGGTTTCCTCGTATCGAGCCGAGGTATAGAAGTTAACCCGGCTAAGATCCGAGCTATCGAAAGAATGAAGTTGCCGAACTGTTTAAAAGATGTGCAGAAGTTCACGGGATGCCTTGCATCTTTAAGTCGGTTTGTAAGTCGGCTAGGAGAAAAAGCCTTACCATTGTATCAACTTATGAAGAAAAGTACCAGTTTCACTTGGACCCCGCAGGCGGACGCGGCGTTCAATGAGCTGAAGAAGATGTTGTCCACTGCTCCGGTGTTGGCATCCCCTTTGCAGAATGAACCGATGTTGATATACATTGCGGCTACAAACCGGGTCGTAAGTGTTGCAGTGGTGGTGGAGCGAGACGAAGGAGGCAAATCGGTGCAGAGACCAATCTACTACCTGAGCGAGGTGATATCCACGTCGAAGCAAAACTACCCCCACTACCAGAAGATGACGTACGGAGTATACCTGGCGGTTAAGAAACTGAAGCATTACTTCCAAGAGCATCCCATGACGGTGGTATGTGATGCTCCAATCTCGGAGATCATCGGATGCAAGGACGCAACTGGGCGAGTTGCCAAATGGGCGATCGAGGTATCTCCATACACTCCGCATTATGAAAGGCGAGATGCAATCAAGTCGCAGGCGCTGCCGGACTTTTTATGCGATTGGGCCGAGATGCAATATGAGCCGCCCTTGCCGGACTATAATTATTGGAAGATGCACTTTGATGGGTCCAAGACCAAGGTCGGATTAGGTGCCGGCGTAGTCCTAACCTCGCCGAAGCAAGACCAGTTGAAGTATGTGCTGCAAATCCATTTCTCGGCGTCGAACAACGTGGCGGAGTATGAGGCCCTGATCCATGGGCTCAAGGTGGCAAAGGAGATAGGTGTCCGGCGTATAGAATGCTTCGGCGATTCAGCTTTGGTGGTGCATCAATCCACCGGCACTTGGGATGCGTTGGATGCGAACATGGAGTTGTATCGGTTTCATGTGCAAAAGGTGTCTGGGTTCTTCGAAGGATGTGAGTACAAGCACATACCTGGGGGAGAATGAAGCCGCCGACGTATTGTCCAAGCTCGGTTCATCCAAAGAACCGGTGCCACCGGGGATAGCGCTGAACCATTTGAGAACTCCTTCAATCAAGCCCTCGCCTGACTCCGAGTCAATTTTCTTACCGCCAAGTTCGGAGTCTGAGCCTATTCCTATGGAGGTAGACGTCGGATGCGTTTGGCCGGACTCGGGGACTGCTTCGCAGTATCCGAGGACTGATGGAGCTTTTCCTATGGAGATAGATGATGGGAACTTCGGGTCTGACCCGGGGACTTCGCACCAACACTCGGGGACTGGCCGAGCAATGGTGGAGGAAATCATGAAGGAGATCATGGCGACCGAACCAATGGAGATAGATGAGAGGCTTTTTCCTCTGCATCCAGTGCCGGAATGGGCGGAGCAGATCATGAACTTCATAGCCGATGGAAGTTTGCCAAGTGATACAACCGAGGCAAGGAGAATCCAGAGGAGAGCTAAGGGATACACCATCATCAACAAGGAGCTATACAAGAGAAGTGTGACCGAGGTGTTGCAGAGGTGTGTCGAACCAGCTGAAGGCAAGGAGATGCTTTTAGAAATCCACCAAGGAGAATGTGGACATCATTGCAGCACAAGAGCTCTGGTGGCCAAGGTGTTCCGGCACGGGTTCTATTGGCCCACCGCCAATGCCGATGCAGAAGATATAGTTCGGAAATGTGAAGGGTGCCAAAGGTTCGCCAAGCAGCAGCACATGCCAGCTTCGGCGCTCAAGACCATTCCTATCACGTGGCCCTTTGCAGTTTGGTGTCTGGACATGGTGGGAGAATTCAAGCCAGCCCGAGGCAATATGACTCACATACTGGTGATGGTGGACAAATTCACTAAGTGGATCGAGGTGAAGCCAATCCGAAAAGTGGATGGTCATACGGCGGTGACCTTTTTGAAGGAAATAATCCTGAGATATGGATATCCTCATAGTATATTACAGACAACGGCACGAACTTTGCTGTCGGAGAGTTTGCTCGGTTCTGCATGAGTAAGGGAATTCGACTTGATGTAGCCTCGGTGGCTCACCCACAGGCTAATGGGCAAGTAGGAGGTCAAATGCATTGGTATTGGCCGGAATCAAAGCTCGGTTGGTAGAACCACTGTTGAAAACACCGGGGTGTTGGATCGATGAGATACCAGCAGTTCTGTGGGGTCTAAGGACCACACCGAACAGATCAACTGGCTATACGCCATTTTTCATGGTCTATGGGGCCGAGGCAATGCTGCCAACCGACATTGAATATGATGCGCCCAGAGTGGCAATGTACACAGAACCGAGGCTAAAGAAGCTCGGGAAGATGCAGTAGATCTCGAGAAGCAGCCTTATATCAGCATCAGCAGGGTCTCCGACGTTATCAAAGTCGGCATGTAAAACCCCGAAAGTTTAATGAAGGAGATCTAGTGCTGAGGCTTGTTCAGCGCAGCAAAGGTCGGCACAAGTTGTCACCTCCATGGGAGGGACCATACATTGTGAGCCGAGCTTGCACAATGATTCGTACTATCTTATAGATGCACAGGAGCCAAGGGGAGATGGGCTGGATAGACCCGATGCGGAGCTTCAGCGTCCATGGAATGTAGCTCTACTCCGACCCTTCTACTGTTGAAGGAAGTAATGTATGTACCTCGGCTGATCTTTAAATAAAACTTCGGCACCTCGAGAGTGAGCTCGGGGACTGCCTCGCTCTTATGATTGCATGTTTCTTTTTGTTTGTACTCTTTCTTCGTTCGTATGCCGAACTATTTTGAACCTCGTCTCAAACTTCAAGTACTGTATGCTATGTAACTAATCTTGTGACTCGACTGACGAACGCCAGCATGGCAGTCAAGAGCAAAGACGAAAGAACATGGGAAACATGAAAATGAACTCGGGGACTCGGTCCAAAAAGACAGTTCGGCATATGTCGTTTACTAACCCCTGTTTTTACTTCTTTTTTATGTCGGATGACTTTGAAACATACCTCGGAATTTACCAAGTACTGTATGCTATGAACAACAATCTTGTGACTCGACTGTCGAACGCCAGAATGGCAGACAAGAGCAAAGAATGCCAAATATAGTAAACACGAAAGTAAACTCGAGCAATCATTCAAAAGGATTCGACATAAAGCTTAGAAAAGCATGGTTCGAATGAGCATATAGTAATAGAGGTAGCAAAGGAACTACTTAAGTTTGATTACATCTGCGTCCCGGCATACCGGGGATTTAATGAAGTTTTTTGGCCAAGCATAAGTTCAGGTCGAGGCATCAGGAATTACGTCGGCAGCAGCCGATGTAGCAGGGATTTCGTCCGGAGCCGAGGTAGCCTGGGAAGTGCTGGCAACGTCGGCAGTAACCTCGGCCAGGTTGTGGAGAAGCCTCGGTTTCTGCTTCGCGGGTTTCACCGCCGTCACCTTGCTCGGCCTCGACGTCGGATTCTGTTTCGTATTCCTCGTCTTCTGGCTCGTAATCCTCGGCGTCGGAGTAGGTGTCTCCTTCGCTCAAGTTCTTCGTGTTGGCATATCCAGCAAAGAAGGCAGCCATCTTTTCGCGGCGCGATGAGAATGGGTCGAGGACCAGGGCGAGCCTCGCGAGAGTGTCATCTTTCGAGGTCGATCTTCTCGCACCAAGTCATGATGAATTTGAGAGCGGCATCAGCTCCAGCGCGAGCTGAAGATGACGCCACTCTCGCAAGTCTTTGTTCGGTCACGAAGCTTGGCGGCGAGCTCGGGCGTAGATTTGGGAGCGTCGGCAAGAGGCCATAAGGCTCGGAAAGCAGACACCTGCGTCGAGAGTTCGACCCAATGGTTTTCAAGGGATGGATCCGAGCCTTGATGGCCACGATGTGGTCCTCAACGGTCCAGACGGGGTTCGTCTCGTTACGCCTCTCCCTGTGCCGAGCAGTGATACTGCGGGCCGAGACTTGGGTGTAGGTGAAATGCTCTGCAGAAGGATAGCTGTTAATAATGAAAGAATGTTCGGCAAAGACCAATGTTGAGGACAAAGAAAAGCTAAGGGGGCAAGAAACTTACCGTCCATCTCTGGTTGATAGTTTGCAGCGTCGGGAGACTGGTTGACCGAAGCTTGAAGGCTTCAAAGCCTCGGTGGCCGAGGTGGCGCGGGTCTCGGCTAACTGGAGCGCTTCCTGGTGATCCTTGGCGGCATCCTCCCGAAGTTTCTTCTCTGTTTCGACAACACTGGCCTTTTCCGCCTGCAGCTGCTCTTTTTCAGACGTCCGCAGCTCAGTGATGCGCTTGAGCTCCTTTACCAGACGAGCTACTTCGGCTTTCTCTTGTTGTAGCTTCTCGTCCAAAGAGTTCTTTTCTGCAAGGACGGCCTTGTGCTCGTCGTGGAGTTTCTTGTGGTCAAACAAGAGGGTATGAAAGATATCCGTGCGGACGTTCATAGTATTCTGCAAGGAAGAAAAACATAGCTCGGTTAGAAAGGCTATACCTCGACAAGAGTCTCGGGGACTCGGAGTCAAATCATTGGGAAAATGTTGCCGGGGGTGACCGGGGTATGCCTCGACAGGAGTCTCGGGGACTCGTACCCGAGGTGCATGCTAAAGTAAGATAAAATGGTTTGGATACGTCGATGATGAAAATGAAAGTTGAGATTCAAGCCAAACAATTTTAACTCCGGCGGAGCGTCAATAGTTTACCTCGAATCTCGGGGACTGGGAATGGTGGATATTAGATGAGATACTGCATGAAAGTAAAGAGAATAGGACTTACGTCGATGTTTTGAGCACACGCAGGGCAGCAGTTTGTAGATCATATACGCTTCGGCCGCAGGCGCTGTTTCCCGCAGGATGCTCAGCCACCGGAGCAGCTAGGAGGCCGAGGAGACCTCGTCTGCAGAATTCCAGTCTGCATTGTAGTGTTCCAAGGAGCCGAGGCTCGGTCACTGTCAGTGCGCAGAGGAGGAAATCCCACGGTCCGCCCTGCTCGATGCCCCTAACCGAGGCCTCCAAGGCCAAGCAGCCTCGGAGCTTGAAGCAGGCCGGTTATCCAATATAAGAGATGCCCTCCGAGCATATTCTTCGGCCGGAGGGGCAGTCTCATCAACGGGTTGCGGCGAATGGAGGAATTCGGCGTGTCACCGGGGGAGGAGACCTCGGTTGCATCTTGAAGGAGAAGAGATAGTCAGGGTGCCAGACCCAGATGTTGGTTTGGGGGTGACCTTAGACTTCACCGTCTCTTTCTCTTTCTCCTTGCCCTTCTCCAACGGCAAGGTAGTCTGGCGAACTGGTTTTTGGGGCTGTTGCTTGGGCTGTTGCTTCTGCTGATGCTTCTGCTGTTGCTGCTGTTGGTTGCGGGCAGTCTGGCTGCGGGGGAGAGTCGAGGCTCGGCAAGGGGTAGCCGGAGTTCTGGCGCGATTGGTCCCCGCATCGTTTGAGGACGCGGAGAAGTCTGACCTCGGGTGGGGCAGATTTCCCAGGCCGGGCCAGACCTCGGTGGAGGAGATCCGGGGCGAGAGTTCGTCGGGGTGGTCGTGGCTTCAGAGGCACCAACGGGTGCAGTCATGGAGGATACCTCCTGATCCACGTCTATGGGGCACTGCAACGAAAAGAAGATGGTCAAGTGTTAATACCGAGATAATATGTTTTTAAGCAACAAACATTGTTGGCTATAGAAGCAAAGCATTACCCATCCGAGGTAGGAAACCTCTTGCCCTCGGGCATGAGGAGGATTTCCGGACTTCTTCACCACGCGTCTCTTGACGGAGCCTCAGTGGGTCCGGAGGCTCCAGTGGCGGATGGTTCGGCGGCCCGAAGTTGCGGCACCAGCGCGTTTCGGCTGGTTGCTGGAAGTAAAGTTCGGAAGGTGAGGAAGGCAGGAGATAGGTACCGCGTTTATTGGTTCCATGACGAGAAACCCTCCTCGTCATCCGAAATCTCTTGAACTGAAGCTTGTGCTTGAGGATTACCCGCGGTGGTGATGCGGGCCGAGGCAATGGGCATATAATCCTCGTCGTCAGGGTCCACGTTGGATGGTGGGTCCTCGACAGGGAGATCCTTGCCGAAGTGGTCCGCAGGATGGACTCCATCTCGGCGGTCTGGCGGGCGAAACAGCTGTATGGCAGACATATGAAAAGGAGTTAGGAAGAAAATTATCAAGATGAACGTCGGTGGCAAGACCTCGGTGGTAAAGGAGTACGATGAAAACGTCGGAATAGCGTACCTGTTTCGCTGGCTTGGTCCTGTAGTGGGGTTCCCTTCCCATGTCCAAGCGTCAGAGATCTTGGACTTGGTGATAGCTCGGACTCGCGAGCTACCGCGCTTGTCTAGTGCAACGTGCGTATGTCGGGTGGGGTCATAAAGACCGTTATATGGCAGATCTTGTGAGACCTCGCCTGAGAGGGGAGACCCTGCGCTTCACGAATGTGCAGGCCAGGTCGTCAGCCGTCAGGACTTTCCCATCGTTCCGGGGTCCTCCGGGTCCTGCCATTTCGCAATATACCCATGGATGGACTTGAGTTCGCCGGTGTGAGGGGGAGTGTATCCCAGTTGAGCTGTTCTGTAGGAGGGCTGAGGTTAACGCCGGCAGGTTGAGGAGGTCCTCTTCGCCGGAGTTCTTCACGTAAAACCACGTCCGGAGCCACTTGCGAACGGTGTCGGGAGTAGTGATCCGTGGAAGATGGAGTTTCGGCGAGGAGCTATGGTGGCAGCTCCGCAGGCGGTTAATTGCTTGGGCAGATCCTTGTTCTTTGGATCCGGGATCACTTGCCGCTTGAGTTGGAAGTAGCGAGAAAAGAGGTCTACCGTGGCTTTGGGCCGAGGTATCCGAAACGTCGGGGAGGTGATGGCGTTGGCGGGGAGGTGATGAACCTGGAGTCCGAATTGTCGAGGAAGCTCCAGAAGAAATCACTAACGGGCAGTCCGAAGCCGCGCTGGAAGTGCGCGACGAAGACCACCCGTTCCCCTTGCTTGACTTGAGGCTCGAGTTCGCCCTCTGGCAGGCGACATTCTACCCCGGCGGGAATCCGCCGAGTCGCCCTGAGCCACTGGATTTCGTCCGGAGTTACATCCGAACCTTCCAGCCGGCTCGTTCTCCGACCTCCAGTTCGAGGTCTGGAACCTCGGTTTGTTCCGAAGTCTCAGGAGGAGACATCTCGGCAGAATCAATCTGCAGAGAATGCACAGAAGTTTAGCAAAGGAAAAAGTAAATCTGGAATCTAAGGCTATATCTGGCTAACTCAGGAGGAGTTGGACGGCTATCTAATGTACATAGAGGCACATATATGCTAGGCGAACGTCTGTCCGAGAACCAAAGCGCGAAGAGGAAGAAACCTAGAGCAATGCCTAGGGTATCAAGAAAGGGGAGTACATACCGTGAAAACGAGGTGCTGAAGGGCGGCGCCGGTGACGCGGTCGCAGCGGCGACGAACGCTGCTGTCGGCGGCGGCTGGAACGCGTTTCTTCTCAACTGGAAGCAGCAGCACTGGTTGCGATGGAGGCGAGACGGCGAGGTGAATGAGGTAGAAGAGGGAAGCATTGCCCTGGGCCCGTATTTATAACCGCGGGCGGTAACTGCGCACTACCGCGCGGTTATCGGAGCGGCGAGTGGGATCGTTTGTGCACAATGGCCCACGTGGCACGAAGATAGCGGTGGGCGAGCAGGCCACAGGATGGGTTGCAGGAGGCAAACCGTTCGTGCGGCGCGGTTGCTGGTGAGCGCGAAGCGGCGCAAGCGGGAAACCTCGCTGACGTGGGCCGCGTGGTGGAAGCACTCGAGTGCTTTGACTATCGTGGACCAGGAAGTGACGGATGGGACACGTGAACAGTGTTCTCTGACCGAAGTCAGTAGGATGCAGAAATCGAGGGGTTGACGTCCGAGATCTCGGCGGATACTTCGGAAAGCAGCGTGGCCCGAGGAACAGACCGATGGATTTCTCGGGGTATTGGTTCGGTGACCTGCAAAACACATCGTAGCGCATGTGGTTTCGGGTTGAACCTGATGCGGCCTTTCATCCGAGGCTGCGAGACCACATCAGCTTCGGGGACTACTGTCGGGGGGTTACCCCGGGTAGGGTATGATGAGGTAAAGACATGTAAGGTTAAGGCAGTAGCTGTCCGAGAGAACGATTGAGCAAGGACGCAGGAGGCGTCATCCGACGTAAGGTGTACGTCCGAGGTATACTTTCCGAGGTATATCCTCCGAGGTATCAACCTCGAGGCAGTCAGCTAGCTACCACAGGAATAAGATATTCTCTTACCGAGGTATATGATCAGGAGTGTTATCCGAGGTTGGCAGCAAGGATCGAGGCATGTCAGAGAGGTCACGGGTGCCGCAGAGCTCGTAGCCCGAGGCTTCAGAGGACGGCGAGGTCCGTCCACGGGTTTCCGGAAGCTCGGGGGCCTAGGAGCTGACTCGGCTATTTCCGGAAAGGTCTACAGGCTAGACCTCGGCAGGCTACTGAAGTATGACCAGAAGAGGAAAGCTAGGCCTGGCTGGCCTGACAGTCCGGCCGTTGGGCTGGCAGGAGGCAGAGTCTTGTCTTCTACCTTTTGGCCATGCCATTGTCAGTTGTAGGCAGGGGTAAAAATGTACTTCGGCTTGTGTATATATGTGGCATCTCTACCTCCAGGGAGGAGGACGGCAAAAACCCTAGCTCATTTCCCCTTCATAGTTTCATCTTCTATCTAGAGCTCTCACCTTGGGAGCATCATACAGCTCGAGGAGCACCTTGTACCTGAGACCACACTGATATATTGAGAGAGGCAAGGCAGGAGTAGGGGTTTTACTTCCTCACGAAGGCCCCGAACCTGGGTACATCGTGGTGTCTTTTGTGTTCTTGGTTTTCTTGGTTTCTTGTTCATGTTCTTGTGGTTTCTTGCATGTTCTTGCTTGTGCACGTCTTGAGTGCATAAACCCTCCCCGGATTCCCCCAACGACCATTCGGCCCAACTAAGCCTACCCATGGCATCTGCCGTGATCCCACCACGACACCGCGTGAGAGCTCACCGAACCACCACACCGTCGTGCTATGATACGTCCCAAACGTATCTATAATTTTTGATGTTACATGCTTGTTTTATACCAATTGCTACTGTTTTGCATCTACTTTATATCACGTTTATACATTTTTTGGGACTAACCTATTAACAAGATGCCGAAGTGCCAGTTCCTGTTTTCTGCTGTTTTTGTATTCCAGAAAAGCTAGTGTGGAAATATTCTCGGAATTGGACGAAACTTCACGGGGATCCCTATTTTACCAGAACACACCTGAAGGACAAAAGGAGCAGCAGAGGAGAGCCACCAGGGCCCCACACGCCACTAGGGCGCGGGTCCCCCCTGGCGCGCCCTAGGGTGGTGTGGGCCCCTCGGGGGTCGTCAGCCGCCGCCCTTTCGCCTACTTATTCCCCCCGACGCGAAAACCCTAAGGGCCTGAGCCAATATCCACGAAAAGTTCCAGAGACGCCGCCGTCGTCAACCCTAGCTCGGGAGGGTCAGAACCTCTTCCGGCACCCTGCCGGAGAGGGGAATCGTCACCGGAGGCTTCAACATCGCCATGCCTGCCTCCGGAGTGATGCGTGAGTAGTTCATCCTTGGACTACGGGTCCATAGCAGTAGCTAGATGGTTGTCTCTCTAATTTGTGCCATCATGTTTAGATCTTGTGAGCTGCCCTATATGATCAAGATCATTATTGTAATGCTACATGTTGTGTTTGCTGGGATCCGATGAATATTGAATACTATGTCAAGTTGATTATCAATCTATGCTCTATGTTATTTAAGATCTTGCATGCTTTCCGTTTACTCGTAGATGCTTTGGCCAAGTAGATGCTTGTAACTCCAGAGAGACTATTTATGCTAGATAGTGGGTTCATGCCTCCGGTAATCTGGGAGAGTGACAACAACTTCTAAGGTTGCGGATGTGCTGTTGCCCTAGGGATAACCTAACAATGCTATGTCCACGGTCATATGTATTTGTTTACATTACGCACTTTACTTAATGCAATTATCGTTGCTTGCAATTAATACCAACGGGGGACTCGGGATGACAACTCGGCGGTGGATTAATAGTCATAGCGCTGTTGGATGCGGTCTATGTATTATGTCGTAATGCCCAATTAAATATCATAGTAATCATCATGTCATATATATGCATTGTCATGCGCTCACTATTTGTCAATTGCCCAGCTGTAATTTGTTCACCCAACATGTTAGTTATCTTTTATGGAGAGACACCACTAGTGAACTGTGGACCCGGTCCATTCTTTTACACTGATTAAACCACCACAAACTGCAAACTGTTCCTTTTTCATTCTCTGCAATTTAAACTCATTTTCCACACCATAGTTTAATCCTTTATTTTCAGCAAGCCGGTGAGATTGACAACCTCACTGTTTCGTTGGGGCAAAATAGTTTGATTGTGTTGTGTGCAGATTCCACGTGGTGATCGTGTTGCGCGCGCGAGCCACAACAACCTTCTGAAGTTGCTGCTCCTACTGGTTCGATAAACTTGGTTTCTTTCTGAGGGAAAACTTGCTGCTGAACTGCATCATACCTTCCTCTTGGGTCTCCCAACGAACGTGTGATTCACGCCATCAAGCTCTTTTTCTGGCGCCATTGCCGGGGAAGTACTCATCATCATCCTCAAATACTCTCCCGTCAATCAGGCGCCAGCATGCTGCTGGTTTGGATCCCATCTACTTCTCCTTCAAGCTTGCTGGATCAAGAAGAGGAGACGTTGCTGAGCGTACGTGTGTAAATCTCGGAGGCACCGCTCGTTGTGGTGCTGATCGGAGTGAACCGCATCAGGTCTACACCAAGCTGCGTTGTGACAAACGTCCAACGCTCGTGTTCTTCGAGGGTATGTTGATTACCCTCCGTTACTTGCATCTCCTTAGATAAGATCTTTGGGTGTTGCTTCCGCATGTGAGAGAATTTTTTTTGATTTTCTGTCGCGCATATCCCTACATTGGAAGCATGCCCCCGCACCTATTGGCGGCACTGCGGAACCATATGGTCGTGAGAGGACTCTGGCGACGTCCCCGAGCGGCGGAAGGCCGAAAAATAGTGCAAATTGACCACTGGTTCACCTTGAAGATGCTGAGGTGGTCGGAGACGGCCAGAAAGTGTCTGATGCGGTGAATCGGGCACGGCGGTGCTTGATCGGAGTGGAGAATGACAGACTTGCAGCGTTGATTCATGTATTCCCAGCAAGATCTACTCCACGAGGAGAAAAACAAGGACGCGGCGGGGCCTCTAGGCTGCTCGCTGGAGGTCGTCCCATGCCATGTGCGCAAAGAACGCGGTCGACGTCCAGAGCGCCCTCCGTTGGCATCATGCTACCCTCATCGCCGTCTGCGTCTTCGAGCTTTGTTTTCGTGTCCGTTAGCTCCGCCTCATCGTCGTGCTCGTACCGACAGAAGGAATCGAGTGAGTTCTCCTCTAATCACCAGCATGGAGGTCGTCTTCCCGACTCCGTCCGCCGTCGTTTTTTCTACTAAATGACGTCGCCTCGGCCTTTCTCGTAGGTTTCTAGAGCTCCCCTATGCAGGCTCAACCCTGAAGAGTTTACTGAAGAGCCTCTCGTCTTGGAGCCACTCCTTCACATCCCCGTGCTTCCGACACTGTTGTCGGAGCCCACATGATAGGGTTTACCAATTCAACCCTGACAAGTGGGCCCACAAGCTGACGTGTGGGCTTAGAATTTGTAACAGCCCGCCTTAAACTGGTACTCTCTCGTTCCAATTTAATTGACTTGATATCCACCAAACGTGGATGTATCTAGCCATGTTACATGTATAGATACATCCACATGTGGTGGATAGCAAGTCAATTAAATTGGAACGGAGAGAGTACGTATCAGCAATTTTTTGAAAACAGGTACTAGCCTATCCGAATTGTGGTTGCAAATGACTGAGGTCAGCATGTGAATTGTCACATTGGAATATTCGTGGATTGGTGTTCAAACTTCAACGTAGGCACGTAGCAATACATGAAGGCTGCAACCTCCCAGTACCACCCTCCAGGGCCCTAAGGATGGCAATGGGTTAGGGTACGGGGCGGGTAGAGCAATACCATACCCATACCCGTGTAGTCAATGGGTAAACATTCTACCCATACCCGTACCCACGGGTATGAAACTTTACCCGTACCCATACCCATTGGGTACCCAACAGGTAGATTAAATAGTACATAAATTATTCATAATTTTACATTTATCATAGCATATTTCACAAAAGAAAATATTTAATTCAACTCAATAAGTAAATGAAAATTATCTAAACTCAAACTAACAATTGATGAAATTTTAACATAAGTTTACAAGCTCACGAGAATGAATATTGAAACTCTTACACATGTTAGTATAAACAGGTAGGGTACGGGTATACCCGCGGGTACAAGGCTATACCCGTGCCCTACCCGCGACTTAACGGGTAGGGTACGGGTATTACCCATGATACAAAATTGTGCCCATACCCTACCCACGCGGGTACGATACCAGCGGGTACCCGTACCATGGGTAAAATTGCAGCCTCCAGCACACAGCCTTGCACTCCAGGCCGTGTGCACGTCTTTCCATCCCCACGAGGCACCGCGCTCCTCCCCCACTCTCCCTTCGCGGCTTCCTCCTTCTCGCCATGTCCTCCCACCCAAATAGCGAGTTAGCGACGGGCTGGCGCTGCGTCGATTTGCTGCGGGACAAGAGCCACGCGGGCGAGCACGAGAGCGGCAAGCCACTGTGCGGGTGGCGACGCATGTGGCCACGGCCGCCTCTTCCTTGGACAAGTGCACCGCGTGCCTGCCCTCTCAATCGCCGGCCCTGGAAGCCCGCGCCAGGTCTAGTTCAAGTACCCGTGCAAGGAGATGATGCCTGGCCGAGTGGTCGCTGAGCTGCTTCTGGGCGCGGTGTGGCGAGGCGCAGATGCTCGACGAAATGCGGGCAAGGGAAACACGATTCTGCGCGCTAGGCGTGTTCGGTCAAATGCCAAGCAGAGGAGGAACGAATGCAAAGGCTTGCCATTACTGAGGTCGACGGAATGTTCGACAGAATCTGCACTGACGAATGTGGGAGCCCTCCCGCCATGGAGTCAGTTCTTTTGATGCTTGGCTGGACTGCCTTGCAATCAGGCAAGGTGTATCCTGGTGGCTGTTTTGTTTTTCAGAGACTGATGGCAAGTGGAGACACTGCTGAATGGTCGATTCACACAGGCAAGAGAGGGTTTATCATCTGTCAGACTATCAAGAGATGATTATCGGCCTACCAGAAACAGCAGAAAGAATCCGGCCGTTCCGTTTACACACCCGATTATAAAAGGCCGGCCAGTTCCTCTCTCTCCCCCAATATTTCCTTCCCTCCCAAACTCAAAACAAGAAGGAACCCAACGGCAGGAGGACCCAGGAACTCCTCGCACCGCAAGAAACCAAGAAGCAATCATGTCGGGAAGGATGAACAGAGGCGGAACAGGCGCGCCTGGTGGAGCGAGCCCAGACTCCCTCGACTCCACGAGCTCTGCCGCGGTGGACGCCACCTTGGAAGGAGAGCTGCTTCGCGATGTCCAGAACGAAACGGAAGAGAAGACCGGGGCCAGGGATCACGCACAAGGGACCTCCTCCTCTGCCCCGTCATCGCCGTCGAAGGTTCCAGGCGTCGGCAAGAACTCCGCCCCGCCATCGCCGTCCAAGGTTCCAGGCGTCGGCAAGAACTCCGCCCCCTCCTCCTCCCCGACATCGCCGTCGAAGCTTCCAGGCGTCAGCAAGAACTCCGCCTCCTCCTCCGCCCCTCAATCGCCGTCGAAGCTTCCAGGCGTCGGCAACAACTCCGCCCCGCCATCGCCGTCGATGGTTCCCGGCGTCGGCAAGAACTCCGATTCCTCCCCGCCATCGCCGTCGAAGCTTCTAGGCGTCGGCAAGAACTCCGCCCCCTCCTCGCCGAGGTCTGCAGCAAGAACCCTGCGAAAGCACAACACGGATGAAACCAGGCCAGAGCAGCAGCCTGTAGCCCACACGCGGTCTGAGTTCGCCGCAGTGATGCCAAGTGCATTGGCGAAGATCCAAGAGGCAGCCGCGGCCGACGCCCAAGGGCCCCAGGCAGCGTTCGCCGACATGGAGCAGGCAATGACTGGCCCCTCTCACAAGAAAGTGGAGCCCCCGAAACTCCGTCGCGATTTCTCAGTAGAAAGCGTCGCTTCTATTGATGTAAGTGCCACGGCCTCTGATTCTTGGTATTCTTGGAATTTATGATTCAGTGTCCTGTCCTCTTCTGGTTCCTTCCCCTCGTTTTCGCGCCTCGTTATTGCTGTTGCTCGGATGATGAATTGTCTGCTATTTTTTCGTTTCTTTTTGCAAGAACATCCTGTTATACTGGCTTCTGGATACGTAAGTCAAAAGCTCTTGCCATTTCTTCCTGCACTTCAAATGAATTGCCCTATATTTTCTACTGGATGTTTCAGTTGTATTCTTCACAGCTCATGTTCTGCCAATAAGGCAGAGGGTTCGAAAGCAGGCAAATTGCTCTATTCACCCGATCACTGGTCATTGAAATATTATCGTTGATTTTTCTGAAGTAATAACCGGTAGCAATAGCAGCTATGCACAACCAGGAATATCATGAAATCCTGTTCTCTGACTTCACTATTGTAAGTTGAGACTCATATTACCTTTTACATGGGATCGTCTTTCTAATGACACGGTAGTTTGGTTATCGATGTGCTTTTGCCTTGAATTGCATCATATTTATAGCTTCTATCTCATGAAATTATCGAATTGATTGGGCGTTGAAAGAAAATGGTACAAGCTTATATTCTCCTGGATCATAATAAAATAACCTGCACTTCCTGCTCGATGTAGCAGTTCAAATTTTCATACATATTTTGAGATCACATATTTTACTTGAGTTTGTAACTTATTTGGAAAATTGTGATATTACTAAGCTGTTAACTATCATATATATTCCCATTGTGGTGTAGTTTGCACGGTTGTATCCTGGGTTGTAATTGGTAGTTATTGACACACTATGACATATTGTTTATGAAGAGCAGAAACTTGGAACCAAAAAACAAAGGACTTTTTTTCCTTATTCTTTTTTTTCTTCATTTCTGGTTATGCTATGTACTCCCTCCGATCCTAATTAAATGACGTGACTTGAACTCTACGTTTGCACTTAGCTAGCTCTTTCTCCGCGACACTCTTTCCGGATCGGAGGGAGCATCTTGTTTCACCATTTTTTTCCAAGAAAGATAAGTCCCACCACGTACATTGAACTGAGAGGTGGATGCTCACATTCCTCTTTTGGTGTACTAATTCAATGCTGCCTGGAAATCAGATTCCCTTGTGAACAATGCTGCCTTGGAATCAAACTTCCCATTATGCTTGATCTGTACCTTATAGCCTTATTTGTTGTCATCATTTGGTACGCAGTCTTATAGCAGTATGAATTCTCTGAATTTTTCCATGCAGAATGCCAATTGTGCTGTGCTTGAAGAGATCGAAGCCATTAACAGAACACTGATTGATACCGAGATTACTATCGTCGGTGACACCTCCTCTTGCGATGGTACAACCATCAAGCTCTCGTACACCGCTGTGGCACTTTCACCAGACCTGAAATCCTTTTTTTCATCATATGAAATGGTACATTTGACCTTGAGTACTCCCTGCAGGATAGGACACACTGTATGAGTATCCTTATGTACTGACTGATCCTATGACCAATGCAGGGTGTTGTCACGCCGGTGAGGCTATATGTCCCTCCGGATTACCCAACGAAGTCCCCGACGCTTATCATTGACAAAGCAGATGACCAGCTTAGGTGAGTTCTGCAAATTCATGCTTGTTTACTACCAGTGATGATCAGGCTAATTTTTTTTTAATAATACATTTTTTTACAGAAATTTGATAAATATTACGCATTTTGCATAAATTACACAAATAATACGGCCTCGGCCCAGGCTAAGCCGACAGGCACTAATCGGCCCAGGCCTGGCCGATTAGTACCTGTCGGCCCAGGCCTGGCCGATAAGTGCCCACTGGGCTAGCCCAGCCGTACCTGATTAGTAGCTTATCGGCCAGGCCTGGGCCGATTAGTAGCTTATCGGCCAGGCCTGGGCCGATTAGTACTAATCGGCCAGGCCTGGGCCGACAGGTACTTATCGGCCCAACCTGGACCGAGGCCGTATTATTTCTGAAATTTTGTGATTTTGCGTAATATTTTTCGAATTTAATTTAAAAAACGTATTATTAAAAAAAAATTAGCGATGATCAGTTTGTCTAAAATATGCACTTGCCCCACCGAACAATTGGCTCGACGTGGAACATCTGCAGGAAGAAGTCTAGTATCCCCATCTCAGAATCGGTGCAGTCGTCATTCCCCGTGCCCTCGGAAATCTACCAGAGCCGCATTTGATCAAGGATATTGCCAAGGTGTGGAATATCTGTGTGCGGACAGCCGTTGAAGAGTTTGCGCAGAAGTATGGTGGAGGGACGTTCAGCTCTAAGTATGGCCCGTGGGAAAGGTGTGATGGCTGATGAGATAGAGCAACATTGTCATGTGTAGCTTTTTTGGTTTAGAACAGAACATACAGAGGTGCATCCGTACTCCATAGACAGATATGTACATGCTGAATCATACTCCATAGACAAATATGCATATGCTGAATCCACAGTCTAGATAAATGCATATATGTAGGAGGAACAAATGAGGGAGAATCATAAGCATCTCCGATTCTATGTATAGCTGCAGGGTAACTGTACAGACTTTAGTTTCCATAGATGAACCCGGATTACCGCTCTGGACTTGTATGGAGATGGTTATGCCATATGGGTTTGAAATTTAATAAAGGCTGCATGCATCAATCGATGGAGAGGCTGGGACTTTGTTCTCCTTTTCGGAAAAAAAGATGGGTTTTGAAAATTTGGAAGAATTATGTTTTGAACATATGCTGAAGTTCATTTTAGTCTGTATATCCTTTTAGAGTCTACTCACATTTGTTATTTATAGATTAGTTACTTTATGTAATTCTTAATACTAGTAGTTCAGACATTTTCAGATGTGCTGAAAATAATAGAAGTAAAGCCTGCAGTGGTTTTTAAAGAGGCATCTGTACCTTCTCAACGTTCCCAAATTATAGATATATTCCAAAGGAAATGAAATAATTTCTGATATCCTGCAATTCTTCCTATTTAGTGCATACTGCCGCAGCATTGAGTAGGTCTAATATCTTCTCAACTCGGATGTGTATGTTTTTTCACAATGTCTTACCTGGTCATGTAAATTTAGTTCTATGTGTGTGTTAGAAGTGACCATTTGTGTTTTAGTTATTTGGATACTGTATACAGATGTGTATGTTTACCAATGTGCTTGGCGTGCTTGCCATGGGAAAAATGCAACACGCATAAGTACTCCAGATTCCAGAAGGCAGAAACTAGATGTTGTGTGTGAGGATGTCCGCCCACTTTTTTTTTCTTTGGCATGCCTTGTATGTCGGTTATTCAGAGAACATTTAATTGTAACAGTTGTTGCATAATTTGTGGAACCCGAGCAGCAATGTCCTTGGGTCCAATTTTTATGAAAACTTTGAGTTTGAGTTTGAAAATTTTCAAATCTTTTTTCGTTGGATACATAAGCATGATTTCTACGTGTATGCACCTTTTTCGTGCAAAAAAAAACATCTTATGAGCTACATAAAAATAAAAAAATTGTGGGCAAATTAAAGGGAAAATGGTAATATTTGCTTGTCAGAAATTTCAATTTTTTGTGTAGCTCAAAATACAAAGTTTTTTGTTGAAATTTATGGCGTACGTACATGTGACATCAATCACCACGGAATTAGTCACCACTGATCCGAATATCTCAGATCTTGTAAATTTTCAGCGCATGAGTCTACTCATCCAATCCACTACTGAATTAGTGATGCGGCGCCTCTTATGAGTATTGCATATGTTCTTATCCCTAAACCTGCTATTGCTGATGCTATCAAGAGAAAGCTGCTATTCATATTCATGCGACGCAAGGAGAAGGTCAAGATGTGATCGGCAGGCTTATTGGTACATGGTGTTTCATGTGTTTGAAGGAGTCCGATTGAGGTTCACCTGCAAGCGTGGAGATCGTGGCGCACCGACCAGTCCATTGATTCTTAGTTGTGTCGTTTTATGTTCTGTTTACAAAAAGTGGGTCTGAGTCAAGTTTTAGGGGGTTTGGAGTCACCCGTATGAAGGGGGCCGCTGGCCTTGTATCGCAGTTTAGGTTTTGAGTTTATGAACACGATATGTTTTCCAGGATAGATACCTGTATTGAGTTTCTGAGGGAGCTGCCAAAAAACCTTTGTGCCTACGCTTTCTTCATTTAAGTTATTTGCCGTGCGTGGAGTACATTAGATATGCTTAACGTGTGAATTCATCCAGGGTTTACAGTTGTGGCTCAGCCAGATTGGTTTCCCTTTGATGTTCCTAATCTGTCATGAAGATCGGGCCTAAAAAACCCTTTGGATCACACTGATCTATCATACACTTCCAACGTCTGCGTTCAACCTTCTGGCCGGTATTGGCTTTATGTCAAATAGAGTTACTGACATAACTACCATGTTTACGGGATAAGCAGAACAATAAATTCCCAAGACTATCATAGTTTTAACAAAGCAAGAACAAGATATGCAAACAAATACACCAAGCAATTGGCCCAACACTAGCAAGCTAAGCATACATCGTGATGCAAAAGGTTAGAAAGTTGGAGATAAATAATCGAGGATGTTAGTTGTCAGATATAGTTGTGTGCAACACTATCCTTCGGATCAAGCTAGCATGGAGAATTTTATTATCAATATGACTCCGGTCATTCCGTTACATGTTGTCCATTAGTACGATGCCTCCTGGTTGCGATGAGGCATATTGTTGCTGACGCTGGTTTTCAACATACAATGCATGTATGTGGTTTCATATCATCATATGGGGGTGAAGTGAGGGTGGTTAGCGGTAACAAATCACTTGTAAGTATCTATGAGGTTTTAGAAGTTTGAGTCACAAGTTAACATATGATGCATCAGCAATCATCACACTTGAATTGAAATACGCAACACTGTCGGAGATGCATCAGCAATCCAGCACCAACCATACTGTGGTTTCCAACCTTCATTTTAGGCTCATGAACCTGTACTCCTTTAGCAAGGAATGGATCTCCAAGAGGAAACATACGGACTGTACTCCCCCCCACCAGTGTGAGTCTGAGAATGCCAGGAACACGAGATCGATTCCCCACGATCCATGTCATAGGAGATACTCCTCTGTTTTAGTTTTTGCCAGCTTTCTTAGATTCGTATGCATCCAGACAAGTCTAGAGTGTGTATATTCACTCATTGTAGTTTAAATGTAGTCTACATTGCAATATCTAAGACATCTTATAATTAGGAACAGAGGGAGTAGGACATAAGATTTTTAACGTTCGTCACACTGAAAAAGATGGTGTTGCATTCCGGATGGATCACAACAAATAGAAGTTATCCATGTCCGCAAACTTGGCTTGGAAAAGCCCGAGAATACTGATGTTGTGTTTGGGATCCATTTGCCTTCGTTGTCGAGCACCCACACCAACAACGCCTAATAATTTCTGCAGACATTTTTCACGGAATGCATGCGCCCCTGAGACTTGTCGATAAAGGTCACGTTGGACATACACAAGTATTCACTTTGTCCCCTTTATAACACATTTTGGCAAGCCAACAGAGGAAGTATGTGGGCTCCACATCTTTTAGGAGGGGAAAGAGGTGAAGTGGGCCGAGGCGAAAGCGGGATTAGGGGCTAGATGCAGCACCATAATAGACCTGTCGCGGTAGCCGTAGCTGGGCAAGGTGACTCACTCCTGGGTGGCTGGGCTGCACACCATATAGTCGGATTGAGCAGTGCTTGAGGAAGATGCTTCAATATAAATCACGGCGGAGTAAGGCAGTCGATCTGATGCTCTTTTTCTCCCACTATGCTCAAGAAATCCGGATGTATTGTCGCATCATCGCCGGAAGCCATCAACGTCATCATAGGCGTCTCCGTGGTCGTCGTCCCTGTGGCTGCTGTTCGTATTTTTTTTGGAAGAAGTCGGTGAATGTCCGTGGGATCTTGGCGCTGAAGTCGGGGTGGGTGACAGGGGCGTATCTAGGGGGGTTGCCATGGGTGCCATGGCACCCCCTCCGAAAATGCTATATACTTTACCCCATTTACATTAGACTAGTTATCTATTGTTTTAAAGCACACTTTAACATTTATTTTTAAATGTGATGATACTTGGACTAAAGTATACTGTTTGTAGTGTATTTTTCACAAAATTTGAACCCATATATTGAAATTGTGTTAGTTCATATAACCATGGCACCCCCAGTATTATGAACCTAGATACGCCACTGGTGGGTGATGAGGCCGTGGAGCTGGCGGACATACTTGAACGGCTAAAACTTAACCGTAGAGAGGTACAATGATATGTGTGCCATTCCCTTGTTGCAGGTGTTGGATCTATGATCTACTTCGAGGCTAAGAAATTCAATTTCGACCGTTTGTTTGATGTTTTTGTAGGTAAGCCATCATGGCGGTGTTTATTCATTCGGCAACAAAGATACATCGTTTGCAATTACACTTAAAATAAAATCAAGGGTCCCCTCTTGCCAAACAATCGACAAAGGGCTCTCCGGTTTACTAGCTAAGACATGTGCTGCCATATTGGCCTCCCTAGGACAATGCAAAACGCTAACTTCTGCAAAAGAGCGTCAAAGATGAGTACACTCCTCATAAAATACGGCGCCGAGCCGAGAGAGTTCCTGACATTCGCCATCACGTCGACCACATCCATGCAATCCGAGTTGACTTCAATCCGGTTGTAGCTCCACCTGACCAGATAGGATCAGCCCGTCACGAAGAGCACAAGCTTCAGCCGTGGAAGGACCAGAGACAAATGGAATGCCACAACAGCTAGCTGCTATCGGTATTGAAACCCGCATCGACGTTCAATTTGACGAATCCATCACTCGGTTTCTTCCATCCACATATGATTATACCCGACTTCCGCTTTTTGCTCTTGTGTAATTCAGTACCAATGTTGATATTGCTTGGGCCATTCAGTCTCACCGTGTGATGCTCTCCAGTGCTCCCACCATATATACCATATAGTTGTATCCACTAGGTCGTTGCATTGCACCTCATCAAGCAAAGGAGCAGTAGCTGAGGTATCACATAATAGAGCTTCCAACACAGCACCACCATCCAATTCATCTGTACACACCTGCGATATTAGCCCTTCCATGCCAAGCAGTACACAGGATATCTTTTACCCTCGGACAAGCAAACAAAGCATGCTTAATACTCTCACAATCAGTGTGACGCAACAAGCACATCGAGCTAGGCTGCATATAGGGGTGTAAACGGATAGGATAATTTCCGCACCATATTCGATTCTGAAACCGTTTTGAAAAATCCATGTCCGGTTTAAGGAATCCGGCGGATAAGGATATCCGATTCCGAACTTGACACCCAGATGTGGTATGTTAAATAACCCAAAATATGGATTATCCGAAAATTAAATAGGATTATGCGACGGTTTTAATCCGAATAGCCCGATTTTCTATCGAAATGTCTAATCTACTAGGGCATAATTTGCAGTTAGCGAGTTGATGAGTTCTGAACAACACTTCACTTAAATATTCATTATAAAGAGTATTGAGTACAACTTTGTTAGCTACTAGCTAGGTTATTAAATAATTATTTTTGGTTGTATGGTTGGCAATTTACTTATACGCGTATATATCCGATTAATTTTTTTCCGCAACGAATCCGCTCCGTTTCCGTTCCGAAATCCGCAAACACATATATTTGTCTCCGAATATGCATCTGGTCATTATGCGCTCTGCTATGAATCCAATGAAAAAATATAGTAAAGGATATGGTAGAGGAAAAATCCGATCTAATCTGATCCGTTTACATCCCTAGCTGCATATGCCAATTGGCTAGCCTGATGATGTAGTGCACCCACGTCCATCACCATGCCAAGCACTCCAACATATGACAAGTCGTCATTGAGCTCAAAGGTGAACTCCTTCCCTTACATGACCCATAATATGTCGCCTACGAATGGTATACTACTTGAGCATCTACCCCTTTGCTATGCTAGGTATCACATGGCGAGTACGGCCATCCGGGAAGATGCCGAGGAAGCCCAAGACTCAAGATCATCCAAGGCGTACGCTTGGAAGAGGAGGAGAAAGCGTCAAGATGAAAAAGAAGAGGAAGTCAGCGAAAACTGCCAGGCCGGCCTTCCTCCAGAGGCCGCCGGCCTCCAGCACGGCCTAGCCGGCTCCCAGGCCGGCCTACCTGCTGAGACGGCCGGCCCCAGCCCGGCCTGGCTAGCTCCTAGGCTGGCTCCCCTGCGTCCAGCCCTTCTTTGGCTTAAACTATAAATAGCACTTCACCTCCTCCTTTCTAGAGGGAGAGACTAAGATTAGACTTGAGTTTGAGCATAGGCTCCTTACCCACCTCTTGTGGTGTTGCCTCCCTTGTGGAGAAGATCCCCTTATGGATTCAAGGCCTCTGCTTGTGGAGAAGATCCCTCTTGTGGATTCAAGACCTCTACTTGTAGTTGTAGCTACTTGCCAATCTTTCATCTTAGGGTGACTCTATTGGATCGGTTTGGTTGAACGTTGGAGAAACAACCATTCAAGATACCTCCTTTTATCTACTTGCCAATCTCTCCCTTTGGGATTCTATTGGACTGGCTTGGACCGACCGGTGAGGGAAACGTGTCTTTGTATCGTGTTTGTGTTCTTGTGTTCTTGGCGTTCTTCGTGTTCTTCGTGTGTTATTGCGTGAGTTCGCCAAATCCGCCGTCAATCCGTGAAGATCGGGCACCCTTGAGGTCCTAACCTCATCATATGGTATCAGAGCTCTAGGTTGCCACGGACTCGACTTGTGTTTCCACCGAAATCCCCCAATTTTTTCTTGTTCTTGAGAAATTCGAAAATTTCACCAAAAATAGCCACAAATTGTTTTGTTTGATTCGGAGATTTGAGTGCGTTTTGGTAGATTTTGATCCATAGATCTATTGCTAAACTAGTTGATCTACCTTCTTTGCGTTCCCATGACCAAATTCCATTGATTTCCCCTTCGATTTGAGGTTTTTCGGGCCATTTTTCCGCCAAACTCGCGGATTTTCGAGGGTCAACCCGCAGCAGGTTGCCCGGCCTCCAGCCCGGCCCGGCCGACCTCCCAGAAAACTAAAAATTTCAAAAACGGTTTTGGCCATATCTTTTACTTCCGGACTCCGCTTTTGGTGTTCTTTGGCTCGTTTCGAAGCTACGATCAAGGCCTATGTCATCATTGCGGTTGCTCCATCATCCACCACCCCCAAAATTCATAGGCAAGCACGAAACATCTACAACAAAGGGTGAAGAACATCGACGAAAGGTATAACATCGTCAATCTTTACCGCTTGCCATTCCTTTGTGAGCCACACTATATCTTTGCGATCAACATGTCCTATTGAGGCTAGCTCATTGATGATTACTTGGGCTTTGCACATTTGTATCGTGTAGTTTCCGAGCAACAATTGCATGCGCTAGTTGTCATATATCATATATCTTGTGTTGGCATAAAAAAGAAGTAGGTGAGTGAAAAGAGAAAAGGCTCAAAAGAGTAAAGAAGCAAAAAGTGCCAAATCAAAAGAAAGAAAAGAAAAGAAGAAACACAACTTGCCATATATCTAGTAGGAAGCGCGCAAGCTCGATGAACATCTTGTAGATGGTACTTTTGTGCAAATCTTGTAGCCCACCAATAAATTGCAATCGAGCTAGTGGCTCTCCTTGTACTTGTGCAACACGAGCTTATAGTCTTCGCTAGGATCATTTGATTCTCTAGCTCACTTATTGGTTGCATGAGTCTCATTTATCTTTCCGTGCGTGTGTTTCTTTGAGCTACATTCATATATTTGAGATTGACTTGTTTTTGCTTTGTGATCATCGTGGTTCTCTACTTGCCTTTACAATATCTTGGTTTCCGGTTGGTTAAATTTGCTTTCCACCTACCATATCTTTCTATCCACTTTTAAGCCGTGTGTGTTTTAGAGTTTGCTTTGATACTTGAACACAAGCACTTTACTTTGTGATCGTTCCCTTTGGTTGTCCACGACGTCCAATACTATCTACAAAGGTGAGAAGTTGTGCTCTAGTTTCCTTCCACTCCACATATACACTTGTCTTGTGAGTTGACATGTCTAGGGATAGCGAATCCAACTATGGAGGCGAAGATCATAATGAGTACATGATTAGTCACATGGACTATGATGCCTCATGCATTGAGGACATGGGGTACTACTACACCAACAATGACCCCCATGACATGATGGATCATCACCAAGACTTCCGCTCCCACGACTCTGACTATTGAAGCTTTCACGACATGGAGCGGTACCACGACTTCGAGCAACCTTCATCATATGCTATCGACTCCAAGTACACACGAATCGATGACATGGAGCGGTACCACGACTCCGACTACACAATCTCTAACGACAATGAGGCGCAAATCTCCTCATATGCCTCATCTTATGGTACCGACTTTGACTACAACAACATGGTGGACCACGACTACTACGACTACAACTCCGATGACATGGTGGAGAACGTCTATGACTACCACTCTTCATGCATGTGTGACGACATCGACTACACCTTCGACAACATGCAAGAGGAGAGGACTCCCATCACCACCATGTTCAAGAGCGGCACCACCAAGCGTCATGGCACAACCTATTATGGTTCAAGCTCATGATGGAGCGACAAGAAGACCACCATGAGTCTATCCTATGGAGCTCCATCTACTTCAAGAAGGCACTATGAGAAGGACATCGCCAAGAGTGCCAAGCTTCGACACTTGATGACGTGAAAACACACGTTCGTTAGGAGACCCCAAGAGGAAGGTATGATGTAGTGCAGCAGCAATTTTCCCTCAGTATGAAACTGTGGCTCCCCGACCGCGGAACTATACAGTGATGATGTGTGTCACCGGTTAAGCGATACAAACGGAGGTTACGGGTTTACCAATCCCCGGCCAAAACCTTTGGCAGGCGTTGCTCGGAATGGATCATCGGCAACGCAACACCCCGATTGATGCCTTAACGCAGGCACAACTATCAATGCATAATAGAGAGATCAAGACTTGTGGAACAACTGGCACATTACAGACTCTACGACTCAAAGCATTATAGTTCAACTCTTATAATAGAGAAAGATAGCAAATATTACAACCAGAGGTCACAGACCCAACAGTACATCAAGCGGAAGCAAATTAAGTTGTTCTAACAACAAGATCCAAATTATGGCCTAAGAGGCCTACAGATAAACATCCCAACGCCAGCTGTCCCGGAGATGTCCCAAGCTGCCACCTGGAAACCCCAGACTACTCGTCGACATCCACAAAGAACCCACCTTCAAGGTCGATGAAGTCCTCCTCTGAAAGAATCAACAAAGCAACGTTGAGTTCGACGAACTCTACAAGATTACTAGAGCTACTAGCTCGATGATTGGCTTACAAAGGTTTTATGGCTGTTTTGCATAAAGCTAGTTTTCTTTAGAAAAGACATAACTCCATGGCATCGACTAATCAGAATATTTTCAAAGGGGTAAGAAGTAAACTCTTTTCTTCTGATCATCTTCAACAACCACCAACAGCAAACACTGCACCTATCTACTAAGGCACCTACCCGAATCACCCTCGAGGAAGTTAACCTTGCATTCTTTGTAGTACCTTTAGTACTCAGGTTTTAATCATTCCGTTCAAGTTTTCTATGGTCTCTGAATCCGTCACCAAGTCGTCCTTAACCGTGGACACGGCTTTTCGAAAAGATTTACCCTGCAGGGGTGTACTGTTTTTAACCACCGGTACCGCCCGGCTCATTGCCTACGCTTAGCTCTCTTCCGGGGAAAGCCGGCTGAGTGGGAACGGTTACAACCTTTACCTTGCTCGAGACTAACCCAGGATCATCAGTGGCGGTAGGACAGGTTCAGTGCCTCCAACACCCTGCCCCGCGGCCACTCATTTTCCTAAACACCACCATCCTCATCCCAGTCTAGACCACCATCTTTACGCGCACAAATGGAAGTTCAAACTAGAGGACCATCGGCTAGCCCTTCACAAGTTAGTCGGTCGACGTGGGCTCCATATACCCCACCGATGGAAGCACGCTCAGTCTTGGCTCGAAGGGAGAACTCGCAATTAGGCGGCGAGAACGAGACAACCCACCACATTCCATGTGGCCTCTCATCCCCACCTTTAAGCATGTTTATTTATCGGTATCCACATTTTTCCACCATCATCCGGACATTCCATCAACAGTTCCACAATGAAATATCCACCGGACAAATAAGCATTTAACTAAGCATGGCTAAGCATATACATAACATAGTTAGGTAACTCAGGCCAACAAAGCAATCCTATGGATATTAGGAGGAAACAGGTAATGGCATCGGAAACATAATGCAACTAATAGGATACTCTAATCCAACCAATGTGACATTTGGAACCGCATGCAATATTATCGTGGAGAAAATATTTGCGGAAAACATAGGAGGAGACATGCTCAGAGGGGGGATTACGCTTGCCTTGTTCAACGGCTGGTAATACGGGTCGTCAGGGTATTGTGGAGAAACCCTGACTCCTTGATCTATCGATGTATAAGAACACCGGAAAGCACAATCAAATACCACACCATATAAAACAAGTGCAATGCACAAGCACATGATGATATGACATTTTAAATGCACCATAAAAGCATTAAACATGACCAGCAAGTTAAATGGGGTCCCCATTATATTTATTGCATTATTTGGAATAAACCCCATATTTAAACTTAATGGAAATAGCCATTTTTGAAAAAGTACAGTACTGAAATATAATGCAAACATGCATGAGTTTGATGTTACTGGTTAGTTCATAATTTTATGAGCATTTTGACATATTAAACACATTTTTCTGATTAACCAATAAAAGCTATTGCATTTCTCATATTCCAATTAAATCTGCCATTTTAGCAATTCATTTTAAGCAACACTAAAACTAATTATCCAAGATGGGAAATAAGGTGAAACATGAAGTACATTAGTGGCTGAACATTTTGGTAGCTTAAACTTAATTTTTGGAGCAATATTATTAGAGTTATGAATTTTCTAAATTCATCTTCATTTCTGCCTTTTTTTCAAAAAGGCAAGAAACATTTATTTCCAGTATTCATTTCAACATGAAATTGACATGAGAATTGTAAAGTTTCTTCCCCTGGTCATTTCGAGACCAAGTTTGCATTTTTCTGATTTATAACTAAAAAGATATGAATTTCCCAAAATGCATTTCTTTTCTGCCATTTTTCTTATTCTAATAAAACATCGAATAAATTAATTTATTTGGATGTGTAAGTTATACCAATAGACAGGTTGTCTTTTTCTGAACATTTTGATATCTTGTTTGCACTTTTTGGACAAGTATTTCAAAAGATATGGATTTTACAAGTTTAAATTTGATCTGCCTTTTCTTTTAATTTCCCGAATATCCCACCGAAACGTTTTGCACCGAATGGCTGGCTAGCCACAGCCACTGACGGCTGGGCCCCGAGCCACGCTGGCATCCATGTCCTCAGGCGAGGGCCCACGCTTGCGTTGACCGCGACGATGCCATGCCCGTGGCGCGCTGGACGCGGTGAGCACCGACGGCGGCGAGCTCGCAAGGGATGGAAAGAACGCGCGAGGGGACGATCTACTAGACGCAAATGACGCCCGCGGCTACGGGCTACCTACTGGCGGCGCCACAGACCAAATGGTCGCCGGCAAATGCTCCGGCGACGAGCTACGGCGGAGGTGCGCTACGTTCACGGCGGAGTCTACTGCTACCCGTCGAAATAGAGGGAGAAGAAGAGGATGGAGATGTCCAGAAGGACCGTGAGCTCACCCTCGACGCGTGGGTACTCGCGGCGTTGATGGAGAAGGTCGGGGGCGGTCGTGAGCTTGATCGACGTCCGGCGGCCGGAGAGGAAGAAGACGGCAATGCGGCGGCGATCCCGGGCTCCCCTCTTCGATTCCTTAGACTAGGAGGGAGAGGACGACGCGGCGGAGCTCCCTGCGGTGTTCGATCTGCTCTGCGTGCTCTCAGGCGACGGCGATTCGCGGCGGCGACCTCGGCTAGGTCACGGCCATGGCGGCGGAGGAAAACGTGGAGAGGGGCGAGATATTTCGATGCGGAGAGAGAGAGCACGAGTGCGTGGTGTTCTTATCCACCTTGCGGTGAACAGCGGCGAGCAGGGAGGCACGGCGGCGAGCGGGCGCGGCTCGAGCAGCTCGGCGCGCGCGGTCGCTACAGAAGACGATGACCGTTTTGCAAAAAGCCCCCTGAGCTTCTCTGTTTTCTTCCCTTTTCTGTTTCTTTTAAAAACCAGTAGCATTTCCAGAATTTAATTGAGGCTTTTAAACATTTTATAAAAATCTGAGAAAATTCATGTAGCCTCCCAACAACAGGTAGTAGCACCACAAAAATTGGGGTTGCCAAATAAAAAGTTTTGCATAACTTTTGTTCATAAGGTTTGGGTATGGCATTTTGGTTAAAACCAAAATGAATTTACTTTAGAATTTTTAAAGCAAGTGAAGAATATTTATTTTGAACTCTTGGAACTTCCTTGACAAATATGGATTAGCATTTGTATTTGTGTTTGCCAGAAACAAGCACATTTGGATTGCAAGGATTGAATTTAATTGGTGCCCTTGTTTCCAGTTGTTTTAATTTGTTTTCATCACTTGGTTTTAACTTGACAACTTAAACCAATGATGCCATGATGCATGCCTGAAGAGAAAAGCGAAAATTTGGTTCAAATTTTACAGTACCAAAAGTGTGGCTGTTACAAGTCTACCCCCCTTACAGGAATCTCGTCTCGAGATTCTAAGGTTGCGGAAAGAAGTCGGGATACTCCTCACGAAGACTAGACTCCCTTTCCCAGGTTGCTTCCTCTTCGGAATGGTTAGACCACTGAATTTTGAGGAACTTGGTGGATTTGTTACGAGTCTTCCTTTCTGCTTCATCCAGGATACGAATCGGATGCTCGCAATAAGTGAGATCTTCCTCGATGTCCAGCTCCTCATAATTGACTCCATGGATAGGATCCTTGAAACAACGGCGAAGTTGGATACATGGAACACATCATGCACATTTGGGAAGATGACCGGTAACTCCAACTGATAAGAAAGATCTCCTCGCTTGGCCAGAATGGTGAAGGGCCAACATAGCGAGGGGCCAATTTTCCCTTGATCCCAAAGCGGCGAGTGCCACGAAGTGGAGAGACGCGGAGATACGCTTTATCACCAATTTCATAATGGATCTCCTGGTGATGCTTGTCATAGTAACTCTTCTGTCGAGACTGGGCAATCTTCAGATTCTCTCGTATGATTCTCACCTTCTCTTCAGCTTCATTGATAACATCTGGACCAAAGAGTGCCCTCTCTCCGGTCTCGGACCAATTTAGCGGAATTCGGCATTGTCTTCCATACAGAACCTCGAATGGGGCCATACCCAGACTAGCTTGAAAGCTATTGTTGTAGGAGAACTTTGTGAAGGGGAGGTACTTCTCCCAATCTTTGCCAAAGGAGATTACACATGCCCTAAGCATGTCCTCCAGAACTTGGTTCACCCTTTCGGTTGACCGTCAGTTTGAGGGTGGAAAGCGGTGCTAAAGTTGAGACGGGTTCCCATGGCTTGTTGGAAACTAGTCCAGAACCTAGAGGTGAACAGACTTCCACGATCAGAGATTATCTTCTTGGGAACGCCGTGAAGTACGACGATCCTAGAAGCATATAGATCTGCCAACTTAGCAGCTGTGATGTTAACACGAACAGGGAGGAAGTGAGCCACTTTTGATAACCGATCAATGATTACCCAGATGGCATCATTTCCCTTAGGAGACTTTGGCAGTCCAGTAATGAAATCCATACCAATTTCATCCCATTTCCACTCAGGGACTGCAATAGGGCGAAGAGTGCCGACAGGCCTTTGATGTTCAGCCTTTACCCTACGACAGGTGTCGCATTCAGCAACATACTTGGCGACTTCCCGTTTCATACGAGTCCACCAGAATCGTTGTCGGAGGTCTTGGTACATTTTGGTACTACCAGGATGAATCGAGAGAGGTGATTCATGAGCTTCTTGGAGGATCAGCTCCCTCAAATTCCAGTCCTTTGGCACTACCAGACGGTCACCAAAGTAAACGGCTCCGGATTCATCCTTTGAGAAACATTTGGCCTTCCCGCTAGCGATGTTCTCCTTGATATGAAGGATACCCTCATCCTGCTTTTGAGCATCCTTAATCTGGTCTTCAAGAGTAGACTTGATCTCCAGATTTGCTAGATAACCAGAGGGAACAATTTCCAGGTTCAAACGGGCGAACTCTTCACAAAGAGCAGGTTGAGCCTTTTCAATCATCAGATTGTTGCAATAGGACTTCCGACTTAGCGCGTCAGCCACGACGTTGGCTTTCCGGGTTGATAGTTCAGACTCACATCATAGTCCTTGATTAACTCTAACCAACGCCTTTGCCTGAGATTTAATTCTGGCTGTGTGAAGAGGTACTTCAGACTCTTATGATCCGAGAAAATCTCGCAACGGTTACCAAACAGGTATGGTCTCCACTTCTTCAGAGCATAAACAACAGCGGCAAGTTCCAGATCATGAGTAGGGTAATTGTGCTCATGCGGATTAAGTTGGCGGGAAGCATATGCCACCACATGGCCCTCTTGCATGAGTACACAACCCAAGCCTTGCAGGGAGGCGTCACAGAAGACGACAAATCCTTGCTGGTGTCCGGCAGGACGAGCACAGGAGCAGACGTGAGTTTGGCTTTTAGTGTTTCGAAGCTCTCTTCAGCTTTGTCCGTCCAAGCGAACTTTGTACCCTTCTTGAGAAGGTCAGTGAGGGCCTTGGCTATCTTGGAGAAACCTTCGATGAATCGGCGATAGTAACCCGCCAATCCGAGAAAGCTACGAATGTCCTTGACTGACATTGGAGTTTTCCAGTCCAGAATAGATTGAATCTTGTCGGGAATGACCGCCACACCATTAGCGGATATCACATGGCCAAGGAAGACAAGTTTGTCCAACCAGAACTCACACTTGGAGAACTTGGCATAAAGACGGTGTTCACGAAGTCGTGTCAGAACCAACCGAAGGTGTTCATCATGCTCTTCGTCGGTTTTAGAATAAACGAGGATGTCATCGATGTAGACGACGAACTTGTCGAGATAATCCATGAAGACAGAGTTCATGAGCCTCATGAAGGTAGCTGGAGCATTGGTGAGGCCGAAGGACATGACAGTATACTCATATAGGCCATAGCGAGTAACGAATGCCGTCTTTGGGATATCCTCCTTTCTGATCTTTATCTGATGGTACCCTGACCTCAGATCCATCTTGGAGAATACCGTTGCACCAGCTAACTGATCTAACAGATCATTGATCCGGGGAATAGGATACTTGTTCTTGATTGTCACCGCATTCAACGGCCTATAATTAGAGACCAAACGAGGAACGGTTGAATCCCTCTTCTTGACAAAGAGTACCGGACAACCCCAAGGTGAACTGCTAGGCTGAATGAACTCCTTCGCTAACAGCTCATCAATGTGCTCCTTCAATAGAGCCAACTCTTCCACCGGCATACGGTAGGGTTTTTTGGAAATCGGAGCAGTACCCGGCATCAACTCTATGACAAACTCCACACATCGATCAGGGGCATGCCAGGCAAATCTTCCGGGAACACATCCGGGAAGTCACACACCACGTGTATTTCATGTATTTCAGGAGGGGATTCGCCTTCCATGAAATAGAGGCAGATCTCTGGTGAGAGGGGAATGACTGAAGATGGAGGCCTTGATAGTGCAGACCAATACTCTACAATGTCGCCGGAAGAAGTGGTCACAGTAATGGTCTTCGCCGCACAATCGAGATTAGCCTGGTATTTTACTAGCCAGTTCATGCCCAGTATGACATCAATGCCGTTTGACTTCAGAGCTACCAGCGCAAAAGGGAAAGACCGGTGACCTATATCAATCTGGACCTCAGAAGTAATCCCATCGGTTTGCCAATTGGAACCAGGCGTGGAGATTACCAAGGGACGACTCATCTTCACGAACGGTATGTTGTGATCTTTTGCAAAAGCTATAGAGATGAATGAATGCGATGCTCCAGAGTCAAACAAAACTGTAGCGGGATTGTCGTTGATTCGTAGCTCACCCATGAGGACGCCGGGGTCCTCCTCAGCTTCTTCTGCAGAGACGTGGTTCAGGCGACCATGCACGTTAGGGCCAGCCTTGCTAGCTGGAGTGGCGGGAGCTCGTGCAGGTGTCCCCGAAATAGGTGTCTTCTGGGGGCACTCCCTGGAGTAGTGGCCCGCCTGGCCATAGGTGTAGCAGGTAAGTCCAGGTGGGCGATACCCACTTCCGCTCGCCCCAAGTGTCGGAGTAGTGGGGCGCGGCGGTGGTGGCCTGTATCCCGCGGCCCTCGGCATGAATGGAGCACGCGGCACAGCGCTATAGGGAACGAAGACCTTGCGCTTCTTGTTCCCAGAAACCGAGGAACTCGGGTGGTTCCCCTGTGCGGGCCTCTTGGAAGCCTCGAACTCCTTCCTTCCCTGCTCAAGAGTAAGAGCCTGGTTGAACAACTCCTGGTAGTTCTGGAACCTGAAGGGTAGCAACTCATAGCGGAGTCTCGGCGCAAGCCCCTTGCGGAACAACTCCTGCTTGTCGGCATCATTGGTAACGTCCCGAGGGATGTAACGAGAGAGATGGTTGAGCTGACAACCATAAGCTCGGAGGTCCATACGACCCTGGTGCAGATCCAGAAACTCTCTCCTCTTTAGGTCCATTATCGGCTGAGGTATGTAAGCCGCACGAAAGGCTGTGCGGAAGTCCGCCCAAGTGAAGGCATGGCCTGCCGGGAATAGCGCCACATGACTCTCCCACCAGCAGCCAGCCGCTCCAACCAGGAGGTAGGTGGCGAAGTTGACCTGCTCGGCCACTGGGACATGCAGCGCGGAGAACTTGCGCTCCAGAGCGCGAAGCCAGTCATCAGCTTCCAGTGGCTCCTTAGCATCAGCGAAGGTAGGTGGCTGCGAGCGCAGGAACTCAGTGAGAGTGCTGCAGCCATCGTTCCTCCGTGCATTCTGCTGCACTATCTGCTCGAGCAGTCGCTCATTGCGCCCGCGGTTCTCCTCAATGGCCATCAAGACCTGAGCCATTCTGGGTGGTGGCGGCGGTTCCTCATCATTGTTGTGGTTACCGCGGCCTCCTCGAGCCATTCTGGAGATTTGACAAGGACACAATTAGTATCTACCTCCGAAAAATGGTTGAGGTAGGAGCAGTAACTTATTTGGAATACCAGCCATACATTCAATGACATTCACGTATCATCCAACAACTAGCGACAACATATTTGGACACAAACACGCATACATCATACACCAGCTGTAATACAAACCATACGTGATATTTAAGAGTACAAGCATACAAGCTTTAGTATCTATTACACTGAATGGAAGCACGGATGATACAAGTCACCAAGTCTGATACATGACAAAGTTCCCTTAGAAATAAAGCAACGACTAGATACTGATACTGAGTATCTTGCACATCACGCAGGAAGGCAAGGTACTCTCCTCGATACTCAGCGGGAAGACACTAGTAGCCTCCTCAGAAGTTCGCCGGGAAGCAAACGGGTGGGGTGTCAAACTCGCGAGAACTCTGAGGCTGATTGCCATACGGCGGCAGGTTGAGGCTACCCCGAGGCTGACGGAGGGGTCCAGGAGATGGCACGGTACCCCCAACTCGGTTGCTGCGCATATCGTCAGGTAGCACCAACGGACGGGGCCGAAGGGCTGCGCGAGGAAGCGCCCCGCTGAGGAAGTACGGCTCCAGATCCCTCATAGTGGCCCGGTGACTCTCGCGTGAAGCAATCGCGTACGTGTACCACTGACGGGCGCGGAGGTCCAGGGCCCGGACTAGCTCAATCAGTGCGCGGTGCGCACTATCCTCCTCACCCTCACCCTCAGAGTACACAGCGTGATAGATACCCTCTGCACCCTGTGCGGATGCAGGAAAGTGACGAAAGTCCGACTCATCACTAGCAAGGTAAGGGCAGTAACCACGGTAGGTGGAAAGGGCGGTGTGTGCAGCCTCATGCACAGCTTGTGTCACGGTGAGGAGGCCCACTCCTCCTGCAAGGTACTCCACTTCAGTCCCCTCATCATCCAGGAGGCGGCACTCGCAGAAAAACTAACCCTGGTGGTGGGGAAGGTACTCCTGGTACACCACGTACTCGGGATACCACAGGCAATGCTGGCCGCGCACCGCGGTGACGAGCAGGGAGGGAAACCCGCGGGTGTCCTCGCAGCGAGTCAAACGAACCACCAAGCCGGAACGAACCATCTGTAACAGGAGAAGTTCAAAGGTTAGATTTACTCAAAGTAAATCAACTGACGAGGTAACACAGAACGGATAGGAACCCAACCCCGTGACCCTAACTTGAAACAACGGCCAAGACACCTCGGTAAATCAAATAGAGGTAAGATGGCTCCGAGATTATAGTGTAACCAGGTAAGGAGTAAAAAGAATCCTAAGATGGTTTTCACACCTCATTTTTAGGTTATAAATAATATTCACAACACTAACAACAAGATCCAAATTATGGCCTAAGAGGCCTACAGATAAACATCCCAACGCCAGCTGTCCTGGAGATGTCCCAAGCTGCCACCTGGGAACCCCAGACTACTCGTCGACGTCCACAAAGAACCCACCTTCAAGGTCGATGAAGTCCTCCTCTGAAAGAATCAACGAAGCAACGTTGAGTTCGACGAACTCTGCAAGATTACTAGAGCTACTAGCTCGATGATTGGCTTACAAAGGTTTTATGGCTGTTTTGCATAAAGCTAGTTTTCTTTAGAAAAGACATAACTCCATGGCATCGACTAATCAGAATATTTTCAAAGGGGTAAGAAGTAAACTCTTTTCTTCTGATCATCTTCAACAACCACCAACATCAAACACTGCACCTATCTACTAAGGCACCTCCCCGAATCACCCTCGAGGAAGTTAACCTTGCATTCTTTGTAGTACCTTTAGTACTCAGGTTTTAATCATTCCGTTCAAGTTTTCTATGGTCTCTGAATCCGTCACCAAGTCGTCCTTAACCGTGGACACGACTTTTCGAAAAGATTTACCCTGCAGGGTGTACTGTTTCTAACCACCGGTACCGCCCGGCTCATTGCCTACGCTTAGCTCTCTTCCGGGGAAAGCCGGCTGAGTGGGAATGGTTACAACCTTTACCTTGCTCGAGACTAACCCAGGATCATCAGTGGCGGTAGGACAGGTTCAGTGCCTCCAACACCCTGCCCCGCGGCCACTCATTTTCCTAAACACCACCATCCTCATCCCAGTCTAGACCACCATCTTTACGCACGCACAAATGGAAGTTCAAACTAGAGGACCATCGGCTAGCCCTTCACAAGTTAGTCGGTCGACGTGGGCTCCATATACCCCACCGATGGAAACACGCTCAGTCTTGGCTCGAAGGGGAGAACTCGCAATTAGGCGGCGAGAACGAGACAACCCACCACATTCCATGTGGCGTCTCATCCCCACCTTTAAGCATGTTTATTTATCGGTATCCACATTTTTCCACCATCATCCGGACATTCCATCAACAGTTCCACAATGAAATATCCACCGGACAAATAAGCATTTAACTAAGCATGGCTAAGCATATACTGTCGCAACAGTGGAACATGGGGTTCCCCTAGTACTGCCAAAGTGGGTCCATCCCATGTGGGCCCAAGATGAAGATGGACAAGACCAAGACTCAAGTCAAGCTGGCGGGTTCACCGTCAAGATACGTATGGCCAACGACGACTAAGGGCTCCGGTCCTGGGGACCTTCCGGGTCCCCGAATCAAGCGAGAAGGCCAGGAAGGACCCGAGAGCCCGAGTTCCCGGCAGGAGGCCAGGCTCCCTCCCGGGTACTTCCTACGTTCCTGTGGATAAGCACTCCACCTCACCAGAAGACTTGGGAAGCAAGGCGAAGGCAGCGCGGGTGGGAAGCACGCCCGTGGTGGTGTCAGCTCCTGTCCACCCCAAGGCGGACGCTCCCACCTAACCCAGAGGAGACGCTAGGCTGAGGAGAGGCCACGTCTCCCCCTAAACTAGATGAGGAGGGTCCTTCACCCCGAAGGTCCCTCATCCCCTCACGTGACCCTGTGGCAACCCCTTAGCCTATAAAAGGAGGACCAAGGCACGGAGGAGGGGGAGGTAGAACGAGAGCAAGATAGAGCAAGGAGACACAAGCTAGAACCAGAGCAAGACTAGACTAGGGCTGCGGAGGTAGAGAGGAAGGTGATCTCCTCCGGGTCAGGATCTGTCCTTCTTCTACCTCGGGCCAAAACCCTTCCGGGTACCCTGCCGGGAGGTTCCATTGTAAGCCACACTATGAAGAACTCATCAATCCAGACATGCAGGAGTAGGGCTTTTAGCCTCCGGGCGGCCTGAACCTGGGTAGCTCCTTGTGTCCCTTTGGTTGCATGCTTTGATCGTGGAGAGGAGAGCTTGATCTAGACTCCGCCCAAGAAGACGATTCTCAGCCTCCTTCGCGCCCCGTGCCGAACCTAAAAGGGGGTATCCTATACTCCCGGTGTCCGTGCAACGAGACACGACATCTGGCGCGCCAGGTAGGGGGCGCAAGTGCTGGATTCATCTTCATCAAGTTCATCGGCAAGTTCTTCGTCAAGCATGCCTCCAAGGAAGAAGGGAGATCCTGCGGCGTCCAAGCCGGTCTCTCCCTCACGCACCCAAGCTTCAGCTGAACGTCGTGCTGCTGGCGCACGGCGGAGCGCCTCTCCGTCCCCGCCTCCCATGGAGAGGGTGGCGCCGGACGAAGTGGACGGTCGCGACAAGGACAACGGCCCTGGCGGAGCGGCGGCTCCAAAGGGCGCCACCATGCCTCCTCCTCGCTCAGGGGAGAAGAGCGTCTGCAACGGCACCGGCAAGGAGCCCACCGCTGGAGGAGGGAACCACGGCGTTCGCCCCAGCGGGGATCCACGAGCATCCAAGAGCAAGACCTCCGCGCACTCGCCTTCGGACGTGCAAGCTCGCCATGATGCTCTAGTCGCTGCCAAGGCACTGATGCAGTTCCCTCCAAGCAGCGGCGACCCCAAGGTCTACCAAGAATGGAGGACTCGCGTCGAGAGGCTCCTCGACTTCGCCGATGGTGGTCCGTGGGTCGAACCCACTCAAGCTCCCACCGTCGACAACCCCGGAGCAGCACAAGACAAAACACGTGATCCGCGAGGCCAGCCTCGTGGTGAACGTCAAGCCAAGACGGCGCCTCCTCGCACCGCGCCACCGATGGCTGATCGGCTAAACCGCGATCACGGCGAGGCCATCTCCATCGGGTCGTCTACCTCGCGCAACCCAGATCTTCGTGACGAGCTCAACAGCCGTCAGAACGAGGATATGCGCACCCGCATCGAGCGTCGCCGAGAACGTCACCGCCGGGAAGATCGGGGCATCGACCTCGCCGAAGGCTGCCTCGCCCTCGCTCCCGAGTTCCGCCACTTCAACTGGCCCAAGAAATTCAAGATCGACGTTCTCCGCTACGACGGCACCACGAACCCCCGGGACTTTCTGCAGATCTACTCTCTGCTGCGATGGTTGCCGGGGCCGACGAGGTCATGATGGCCAACTGGTTCCCGTTGGCCCTGAAGGGAGATGCCCAGACTTGGCTTCTCAACCTTCCCAAGTGCTCCATCCGTTCCTGGCGGGCACTGAAGGAGCAGTTTCTGGGGGCTTTCCAAGGCGGGTACGAGCGCCCGGGGGCTCCCAGTGATCTCCACGACTTCAAGCAGTTGCCGGGTGAAACTCTCCGCAAGTTCATCCAGCGCTTCACCCAGAAGATGAACACCATCCCGTGCATCAAGGAGGAGTTGGTGATCCAGTCCTTCCACGCCAACGTCCGCAACCCCAAGATGCGCGAGAAGCTGAGCATCCATCGCGTCGAGTCTGCTCGTAAGCTCTGGGAGCTTGCAGACCGGTGCGCTCGAGCTGAAGAAGGAGCCAAGTTCCCCGGGGAGGATGAACCCGAGGACAAGGCCGCTCCAGCTAAGAACAAGAAGCGGGACCCTGGACCCGACAAGCGGATCTTCGTCACCGAGCCTCTTCCGAAGAAGACCAAGCCCGCGCCGACTTCCGAGGAAGAAGGTGAAGGTGATCCCTGGTGCCACATCCATCCAGAAGGCAACCACTTGCTCAAGGACTGCCGCATGCTCAAGAACCTCGCCGTCCGGAGCAACGCCGAGCTGATGGGGTCAGTCAAGACGGTTGCTACAACTGCGGCACTGCCGGGCACATCGCTCGTGACTGTCCCACGGGTCGCCAAGGCGGAGGCGGCCGTGGATGGTACCGAGGGGTGGCCGCGGGGGCCGCGGAGGAGGACGCGGCGGTCAAGGTGGTCGCGGGTACAACACTCCGGAGGCCGCCCACGTCGGCAACGGGGAAGCTCCGGCTCCCCAAGGAGGCAACGGCGGCAAGTATCAAGAAGTCACGGGTTGTCGGGTGCATCCACGGAGGGTCTTCTCTGCCTCCCTCCAACGGCGCCTGCAAGAGACTTGTCCGGGAGCTGAACGCGGTTGCTTCTGCTCCGTCCAAGCCCCTGGACTGGTCTAGCCAAGTCATCACCTTCGACCCAGAAGACCACCCTGCAACACTGCCGGGGTCGGGACCCTGCCGCTGATCGTGTCGCCCGTCATCCACAACTACAAGGTCACCAAGATGCTGGTCGACGGAGGCTCCAGCCTCAACCTGCTGACGGCGAAGGTCCTGGCTGTCCTTCAAATCCCCCTGTCTCGCCTACAAGACACTGGGGTGTTCCAAGGCGTGAACGGAAGTGTTACTCGACCCCTCGGGAAGATCACCCTTCCGGTCACCTTCGGCGACTCCAAGAACTTCCGCACCGAGGAAATCGTCTTCGACATCGCCGACACTCCGCTACCGTACAACGGCATACTTGGCAGACCTGCTCTGGCCAAGTTCATGGCCGTCTCCCACTTCGCCTACAACATGCTGAAGATTCCGGCGCCGTGGGGCGTGATCAAGGTCAGGCCGACATCGACGATGCTATCTACTGCGTTCACCAGCTGAACCAGACGGTGGCAACCACGGCGGACATCCCTCAAGGTGTACAGGAGGATGATGATGGGGCTCTCCCCGGGGGCGAAGGGCACCCCGGGGGCTCCACATCTACTCCACCCAAGAAGGCGCCATTCCATGGCGATCCGCAGCTGACCAAGAAGGTGGCGCTAACCAGCGACGGAGTTCGCTCCATCACCATCGGCGCCCGCCTCACCGACAAATAGGAAAGCGCGCTCGTCGCCTTCCTTCGGGAAAACTCTGACGTCTTCGCGTGGGAGGCATCAGGTTTACCCGGCGTACCAAGGGAGGTGATCGAGCACAAATTGGCGGTCAATCCGGGGGCTCGCCCCGTGAAGCAGGTTCTCCGGAACCAAAGCAAGGAAAAGCTGGAATTCATCATCGCCGAGGTGGACAAGTTGATAGAAGCTGGTGTCATCCGGTCGGTTCCCCACCCAAGCTGGGTGGCCAACCCCGTGGTGGTACCGAAACCCATGACCTTCAAGTGGAGACTCTGCATCGACTTCACAGACCTGAATAAGGCCTGTCCCAAGGACCCTTTCCCCCTGCCGCGGATCGACATGATCGTGGATTCCACGGCCGGGTGCGAGCTGCTGTGTTTCTGGATGCCTTTTCCGGGTACCACCAGATCATGATGTCACTCGAGGACCAAGAGAAGACGGCCTTCATCACTCCCAAGGGCTGCTACTGCTACACCCGGATGCCTTTTGGCCTCCGAAAGCCGGCGCTACCTTCCAGCGCGCAATGCAAGCATGCCTTGGGTCGCAGCTGGGCCGCAACGTCGAAGCGTACATCGACGACATCGTGGTCAAGACCCGGTACAAGGACTCCCTCATCCAAGACCTGCACGAGACCTTCGAGAACCTCCGCCGGGTCAACTTCAAGCTCAACCCCGACAAGTGCGTGTTCGGGGTCCCCTCCGGCAAGCTGCTGGGTTTCCTGGTCTCTCACCGAGGGATCGAGGCGAATCCGGACAAAATCAAGGCAATCGAGCGCATGGAGGCGCCCCGGCGGGTCAAGGACGTACAGCGCCTCAACGGGTGCATCACTGCACTCGGGCGCTTCATCTCAAGGCTTGGGGAGCGGGCCTTACCGTTCTTCAGGCTGCTCAAGAATCAGGCCCCGTGGAGTGGACCTCCGAGGCCGAGGAAGCCCTGCAGTCCCTCAAGCGCTACCTCGCCTCGCCACCAATCCTCGTGGCACCAGAAGAGAAGGAGCCCCTACTACTGTACATTGCTGCCACCAACCAGGTGATCAGCGCTGTGCTCGTGGTAGAGCGTGACGCTCCTCCGAAGAAGTCAAGCAAGATCAAGGGCAAGCGACCCGGGAACTCTCTTCCGGGGCAACCGTGCAAGAAAAGGCTGCCGGGTGACCAGGGGTCTCATGATCCTGGCGTCACTGCAACTTCACCAGCGACGCGGATCCCGTCGGGAATGGAGAATCTCCCTCCGACGAGACTTCGCCGGGGGCTACATCGTCCCCACCCCAAGACGTCGACGAGGGGAAGCCGAGCCCTCTCAGGACTCGGCGACCCGCAAGGTGCAGCACCCGGTCTACTTCGTCAGCGCAGTGCTGCGCGACGCCCGGGAGCGGTACCCCATGATGCAGAAGCTGCTGCTGGCAATCCTCATTGCCTCCCGCAAGATGAGGCCGTACTTCCAAAGCCATCCCATCACGGTGGTGTCCAAGTACAACCTAAGAAGCCCCCTGGAGAACCCACTTGCCACTGGTCGCATATCATGGTGGGCCATGGAGCTTCAAGGTTTCGGTCTCAAGTTCGAGCACACGGACAACATCAAGAGTCAGGCGCTGGCGGATTTCACGGCCGAGTGGACCGAGACGGCGTTCGACGACCCGGAAGAGGAAACCTGCCTCCCCGGGAAGGAAGATCCTAGCGCCTGGACATGCACTTCGACGGCTCCTACACCAAGGGGAAAGGAGGTGCTGGGGTTGTCCTAACCTCACCAACCGGGGACCGGCTGAAGTACGTCGTCCAGATGCACTACCAAGGGAACATCTCCAACAACACGGCGGAGTACGAGGGCCTGCTCGCAGGACTTCGTGCTGCCATCGGCCTCGGCATCAACAAGATCGTCGTCAAGGGTGACTCTCAGCTAGTCATCAAACAAGTGAACAAGGAGTACGCGTGCCCTCAGATGGCACCATACGTTGAAGAGGTCTGGAAGCTGCAGCGGCGCTTCGACAACTTCCGGGCTGTGTACGTCCCACGGGGAGAAAACACGGCCGCGGATGAGCTATCGCAGGTGGCGTCCAAGCAAGAACCAGTGCCTCCCGGGATCTACATCGAGGTCCTCAGGCGACCTTCGATCCCGCCCGAGAGGCTCGCGACAAGATCTGCGCCGGGGGCTGGCGACCCTTCTACCTCGACAACACGGGTAGCCAGCCCAGAAGCTCAAGACCCGGCAGCCCCTCCAGCGGAGGAAGCTATGCTTTCTTTCCGTCGGATGGTGCTACCGGTGGAAGGAACCCACCCACCCTGGGCCCGGGACATCGTCAAGTACATCATGGAGCACGCCCTCCCGGAGGACGATCACGACGCCGAGCGGGTGGCTCGTCAAGCCAAGCTCTACGTCATGATCGACGGCGAGCTCTACCGGCGACGGGACAACGGAGTCAAGCTCCGCTGCATCCCTCAAGAACAAGGCCAAGTACTGCTACGGGACATCCACGAAGGCACATGTTCAAGTCATGTGGCATCAAGATCACTGGCGGGTAAAGTTTTCGTCACGGGTTCTACTGGCCAACAGTCCTCAGTGATGCGGAGCAGCTAGTCAAGACCTGTGAAGCCTGCCAATACTATGCGAAGAACATACATCAGCCGGCGCAAGCTCTGCAGCCAATTCCAATCTCCTGGCCGTTCGCGGTCTGGGGGCTGGACATCGTGGGAAAGATACCGAAGTCTGTCGGGGGCCATGAATACCTTTTCGTGGCCATCGACAAGTTCACAAAGTGGGTGGAAGTGATGCCAGTACCAAGACAGACAGCTCAAGCAGCCATCAAGTTCATTGAAGGGATCGTGTACCGCTTCGGAGTACCCAACAGAATCATAACGGACAATGGCTCTCAGTTCACAAGCCGATCCTTCCTCAACTTCTGTGAAGAGCTGGGAATCAAGGTGTGTTTTGCCTCGGTGTCCTACCCAAGGTGCAATGGGCAAGTGGAGCGAGCCAATGCGGAGGTCCTAAAGGGTTTGAAGACCAAGCCTTTGACAAGTTAGAAGACAAGGGCAAGAACTGGATTGAGCATCTACCAAGTGTCTTGTGGTCCCTCAGAACCACACCAAGCAGAGCCACTCAAGAAACACCATTCTTCCTTGTCTATGGAGCAGAAGCCGTCTTGCCAACAGAGCTCAGGCATGGATCCCCCCGGGTACTTGCCTATGATGAAGACGCACAAGCTGAGAGGAGGATTGATGACATCAACTTCCTGGAAGAGGTGCGGTGCCGAGCTTCCTTACGATCTGCTCGATACCAGCAAGGGCTCCGCCGCTATCATGATCGCCATATCCGTTCACGGGTACTGGAACCCGGAGACCTGGTTCTCCGCAAGAAGCAGAAGCTTGATAACATGAACAAGCTGTCCTCCAAGTGGGAAGGACCTTATCGGGTGACGCATACCCTGAGACCCGGAGCTGTTTATCTGGAGGACGAGAAAGGCAGGCCGGAGGGCAACGCCTGGAACATCGAGAATCTCCGGAAATTCTACCCCTGAATACGAACATGAATCGCAGATAGTTCGAGTCAACTAAGCACGCCCAAGGGGCTAGTGTTCTGTATAAGGGTGTAAGAATCGTCGCCAAGGAATAAAAGATAAGTTTTTCAATTCCGTGAGCCTCTCTTGTTGTCGTGAAGTGTGTTATCCGTAACAACCCCCAAGCAGGGGGCTGACATGGTGCCGGTGGCTGACAGGTCGAGCGCGAGCAGCCTATCAGTAGGCGCTGCCACCTGATCGTGCCGTACTGCCGCGGTAAGAAGTGGAACGGGCAGTGCTGTGTTTTAAAGAACCTAAACACAGAAATGCACATTCAACTTTGCTTGCGGGTTGCTCCGGATGAAACACTTTCACGACATGTAAGGGAGGGTCCATTCTTTTCCTACTGAAAGTGTGTTGTGTGTAGCGCCTCTCCCGGGACAGGAATGGATGCTGAAGAGCGGCTCAGGAGCTGGATACCCGGGAAGGACAGAGTAGATCAAGGACACGGCAAAAACCAGCTAAGTCTTTGCATGTGCATCTGGCATTCTAGGCATAATATCTCGCTCGGAGTCAATATACCACCAACCTGCGCATGCTTGACAGTTGATGAGAACCTTTGCGGGGGTAATGCGTCCTCCCCGGCGAACGGTCAGATTTCCCTTCTGGCCTAGTACCCGTGGCTGTGGAGTGGACTCCCGGAAGGCATAGTGCTCTTAGGGGTGCTGCTACTGGTGCGGGCGGTCAGAGCACTTGTCACCTAAGAGATCTCCTCAGAAAACTTGACGGCGCGTTAGTGCAAAGGGAGGTTTGGGAAATGACCCCGGGAGTTGAGCCCTAGGATTGCATTCATCTGAACTTACATTCTGAGTTTACAATTCTGGATTACATTCAGTCGAAGCTTTTCCTGGATACATATCTAGCCTATGCTACTAAGGCCAGCTCAGGGCTCCTGGCTGTGCAGCTCTGTCTTTCTGTTTTATTGCCTGCCGGGTGCACTCTTCTCCCGGGGACGCCTGGGTGAAAAGATGACACGCGTGCAGAATCTTGTCAGGCGCGTCGAAGAGCTCGACCACCTTCTGCCGACCAGGGCGCTCCAGGGCCAAAGAGACGGAAGATTCCGTCCGCCAGTTCGCCTACGGACTGACTCTCGGCCTGCAAAAGTCCAGATCAAGATCAAGGCCACCAAGAAGAAAGGCGGAATCATGGAGAAGAGCAAGCAGTGAACCTGCTCAATGGCCTCGAGTTCAGCCACAACCAAGGACAGCTCCGGAATACCGGCAGTCCTTTCCTTCAGGATGGACCACAGGTGCGTCCTCCTTACTGCCCTAATCCTTGCCTCTTCTTGGCAACAGGACCAGAGACGGCCGCCAGGCGAGCAACATTCTGGGCAGCAGAAGGACGGGACGCAACCTCGCCGTCAGTGGCTCGGGCTCCAGCTTCGCTGGGTGCCTCCGCCGCTCCTCGAAAGACGGACTCCGCCGTCGACACATCGGACAAGGCCCTCTCTGCTTCGCCGGACATTGTTCTGCGGGACGAGGGGAGGCAAAGGAAGAAGAGGAGCGGAGCAAGGCGAGAAGATGTGGCGAAGGGGTGGAGTCTGGATGGTCTTTTATAGGCCTCCCTGCTCCACCTACCCCTTGACGCTACGGCTGCTGCAGTAATGGGAGCGCGTTTTGCAAAAAACTCGTTCTCATTCACACGGACGCGACACGAAGACAAGGAGGAAAACAAGATCTTCTTCATTTACAAGGACTACAAGGGGACGATCTTTTTTACAACAAAAAGGTTGGCTCCCGCCGAACAAGGAGCACCGCCGTACAATGGAAGACGCTACTTCCAGAAATACGACGTCAAGGCCGCCAAGGAGGAGGTCAACGAGATCTCCATGGCGCCCGTCCGAAGCTCCTCGCCTTCAGGAAGACGAGCTCCCCTCGACCTTGATGTCAGATGAGTTTTCCTCATCTTCATCCTCGTCGTAGGAGCTCGAGCTGCCGCTGCTGCTCTCCATGCAGCACTCCACGCGTCCGCCATCGACACCGAAGATCTTCACGGAGAGCGTAGCATCTCCGTCGTACCGGAACACCAAGCACTGCCCCCTGGACAGGCGGCGGGCACGGGAGAACGACTTCCACCCCGGACCCAGAAGCAGGGCGTCAGTGGTGCGCTCCGCCATGGCCCAGGAGGGGCCATTGGGGCAGCCTTCCACCTGCAGCCAGAAGCCGGAGGGTCCGATGTCCTCCGTCGCCATCGCGAAGGAATCCGGCAAGAGAAGCCGGCTGCGAGGCCTGCGGTTCAGATCCACGGCGAACTCGAACCGCCGTGACCGCGAATCCCACGACCTCGCGGAATAGCTCGACCACGAGTGGAGGGGCCACTCTCCGCAGCAGCTGAAGAAGTACGAGGGCGTCCAACTCCTCTCTTCGCTCTCGCCATTGGCGCTGGCAGCTTGTGGGGAGGCCTGGAGTTGGACCAAGGAAGAAGATGACCGAAGAAGCCAGGGGTACGCCTTGCTTTTATAGCCGCGGCAGTGCCTCTACCTCGCGTCTCCTCGGTTCTTCCGTTAGTGGGAATCGAGGGGGCCCTCGCAGTTATTCCCCGCGGAGTAACTCCAAGACCTTCAAGACCATCAGTGAAGCGAAGCTGAGAAGACCAGGTACCCGGACCCACTTTTGCCTATCTTTAGGCCATGGCCCCGGCAGCTGGAGTAAGAGCCACCGGGACCATGCCCGGGGCTACTGTCGCAACAGTGGAACATGGGGTTCCCCTAGTACTGCCAAAGTGGGTCCATCCCATGTGGGCCCAAGATGAAGATGGACAAGACCAAGACTCAAGTCAAGCTGGCGGGTTCACCGTCAAGATACGCATGGCCAACGACGACTAAGGGCTCCGGTCCTGGGGACCTTCCGGGTCCCCGAATCAAGCGAGAAGGCCAGGAAGGACCCGAGAGCCCGAGTTCCCGGCAGGAGGCCAGGCTCCCTCCCGGGTACTTCTACGTTCCTGTGGATAAGCACTCCACCTCACCAAAGAAGACTTGGGAAGCAAGGCGAAGGCAGCGGGTGGGAAGCACGCCCCGTGGTGGTGTCAGCTCCTGTCCGCCCCAAGGCGGACGCTCCCACCTAACCCAGAGGACGCTAGGCTGAGGAGAGGCCACGTCTCCCCCTAAACTAGATGAGGAGGTCCTTCACCCCGAAGGCCCCTCATCCTCTACGTGACCCTGTGGCAACCCCTTAGCCTATAAAAGGAGTCCAAGGCACGGGAGGAAGGGGACAAGGTAGAACGAGAGCAAGATAGAGCAAGGATGACCACAAGCTAGAATCAGAGCAAGACTAGACTAGGGCTGCGGAGGTGGAGAGGAAGGTGATCTCCTCTGGGTTAGGATCTGTCCTTCTTCTACCTCGGGCCAAAACCCTTCCGGGTACCCTGCCCGGGAGGTTCCATTGTAAGCCACACTATGAAGAACTCATCAATCCAGATATGTAGGAGTAGGGCTTTTAGCCTCCGGGCGGCCTGAACCTGGGTAGCTCCTTGTGTCCCTTTGGTTGCATGCTTTGATCGTGGAGAGGAGAGCTTGATCTAGACTCCGCCCAAGAAGACGATTCTCAGCCTCCTTCGCGCCCCGTGCCGAACCTAAAAGGGGGTATCCTATACTCCCGGTGTCCGTGCAACGAGACACGACATATACATAACATAGTTAAGTAACTCAGGCCAACAAAGCAATCCTATGGATATTAGGAGGAAACAGGTAATGGCATCGGAAACATAATGCAACTAATATGATACTCTAATCCAACCAAAGTGACATTTGGAACCGCATGCAATATTATCGTGGAGAAAATATTTGCGGAAAACATAGGAGGAGACATGCTCAGAGGGGGGATTACGCTTGCCTTGTTCAACGGGCTGGTAATACGGGTCGTCAGGGTATTGTGGAGAAACCCCGACTCCTTGATTTATCGATGTATAAGAACACCGGAAAGCACAATCAAATACCACACCATATAAAACAAGTGCAATGCACAAGCACATGATGATATGACATTTTAAATGCACCATAAAAGCATTAAACATGACCAACAAGTTAAATGGGGTCCCCATTATATTTATTGCATTATTTGGAATAAACCCCATATTTAAACTTAATGGAAATAGCCATTTTTGAAAAGTACAGTACTGAAATATGATGCAAACATGCATGAGTTTGATGTTACTAGTCAGTTCATAATTTTATGAGCATTTTGACATATTAAACACATTTTTCTGATTAACCAATAAAAAGCTATTGCATTTCTCATATTCCAATTAAATCTGCCATTTTAGCAATTCATTTTAAGCAACACTAAAACTAATTATCCAAGATGGGAAATAAGGTGAACATGAAGTACATTAGTGGCTGAACATTTTGGTAGCTTAAACTTAATTTTTGGAGCAATATTATTAGAGTTATGAATTTTCTAAATTCATCTTCATTTCTGCCTTTTTTTTCAAAAAGGCAAGAAACATTTATTTCCAGTATTCATTTCAACATGAAATTGACATGAGAATTGTAAAGTTTCTTCCCCTGGTCATTTAGAGACCAAGTTTGCATTTTTCTGATCTATAACTAAAAAGATATGAATTTCCCAAAATGCATTTCTTTTCTGCCATTTTTCTTATTCTAATAAAACATCGAATAAATTAATTTATTTGGATGCGTAAGTTATACCAATAGACAGGTTGTCTTTTTCTGAACATTTTGATATCTTGTTTGCACTTTTTGGACAAGTATTTCAAAAGATATGGATTTTACAAGTTTAAATTTGAATCTGCCTTTTCTTTTAATTTCCCGAATATCCCACCGAAACGTATTGCACCGAATGGCTGGCTAGCCACAGCCACTGACGGCTGGGCCCCGAGCCACGCTGGCATCCACGTCCTCAGGCGAGGGCCCACGCTTGAGTTGACCGCGACGATGCCATGCCGTGGCGCGCTGGACGCGGTGAGCACCGACGGCGGCGAGCTCGCGCGGGATGGAAAGAACGCGCGAGGGGACGATCTACTGGACGCAAACGACGCCCGTGGCTACGGGCTACCTACTGGCGGCGCCACAGACCAAATGGTCGCCGGCAAATGCTCCGGCGACGAGCTACGGCGGAGGTGCGCTACGGTCACGGCGGTGTCTACTGCTACCCGTCGAAATAGAGGGAGAAGAAGAGGATGGAGATGTCCAGAAGGACCGTGAGCTCACTCTCGACGCGTGGGTACTCACGGCGTTGACGGAGAAGGTCGGGGGGTGGTCGTGAGCTTGATCGACGCGGCGGCCGGAGAGGAAGAAGACGGCAATGCGGCGGCGATCCCGGGCTCCCCTCTTCGATTCCTTAGACTAGGAGGGAGAGGACGACGCGGCGGAGCTCCCTGCGGTGTTCGATCTGCTCTGCGTGCTCTCAGGCGACGGCGATTCGCGGCGGCGACCTCGGCTAGGTCACGGCCATGGCGGCGGAGGAAAACGTGGAGAGGGGCGAGATATTTCGATGCGGAGAGAGAGAGCACGAGTGCGTGGTGTTCTTATCCACCTTGCGGTGAACAGCGGCGAGCAGGGGAGGGCACGGCGGCGAGCGGGCGCGGCTCGAGCAGCTCGGCGCGCGCGGTCGCTACAGAAGACGATGACCGTTTTGCAAAAAGCCCCTGAGCTTCTCTGTTTTCTTCCCTTTTCTGTTTCTTTTAAAAACAGTAGCATTTCCAGAATTTAATTGAGGCTTTTAAACATTTTATAAAAATCTGAGAAAATTCATGTAGCCTCCCAACAACAGGTAGTAGCACCACAAAAATTGGGGTTGCCAAATAAAAAGTTTTGCATAACTTTTGTTCATAAGGTTTGGGTATGGCATTTTGGTTAAAACCAAAATTAATTTACTTTAGAATTTTTAAAGCAAGTGAAGAATATTTATTTTGAACTCTTGGAACTTCCTTGACAAATATGGATTAGCATTTGTATTTGTGTTTGCCAGAAACAAGCACATTTGGGATTGCAAGGATTGAATTTAATTGGTGCCCTTGTTTCCAGTTGTTTTAATTTGTTTTCATCACTTGGTTTTAACTTGAGAACTTAAACCAATGATGCCATGATGCATGCCTGAAGAGAAAAGCGAAAATTTGGTTCAAATTTTACAGTACCAAAAGTGTGGCTGTTACAGAAACCAAGGTTATCGAATCCAGCAGGAATCATAAGTGCTCTGAAGGTTGTCAGCGGCGCCGTTACACGATCACTGACGTGGAACCTGCACATAACACAATCAAACTACTTTGCCCCAACGAAACAGGAAGGTTGACAATCTCCCGGCTTGCTGAAAACAAAGGATTAAACGTATGCTGTGGAAAATAGTATTAATTGCAGAAAGTAAAAGAGAACAGATGTTTGCAGTTGGTGGTTTTATCAGTGCAAAAGAATGGACCGGGGTCCACAGTTCACTAGTGGTGACGTGGGCCTACCTAACGGGTGCCCCACTATGAAGGTACCTGGTGCACGCAAGGACTAGGGCCCGACGGGCGGCCTACTAGAAGATACACTCGAAGCCCACTACGGGAGCCCAAATAAGGCAGAGTACGCCCCAAGGCAGGCGAAGCCTATGTCGGTAGAGACCTACCTTACCTGTAAACCTAATCGGTTGCGAACTCCCGAGACCCAGCCTCCTATATAAAGGCTGGGAGGGCCGCCGATCTAGGGCACCCCATATTCCACCACCAAAGCCCTAGCGAGATCGACATCTCGCGGGATCGCTATTGTAACTCCTCCATATTATCAATCTCAGACAAGCAGGAAGTAGGGTTTTATCCTTCGGAGCCTGAACCTGGGTAAATCGCCTTGCTTGTCAGCCGTGGTAACTACAGCACTCCATCTCTCCCCTTCTCAATCAACCTGGGGTACTCGACCCTGGGACCTGCCGTGGCCACCCCACGTCAACTGGCGCCGTTTGTGGAAAAGAAGAGTGCTGGAATCATGGTTGCACCGGCCCCATCTGCATTGACAATTGACACGCCGGCGATCGAGGCGCCGATCCGATTCGGCTCCTTCGAGTTCAAGCCCCACCCGCCGGCCCACCGATCGGTGTACGCCGATCTCTGCGGAGGTACATTCCTTACTTTTGGTAGCATGCAAATCCATGTGAACAAGTGGGGGACGTTTCAACTCTCTGACCACGCGCCCCTGGCGGTACGGGACTCGCATCTTCATCGACTACGGAGATCGCGTCTGCTTCGACCACCATGATCGCGTCTTCGTCGACTACGGAGATCGCGCCTACATCGACATCACCATCCGCGCCTTCGTCAACTACGGAGATCACGCCTGCATCGACTACACCATCCGCGCCTTCGTCGACTACGGAGATCGCGCCTGCATCGACTACATCATTCGCGCCTTCGTCGACTGCGGAGATCGCGCATGCATCAATTACAACACCCGCATCTTCTTCGACTCCGGTGTCCGCATCACCATCGACCATCCCATCTGGCAAGACCCAGCCGGAGGAATTCTGCACCGACTGCGGCATACACCACGTCGCCGCCATCTTCGACTCGGGAGATAGCTCCGATGCCGAGAGCAGCAGCAGCAACGAGCACTTGACTACGCACTCCTACCCCATCCAGGTCTATATGGTGGGTGTGACCGACGGAACCCCAGGAAGCAGCACCCGCCGGAACAAACCTGTGTATCCGATGGAGATCACCATGCCAGACAAGGTAACAACCTTGACGATCACCAGAGAGATGGCGATCGCAGCCATGAAGCATGTCTAGGACTGCACATATCCTCCTCCGGAGACGACCCGCGAGGACATGATGGCATACCAGTACCTAGTGTGGAAGGAAAACGAGAAGCTGCTAGCAGAAAAAGCTGAGTTGGCCCGACGCAAAGAACTCGCAGATGCATCGAGTGCTCGACGGGCAGCCTATTCATTCTCGTCCTCAGTACCTGCCGTCTCGCAAGACAACGGGCGCTACAGGTCACGCGCTCGCCTGATGACAGATGCCGAAAGGGCAGGCACCGCCCGCAACCTGGAGTCATCGTTCGTGACAAAAGACACAGACGGGATACCCATCCCCAAAACAACCTCGGCAGCTCTCATGTCGATTGGCACGTACCTGCGAGCAACACAACCTCCAGAGGATGACCCCAGGGCACCCCTGCACAAGCAACAAATCAAGGCACTCCAGTTGGCGGAAGAGGCGCTGCTTACAGGAAACCAGCCCGATCGAGCACGCGCGGACCATGACCGACGCGACCGCGAGCGCGAAATTGCGGCACGCGGCGATCGACCCGTTCGACATCGTCAAGAAGGGGAAGACCTGCGCAATGTCATAACGCAGCGCACGGTCGACCACAACCGTTCCAAACGACCCGTCATCACCCCGGGCCAAGAACTGTATACAGAGGACGACTACGAGCCTTGCGGCGTTCCCTGTTCCAATCTCCGCATCCGCGACTCCAGGATGCCTCGAGGCTTCAAGCTCACGGCTGAGGCCGTCAAGTTCGACGGCACACAGAACCCGAAACTTTGGCTCGATGATTACCTCATCGCAGTCAACTGTCAAGGAGGAACCTCGACGACCGCGATGCAATACGTGCAGCTGATGCTCGTGGGCTCCGCACGTACTTGGCTGCAGAACTTGCCACGCAACTCCTTCGACTCCTGGGACCAGTTCGAGGAGGCCTTCATCAGGAATTTTCTCGGAACATACTCGAGACCCGCGACGTTCGCAGAACTGCAAGCCTGCAAGCAGAGGAAGGGCGAGACGCTGCGATCCTACATCCAACGCTGGACCGTCCTACGCAATTCCGTCGGGGCCGTCTCAGAAGATAGAGGAATGGACGCCTTCATACGCGCTGTCATCTGACACGACCTTCGGGAAGCCTTCGGCCGCCTCCAGCCAACATCCATCGCTGAGCTCATGAAGATCGCCAACCAATGGGCGGACGGAGAGGACTCTGTGCGTAACGAACTTCCCCACTCACCGAAAGACGAAGGAGGACCCAGCAGCTGGAACCGGAGGGACAGCCGCGGTAACGATCGACGCCGCAAGCGAGGACCTTGCTATGAAGAAAACGAAGCAGTCGAATTAGTAGCGGCCGGATTCACTGACCCCCGCGATGACAGAAGCCGCGACAGCAGTCGCCTGACCAGCCGAGGCCGTGACGACTACCGCGGCGATGGAAACCAAAGGCGCGAATGGCAGCGCCAAACCCGCGACAATCCGCGGCCAGAGCTCACACCCGATGAAGAACTCGAGCAACCGTGCTAGTTCCACAGGTTCAGATGCGAAGAACCGGCAAGCTAATTTCCAACCACTTGCTAAAGGATTGCAGGAAGATGCATCGCATGCATAGCGCGATCACCAGAATTCTGAATGCCGCACCTCCTGCAGCCCAACGAGCCGGGCAGCTAGCCATCCAAGCACCACCCGTCGCAGCACCTCAGCCGCCACATATGGCGGGAGCGATTCAGCAGCAGCCGCGGCAGGAAGCACCTCCTGTCGCAGGAGATCAGTACCCTCAAGCTCGAGGGCAGATGAACATGATCCAGAAGGACCGTCCATCAAACCGATGCCAGAAGCTGATCACAGATATTCCACACCGTGGCAATATCCTTGATCAAATGCGGCTCTGGTAGCTTTCTGAGGGCGCGGGGGAATGACGCCTGCACCGATTCTGAGATGGGGATACTAGACTTCTTCCTGCAGATGTTCCACGTCGAGCCAATGGTTCGGTGAGGCAAGTGCATATTTTAGACAAACTGATCATCACTGGTAGTAAACAAACATGAATTTGCAGAACTCACCTAAGCTGGTCATCTGCTTCGTCAATGATAAGCGTCGGGACCTCCTTGGGTAATCCGGAGGGACATATAACTTCACCGGCGTGACAACACACTGCATTGGTCATATGATCAGTCAGTACATAAGGATACTCATACAGTGTGTCCTATCCTGCAGGGAGTACGCAAGGTCAAAGGTACCATTTCATATGATGCAAATAGGGATTTCAGGTCTGGTGAAAATGCCACAGCGGTGTACGAGAGCTTGATGATTGTACCATCACAAGAGGAGGTGGTTTTATTTGTCCCGCTGTCATTGGTGATAGTGATCTCGGTATCAATCAGTGTTCTGTTAATGGCTTCAATCTCTTCAAGCACAGCACAATTGACATTCTGCATGTGAAAATTCAGAGAATTAGACTGCTATAGGACTGCGTACCCTGCTGGATTCAGACAGTGCTAAGCAGAAAATTATGGTGAATCGTGGTACCTGCAGTTTCTGCCTCTTAAGACTGCGTACCCTGCTGGATTCAGGCACGCCACAGTCATCTATGCTTCCAAATAAGGATGTCGAATCTGGAAATTCACCAATGTTCCCAGGTACGACCCTATCTCCTTCCCGGAGGACAGACCACATTGAGAGAACTGAGCTACGAAGGCCTGCTGGCGACGAAGATCGCAGCTGACGACGATATATGAGAGATCATTAAACTTTCAATACAAGAGATTGCAACAATTGTGATTGATATGACAAAACTTACAGACTTACCGCATAACGCAGGCGGTCGAATGGATTCTCGCCCACCAGTGTCTCAGCCCCTTCACGCTGTACCTGATCCTCTGATGAATTTATTGGAAACTGGTACTTGCATCTGCAGGCTGCGCTAGCCCTTGTTGTGATCTGATTCAAAAAGATTGTATACAGCGCATTGCACACATTTTCTTGATATCTTCTGATATATAGAAATTTAAGGAATAGTAAAGGTACTAAAGGGATTTCAGACAGCACATTGCATGCATTCTCCTGAAAAAGTAACTGAAACTGTAAATACAGATTAGAACTTACTCTTTCCAACACATTGTTTGTAGTAATTCATGTGATTCGATTTTTTTGAGAGACATCAAAGACTCTATAAGGGCTTTTTACTTGGGAAGCTTGTTCATCAAACCGTCGTGCACATGATGTTTCTCAACCTGCAAAATTTTAGCATTTTCCTGATTGATTTTTGGTTCTTGCTCTATTATTGAATTCCTCAGCTTTGTCACCCTGTAGATGGAATAAAGGCATGTAAGATAAGAAATAGGCATTACTACGAGAAATATTACAAAGCAAAAGAGTATAGGACCTCGGTTAAATTTGGAACAGTGTACAGTCGATCAAGGTCTATCAACTTGTCAAGGTGCTCATCCTTGAGTGATTTGATCTGCAATCAAACAATTTTTGCAGTAATATGATTAAATGGAATTATTCGAATTTAATGATGTGATGATGGAAGAGGAAGAATGATAATTCGTTCTCACGTGATGGAACAGTTGCTCCCTTGGATCAATTTCTCCAACACTTCCCATTATCATCAATTTATCTAACATGGAGTCATTCTCAACTTGATACTCAGAGCTCTCTGTAAACTGCATGATGACAACACATAATGCTATAGGGTACAGAGCATGCTAAATGGGAGGTTAGGTTTCCATGAAGCATCATTCAGGTGGGAGTGTGGGACACATATTTCTTGGAAAAGAAAATGGTGAAACAAGATACATAGCATACCCAGAGATGAAAAATAAAAGAACAAGGTGAAAGATTCCTTTGTTTTCTTTGTTTTTTGGTCCCAAGTTTCTACTCTTCAGACTAAATATGTCATGGTGTGTCAATAACTACCGATGACATCCCAGGATACAACCATGCAAAACCACAGCACAATGGGAACATATATGATATCTAACAGCTTACGGATATCACAATTTGCCACATAAGTTACAAACTCAAGTAGAAACATAAAAAATCGAACTGCTACATAGAGCAGGAACTGCAGGTTATTTTAGAGAAAAACGCAGGTTTAGTACACCAACTTGCCGCGAATGTGCGTTTTGGTCACCAAGTTGCGAAACGCGAAAAACGGGTCACAAAGTTGCCATGCGCGAGCGTTTTGGTCACTCCGTGACGGCAGCCGTGAGTTTGCATACGTGGCAGGTTGGCTTTTTTGCAAATTACCCCTTAAATTTTTATTTATTCCCATTGCTAGGTCCTTTTTAACTGTTTTTGTTTGCCATTTTAGGGTGGATTTGTAAAAAATCAAAACTTTAGGGGGAATTTGTAAAAAGTCAATCTGCCACGTATACAAACTCAAGGCTGCCGTCACGGAGTGACCAAAACGCTCGCATGTGGCAACTTGGTGACCCGCTCTTCACGTTTCGCCACTTGGTGACCAAAGCGCACATTCGCGACAAGTTGGTGTACTAAACCTGCGTTTTACTCGTTACTTTATTATGATCCATGAGAATATAAGCTTGTACCATTTTCTTTCAACACCCAATCAATTTGATAATTTTATGAGATAGAAGCTATAAATATGATGCAATTCAAGGCGAAAACACATCGATAACCAAACTACCCTGTCATTAGAAAGACGATCTCATGTAAAAGGTAATATGGGTCTCAACTTACATTAGTATAGTCATAGAACAGAGTTTCATGATACTGTAATAATATTGGAAAATTCATTCCTGGTTGTGCATAGCTGCTATTGCTACAGGTTATTAACAGTTCATAAAAAATCAAAAATAATATTTCAATGACCAGTGCTCGGCTGAATAGCGAAATTTGCCTGCTTTGGAACCTGCCTTATTGGCAGAACATGAGCTATGAAGAATACAACAGAAACATCCAGTAGAAAATACAGGGCAATTCATTTGGCGTGCAGGAAGAGATGGCAAGAGCTTGTGACTTACATTTCCAGAAGCCAGTATAAAAGGATCATCCATTACTCCTCCATGCAGTGGATCAGCCTAACAGCACAGCATAATTTGAAATCAGTACATTCGTGAAGAGGTTGAGATGGGACGATAAATTGACTCCATGGAAGGGTCATAAATGATCAAGTAGCTAGCTCACAGGAAAAAAAATGATGAGGTGGCAGAGACGGCTCAATCAATTTCATAGAATGCGCTACTGTTACATATGAATTCACGATGCTATTGGACTTGAACAGAAAAGAAAATTCTATTCAAATTCTAATAGTTCTTAAACGAAGAGAAGGATATAAGTTTTTCGAGATAGCAGTGCACGAGAATGTCCACGTTTTTTTTCAGTTTGACTTTAAACGATAATTTTCAGTTTCACCAAGAGCGGCACGAGCAAGAAGATACTGAATATATTTTTCTGGGGAGATAAAGAAGCCATCAGAAGTCGAAGAAACCTCAATCCCAAGAAAATAACAAAGTGGACCAAGATCAGACATTAGGAACTACTCGCGGAGGCGGGCCTTAACAAAGGCAATGTACTCAGAGTCGTCGACAGTGATGATCATGTCATCAACATATAGGAGGAGAAGAGTCCGACCAAGAGGTGAGGTGTGGACAAACAACGCTGGGTCATGGTCGCTAGGCACGAAACCAGCAGCGGTTACCACAGAGGCGAAACGCTCAAACCAGGCGCGAGGGGCTTGTTTAAGGCCATAGAAGGAGCGTCGAAGGCGGCAGACCATACCATCAGGAACAGAGTAGCCCGGCGGTGGCTGCATATAAACCTCCTCACGCAACTCGCCGTTGAGAAAGGCGTTCTGAACATCAAGCTGAGACACAGACCAATTACGGACAGAAGCCGCAGCGAGAAGGGTGCGGATAGTGGTCATGTGGGTCACAGGAGCGAATGTCTCATCATAATCACGTCCCTGCTCCTGCTGAAAGCCACGAGCCACAAGACGAGCTTTGTAACGCTCGAGAGATCCATCAGAACGAGTCTTAACCTTGTAGACCCACTTGCACGTGATGGGACAAACTCTGGGAGGAGGGGAAACCAGATCCCACGTGCCAGTGCGCTCAAGTGCAGCAATCTCCTCAGCCATCGCAAGCTGCCATTCAGGCCGAGCCATGACATCCCGATAGGAAGTGGGCTCAGCGACAGTAGAAAGACCATACTGGGAAGGAGAGTAGCGGTGAGGAGGCCGTAACGAAGGCCGAGCACGAAGGTTATGAACCGGTGTAGACGGGAAGGAGGCGCACCGGAAGTGGAAGGCTCGTCGGAAGGATCATCGACGGCACGAGAGCGACGAGTATAGTGGAGAGGAAAGGGAGAAAGAGGAGGACGCACCGGAGCGGTAGGGGGCGAAGGAGGAGGGGAGTAGGGTGGCGTCGGTGGTGTATCAGGAACAGGAGGACTCACTGGGGGTGGAGGTGGAGGAGGAGGAACATGAAGCACAGAGGGAGATGTGTCGGGAAGGATAAGAAAGGAGATATCCTCAACTGAAAAGGTCGAGGAGCTAGGACGCGGAAGTATGAACTAGACTCATCAAAAGTCACATCGCGCGAAATACGCAGCCGACGACCAACAGGATCCCAACACCGGTAACCCTTGTGCTCATCACTGTATCCAAGAAAGATACACTCGACCAACTGAGCAGTCAGTTTGGTGCGTTCTCGTGGAGCAAGAAGAACATAGCACACACACCCAAACATACGAAGAGCGGAATAGTCAGGAGAACGACCAGAGAGACGCTCCATAGGGATACCACCATGCAAGGCAGCGGAAGGCTGGATGTTGATAAGATAGGTGTATGCGGAAACAACCTCAGCCCAAAAGTGGGGAGGAAGAGAGGCAGTGATCATCATCGCACGGGCCGTCTCAAGGAGGTGGCGATGCTTGCGCTCAGCAACGCCATTCTGAGCGTGGGCACCAAGACAGGAGAACTGGGCAAGGGTACCCTGCTCGGCAAGAAAACCACGCAACATCTGGGAGATGTACTCACCTGCTGAGTCAGCACGAAAAACACAAATGGGCGTGGAAAACTGGGTGTGAACCATGGCAGCAAATCGCTTGTATATAGAGAGAACCTCGCTTCGAGATTTCATAAAATAGAGCCAAGTGTAGCGAGAGAAATCATCAATGAATAGAACATAGTAGCGATGGCCCCCTTTCGAATCGAAGGGAGCAGGACCCCATACATCAGAATGAACTAAGTCGAAAGGACGGTGAGAGACTGACTCACTCGTAGGATAAGGTAACTGAGTCTGTTTTCCAAGTCTACAACCATTACAATGTAAAGAAACATCGCCAGAGACAGACCCTAAGACACCTTGACGCACTAACGATGACAAGCGAGAGCCACAGATATGACCAAGTCGATGATGCCACTGCTGGAAGGACGCAGAAGAGGAGGTAGCAAGAGCATGTGAACTGGCGGGTGTGGTGGCAGCGGAAGGAACACGAAGCCAGTCAACCTCCCAAAGGCCCTGAGCATCACGGTGCCAAGTGCCAGCTCCAACTAGAGCCTTGGTGCGACGATCCTGAACAGAGCAAGAGTCGGTATCAGTAAGTTGGGCAACGGAAAAAAGGTTCATGGTAAGACAGGGAACCTGAGAAACACTAGGAACAGAGAAAGACAGAGTAGAAAGGGAGCCACGATGATGTAGTGCGCCCTACACATGACACGCCAAGTGGACTAATGACAAGAGCTAGAGTCAAAGCTCTCCATGATAAGGTGAATTCACTCCTATCTATGTGTGACCTTAACACTCCCTTGAATGGTTTGCTACTTCATTCGGATACCTTGTGTGTGTTAAGGTACAAGCTTCATGAAGATACTTCACCGGTGATGAAGATGGATAAGAAGTAAGCCGAGAAGAAGAAGATGAAAAGGCTGAAGAAACGCTGGCCGGTACTACCGGCGCATCCCGGCCGGTACTACCGCCGAATGTCCAGACGCTACTGTGTTCGAGTGCGCCATAAGCGGTACTACTGGAATTAATTCCGGTACTACCGACCCGGCCGGTACTACCGGGCCTGGGTGGCCTGTGTGCTGAGATGGCCCTTCTGCCATGTAATCCTAGCCACTCATCTAGTGTCTCGTTTTTAGACTATAAATAGCTGCCTCCTCCTCTAGGGTTAGGGTTAGACTAAGTTGAGACAAGAGTAGAGCTTTGCTCCTTTCCACCCCAAGTTGGTGTTGCCTCCAATGGAGATGAACCATGGCCTCCCCTTGTGGAGATGAATCAAGGCCCCCCCTTGTGGAGATGAACCAAGACCTCCCCTTGTGGAGAAGATCCCTCTAGTGAATACCAAGGCTTCTACTTGCTAATCTTTCCTCTTGAGGTGGCTAGATTAGGTTGGTTGGATTGACCAATTAGACAAACAATCCTAAGGGTAAGGTGTGCTTGGAAGAGGAGAATTGGGGGCTACCCTTGGGGCTTGTTACCAATTGAATCTTGCTGAGTTGTGCTTTGCTATTTATCTCTTGATTTGGTGCTTTTCCCCTCTGTGTTCATCACTTGTTCTTCATGTTCATCGTTCCCTCCGCCCAAATCCATGAAGATCGGGACCTAACCCGCATCATATGGTATCAGAGCAAAGGTTGCCACGGATTTCACCTTGTTTCCCCCACAAATCCACCAAATTTTTCTTTGTTATTTAGAAATTCGAAAATTTCCACCAAAAATAGCCATTTTGGGATTCGAGCGATTCGGCCGATTTGATGAGTTTTTGGTAGTTTTGATCCAGGATCTGTTGCTTTAGGTCCCCCACCACTTTTGTTTGCTTTCCCTAGCCTTAATTTTGCCAAATTCCACGAATTTGAGGATTTTTTTAGCTCTTTTTCGCCCAAATTCGCGACGTGAACCGCCTTGTGCGCCGATGTTCTACATGTCTCAAAGCTAAGGCTACTCTAAACTCTCATGGCCTCTACACTCCTTTACCCATTCCACATAGACCTTGGTCCGATATTGCTATGGATTTCGTATTAGGCCTTCCTTGCACTAAAACTAACAAGGATTCCATATTTGTCGTCATTGACCGATTCTCTAAGATGGCACATTTCATACCATGTAACAAGACCGACGATGCTTCACATCTTGCTACTTTGTTCTTTAGGGAAATCGTCCGTCTTCATGGGGTGCCCAAGACCATTGTTTCGGATCGTGATGTCAAGTTCGTGAGCTACTTTTGAAAGACATTGATGGCCAAGATGGGAATCAAGCAACTCTTCTCCACCGCCTACCACCTTCAAACGGATGGTCAAACCGAAGTGGTGAATCGAAGCCTTTCTACGCTCCTTCGTGTGTTGATCAAGCCAAACTTGAAGAATTGGGAAGAGTGCATCCCACACGCCGAGTTCGCCTACAATCGAGCACGACACCGAGCAACGAAGAGAAGCCCATTCGAGATCATCTATGGCTACAACCCCTACACCGCGCTTGACATGCTACCACTTCCACTCCGTGAGCAAGTTAACATGGACTTCGACAAACGCGTCGCTTACATGAAGAAGCTACATGACGAAACAAGAGCTACGCTCGAGAAGCACAATGAAGCATATGCTAAGAAGATGAACAAGAACAAGCATGCCATGATATTTGACGAAGGAGACCTCATGTGGCTACACCTTCGCAAGGACCGCTTTCCGGAAGCACGGAAGTCCAAGCTTCACCCTCGAGGAGACGGACCTTTCAAGGTTCTCAAGCGCATCAACGACAATGCCTACAAGATCGACATCTCTGAAAGTGCATATGTTGACCCATGCGTGGTTTTGGTAATTAATGACAATCCTTATCGACTAATGTTTGCATTGAGATATTATTGTAGATCTTGTCCATAGGAAAAGATTGGAGTTCATGTGTTGGACTCTAGAAGATTACATGATGATCAATGCTCTATTCAAGGATTTATATGAAGAATGGTCATGTGTAGAGTTGAGCTTATTGAAAGCATGGCTTGGAAAAGAAGATTGAGTGAACATTCATGTTTATCCCCAAGCCATCATCTATATCAAGAGAAGAAGAGAAAGTGCAAGTGGATTCATGAAGACGGAACTTAGCAAGGCTCTCCCATAATGGTGTATGAGGGAGTATTTGGAGAAGTCTTCATCAAGCATATGCTAGCAAGTACAATCAAGAAAGGTGTTCCAACTTGAGAGTGTCAAGATCGTCATCATCTAGCTCAAGTGGAATACGCAAGGCAAAGCTATGATCTTGATAGGGTTTCTATTTTACCGGTCTCATGGTGTTAGTAGGAGACCGGTTTTAGGATAGACGGCGTACTATCAAGAGGGGCTCTCAAGTGAGTAACTTGATCGTATCTTTGTGGAGAGCTCAAACCTTTGCATACTTGGCATATCATCTTTCTTGGTTCTTATTTGGCTTTTATCCATGTGAGAATTTAGAGCTTTGTGTTCATCTCCATACCAAGCTCTAGTTCACCGAAAACGGATTTCGTATGGAAAACTTGTTGCGTTTTTGGTTTTGGAGGTTTTGCCGGTTCATCTTTTTTAGAGAGGTTTTACCTTTCTACATTTGGATTCCTCGTCACATGATGGACTATGATGTTTCTCTGCATAATCTTGAAGGGCTCTTCGTTGCGATTCCAACGAGCCCAAGATCATCAAAATCGGAGTCCGGATGAAAAAGTTATTGCAGTTTTCGTATCGCTGTTTCTGTCAGTTTTCTGCAGACCGGATATTCCGGCCTAAATCAGACCGGAATATCCGCCCCCCTAGAAAATTGGCGAAAACTCAATTTTGCGTCGCTTTGTGCGGCTCTCTGTAGTTCCCCGGAGATTTGGGCCGGATATTTCGAAAGGGGGGCCGGATATTCCGGTGCTGACTTAAGCCGGAATATCCGGCCTCCAAGTCTGCAACGGCTAGTTTTCATGGAGGGGTATAAATACCCCTCCCCTTCTTCTTCCTTGTGGTAGCATGTTTTCCCCTCTCTCTCCCACCATTGTTGACCTTGGAAAACTTGCCCCCTCTCAATTTCCTCCCATGATTCTTGCATATCTTTGAGGGAAAAGTGAGAGGAGATCTAGATTTACATTTCCACCAATCCATCTCTCCTCTAAGTGAGGGGAACCTAGTGGATCTAGATCTTGGAGTTCTTGGTGTTTCTCTTCCATTGTTCTTCCTCTCTTAATCCCCCATAAGCATTTGTTTCTTTGTTGGAATTTGAGAGTGAAGGATTTGAGCACTTGTGCTCTTGCCATTTCTTTGTGCATCGGTTTGTGCTCTCCACGAGGATTCGTGGAAGTTGAAAGCTTGTGAACTTGTTACTCTTGGGTCTTTGGACCCTAGACGCCTTTGTGGTGGTTGAGACCTTGTGTGGTCACTTGTAGCCATTCGGGAGCCCCCAATCCCGTTGTGGGTTGTGCCCCGGATCGTTGTTGAAAGGCTCCGGATTTCCGCCTTGAAGGTGAACCAAACCTTTGTGGTGCGGTTCATCGGAGAAGAAGGTGAAACCTTTGTGGTTGTTGAACCATTGTGTTGGTTTACACCTCTCCAACGAGACGTACTCCCCCAAAAAGGAGGAACTCGGGAATACATCCTCGTCTTCGCGTGCCTCGGTTATTTCTATACCCGAGCTCTTTACTTATGCACTTTACATTGTGATAGCCTTCGTGCTTGAAGTATTCTATTGCTATCACCTTGTTGCTTGTCTTGCTTAGCATAAGTTGTTGGTGCACATAGTTGAGCCTAGTTTATTTAGGTTGTTGGCTTGTTAATTTAAACACCTAGTTTTATTCCGCAATTATCAAGTCTAAACTGGAAAAGTTTTAATCGCCTATTCACCCCCCCCCCCCTCTAGGCGACATCATTGTCCTTTCAATTGGTATCAGAGCCTCGGCTCTCTTTTTGGGCTTTACCGCTTAGAGAGTAAAGATGTCGTTTAGAGAATTAGTGCACGATCCCACTTTTATATTCGATGGCTCAAATTATGATGTTTGGAAAATTCGCATGCTTAATCTTTTTAGCGCCATGGGTCCAAATTATATTAAGAGGATTGTAGATGTGGGTTTTTCTCCTCCAAAGGATTCTCAAGAATTATCTTTAGAGGATGAGGAAAATTCTCATCTCGAAACTCTTGTTTCTAATGGCCTTATATGTGTGTTGAGCGATGTAGTTCTTGCTTCAATCATGCCTTTTCGGAACGCTCATGAGCTATGGACCAAGCTTCAAGATATATATGAAGTGTCCAACATTATTGAGGATAATTGTTCTGCTTCCACCTCCGGACGTGATGACTTCACAACTTCTTCCACATCACCAACATGTGATTTATCACAAGGTAATGATATGGTGAGTGGTGATAGAAATTGCTTTGTTGATGGTGAATATTCTATTGACTATACTTCATCTCTATCTCATTGCAATGTTCTATCTTTGGACTTAAACTCTTCTAGCACTCCAAATGTCATACATGCTAGAGTTGATAGTCCTTGCATATCATGTAATAGTTGCTTAACTAAATCTCATGATGATATGCTCTCTATGTCTTGTTGCCTTGATAAAAATGCCTCTATTTCCTCTAGTATTTGTTTGGCTAACAATGTAGAGGAAACCGAACACTCCATGGAACAAGATATGGATTTATATGGTGCTTCAAGTAATTCTTCATCCTCCTCACCCATTAATCATGTTTGCCTTATGGCTAAGGAGTCAAAGGAATCTTCTATCTCGAATCCCGATACATCTTGTGATGATGTGGTTGAGGAGTCTCATGGAGAAGATTTTGATATTGAATCCTTAACCAAGAAAGGTGAGATGGTTTTTGGGGCTCTCCCCAAAGGTAGCAAAGCTATCCCTCCTCTATGTGAAATCATTGCTTATGTTATTAAGAGTAGGGAAATCATTGAGGATTTGGAAACTCAATTTGATGAGAAATGTAAAATTAAGACGGAAGATGCTATGAAAAAGCATCCTTAGAGGATGCCCTTGAGGAAGAGCAAGAGCTTCGAGTGTCTTTTGAGGAGAAACTTGAATCTCTTGATGAGTCTAATGATCTTATTGTTGCTAAAATCATTAAGGAAAAAGATCATGCTATTGCTAAATATAAAGTGCTTAAAAAGGAAAAGGTTGAATTTGGAGTTGGCAATGCTAGACTAGTTGAGGAGATAGAGAGACTTGACAAAGCTCATAAGGCTTTGGAAAGTGAACACTCTCTCCTTATAAAGTCTCATGATCAACTCCAAACTCAACTATCTAAAAATGATGAGCTTGCCAAGTTGTCTTCTTCTATTTCTAATATTAATGATGTTTGTGCTACTAACTCCACTTCTTGTGAAGCATCTATTTTGAAGGAGAATGTTGAGCTAAGTGCTCAACTTGAGTTGCTAACTAGCAAGTATGGATATTGGAAGAAATTCATGAAAAGCTCTCTAGCTCTAATGAGGACCTTCTAGCATCCCATGCTAGGCTAAATTTAGCTCATGAGGCTATCATGTCAAAGGTAACATCTTGTGAGCCTCATGTGGACAATGGCACAACTTCTTCTCTTAATGCTATATTATCTTGTGCTAGTCCTAGTATTTCATCCACTCACAATGTTGCTACATCTTGTGATGAATTACTTTCCATGCCTTGTTGCTCTAACAATGAAGCTTCTACTTCCTCTAGTATTTGCGTTGATACTAACCATGTAGAGGAATTAAAAGAGCTCAAGGCCCAAGTCACTTCTTTGAAGAAAGACTTGGAAAAGCGTAATGTTGGGAAGTCCACACTTGACAATATGTTGAGTGTTCAAAGACGCCCCAATGACAAAAGTGGACTTGGATTCAACTCCAATAACAAGAACAAGTCCAAGCCTAACAAGAAGAACAAGGGCCAAGAACAAGTCAAGGATTCGGCCAAGATTGTTTGCTTCAAGTGCAAAGTTGAAGGGCACCATGTTAGATCTTGCCCTTTGAAGAAGAAGTCCCTTGGTGAGAAGCAACAAGGGAAGAATCAAGCTACTCCTCCTCAAGTCGAGATTCCAACTAAGAAGAAAGGAGGAAGCAAATGTTGATACATTTGCCGTGAGAAGGGTCACTTTGCTTCTTCATGCACTAATGGTACCTTATCCAACCCCATTATAATTGATGATGTTTACTCTCTTCGGAAGGATAAGGTTGGCAATGTGTTTGCCAAATATGTTGGTACTCAAAGTGGTGTCAAGAAAAGAACCATTTGGGTTGCCAAACCTATTGTGACTAACCTCTTAGGACCCAACTTGGTTGGGGACCAACAAGCTAAAACTTGATCAACAGGTGTTGTTGGAGGGCATTGGAGACTTGGCTACATCATGAAGAATTAAGGGACCTTCATCAATTATATTCTCTCAAGCCAAGTCATTTGGGTTATATCCTTCTATCTATATCCAATGTTTCTCCTTGCGGTAACTTGTGCTTATATATCATATATACATTGAAAGTTGCTTGCACCCTTGCATGTGTTTGGTTGTGTACCTTGCTAGTGTTTGTATGTGTTGTGCTCTCTACTTACTTATCTTGAGAAATCAAGTGTGTGTATATTGGTTTGCACACCATTTATTTGTTTTGAGCCTTATTGCTTTTATTTGCTATCTTATCTTGTTGGCTCTCTTTGAGAGATTAATGGACTATCTATTTGTGGAGAGTGATATGCTTCGTGCACTTCACAATCCTAAAATGTGTTTACATGAGGAATACCACTTAGTGTTGATATATCAATATTATATATTCTCTATGTGGTATGTCATGCTCACGAGAAATTCAAATTCTATAATGTCCATTAAATTCTCAGTTGGTTTTGTTTGCCTCTTGTTTTAAAATAAATGGATTATCACATTATGGGGGAGTAATAAGCTATGTGCATATTACAAGCCTAGAAAATGTGAACATATGAGGTATTGCCACCTAGAATTGATTTGTTAATTATATTATTACTATGTGGCATGTTGCTCAAACAAGTTCCATATTTGCTTAAATGATTTTATTTACTCTCTGTTTTGGATCTTGTTTGTGATGGACATTCTTGGTACGGTTTTCCCCAAATATGTTCGCATATCCTTTTGGGAAATCGATTGCTTCAAGCTACTCTTTGTAGTGGCTTTGCATGATCGCGTGAATACTTGAAGCTATCAAGAATATCTATCTCTTTAAGCTTTGGCCTTTAAATCTTATCTTTTGCCATATGCTTATTTGTTGTGAAGTTGGTCTTCAATATCATTCCTATATACCACCGAGAATTATCTCCATATACTCCTTGTCCATGACAAGTGATACTCGTAATTGTGGTGGAATTTGTAGACCATCTTCCTTTTGTCTCTTGCTTTGAATTGCCTTATTTCTATTGCCAAGGATTTGGTTTGATCTAAATCCTCTTGTCATCCTTGTATCTTTTGGATCCTTGTTGCTCTACTCAAAATTTGTTTTATGCTTTCTTGAGTAGGAAAAGCAATGATCCCATTCTAGTTCATTTTCATTCAAAAGTCATACTTCTAGATAATGCACTATTCTTGGGGAAGCTATATCCTATATTGAGTAGAACATCATTCTTGAATTGGTTTTGTACCCTATTGCTTTCCTTGAACTTGACTAGTGTTTGAATAATATGTATGGAAAGTGATGATCTCATTTATGTGCATTTTGTATTCAAATGCAAGATCACAAATAATGCACATATCTTGGGGGAGCAATCCTATATGCTTTTGAACATTAGTTGTCTTCAATTGGTATTTGATCCTGATGACATGTCTCTTTGGAAGACAAACATTTCTCGTCTTGGTACTTTGTGCCATCATGAAAAGTGTCGAGGGTTTGGTTTATTCTTGATGGTATTTTCATCATTTGGTATCTTTCTTTCTTTTGGTATCTTTTCAAAGTGGTATCTTCAATCATGTGTTGATTTGGGTCTTTGATATAATTTGGGCAATTGTTTTCTTGTCACACTTGTGTGTGCTTTGTTGGTTTAATTGGTGTTTTGTCCAAATTGTATCTCGTTTGGTTCTTGAAAGTCATGTGCATGCATATTTACTATATGTATATCTTATGGCATGCTTAGTTTCGTTGATCCAATGCATAGGATAAACTCCATCAAATCCTAAATGGCTAAGATGTGCATGAAATTCAATTTCATATCAATATGCACATATTTATGTGGAGTTTGTCCTATGTATTGTAGTTGCTCTAACTACTTTGGACCTAATGAGTTTGGGTACCATGTTGTATTTAAATTTGTTTTAGGTATATTGGAGATGCATTGGAAGCTTGTCTCATCTACAAGGAAGGTGTTGTCACCATGTGCTTATTGGAGCCAAGCTCGGATGATCATGAACTCTTATCTTCTACATCACCAATGCTATCTCGGTAACAAGTATCTACCTCATGCATACATTTCTAGCTTTCAACCTTGTGTAGGTTGTTTCATGGCATGAATCTCCTTTGTTGCAATTCTTTTGGTTCTTGCAAAACAACTTTATTGCAAATGTAGGCAAGCCAGGATGATTACATATCAAGGGGAAATATATAATCATTTTCATGATTCACCAATCCCAAATATGTTAATCTAGCACTTTCTACTCTTTGTCTCACATATGCAATATTGATGATTTCTTTTTTCAAATTATTTGCCTTTTGCGATACTTGTTATCTTTCTCGGAGCATCCCATTTTTTTTCACCTTATCCCTTGTGGATATTTTTTATGCTATGATGAGTATGTGTTGGAAGTTCATCAATATCCCTTTAAGATAAAATTGAGCTTTGTGCTATGCTTTTAAGCAAAGATCTTATTGGTATATTTATGACTTCCTCTTGGATATCATGTTCTTTACCTTTGTACCTATTTTGTGTGTACATGTTTATTTGTGGACTTATATCTTCGTGATTGGTGTCTACTTCGAAACTTATACACGTGAGAATAGTTACATCTTTAATTGGTATTCTATTTCTTTTAGTGACCACCTCTTATTGCTTTTAATTCTTTGGTGGTTTCTAAAAGCCACAAGCTTTGCCTTTTATTTGGTTTACTTTTTCAACTTAATAAGCCTGTGGACCTATTTGACTCATCTTTTTTTTGGTTTGTGCTCTACATTATCTAGGAGGGAGTGAGGATTCCATGTTGTGCACTCGATATTGCTTTGGAAATCCTACTTTGTGCAGGTACCTTGGGGAGTTCGCTCTTGATTGTTAGAACACTTGGTTGATCCTATCATAATATCTTCTTATGTTCTATTGGTTTTTCGGATCCTTGACTGGTTACTTCTTTTGTCGAAGTATCTTTCAATTTGTTTTTTCTTTTCCAATCTTTGGATCCTCAATATAGTTTGATCTCCTTCCCAACTATTCGTCATTTGATACGTGCATTTGATTTCACTCATATTATGAGAAATGCACACATTATGTGGAGCTCTTACTATGTTGGCCTTCTAAAATTTTCCTCCCTTTCGGCAATCGATGCCAATGGGGGAGAAGTTTAGAGGTTTTAAGGGATTTTGGTTTTATGCTTTAGTTTCGTTCTTAAGCATTTGCCTTTCATGCTCTTGCATCCTTGCTCTTTGTTGTGCATGATTGCTTAATTCATTATATAAACCCTCGTAAAAGGGATTGTCATCAATTACCAAAATGGGGGAGATTGAAAGTGCATGTGTTGCCCCATGCGTGGTTTTGGTAATTAATGACAATCCTTATGGACTAATGTTTGCATTGAGACATTATTGTAGATCTTGTCCATTGGAAAAGATTGGAGTTCATGTGTTGGACTCTAGAAGATTACATGATGATCAATGCTCTATTCAAGGATTTATATGAAGAATGGTCATGTGAAGAGTTGAGCTTATTGAAAGCATGGCTTGGAAAAGAAGATTGAGTGAACATTCATGTTTATCCCCAAGCCATCATCTATATCAAGAGAAGAAGAGAAAGTGCAAGTGGATTCATGAAGACGGAACTTAGCAAGGCTCTCCCATAATGGTGTATGAGGGAGTATTTGGAGAAGTCTTCATCAAGCATATGCTAGCAAGCACAATCAAGAAAGGTGTTCCAACTTGAGAGTGTCAAGATCGTCATCATCTAGCTCAAGTGGAATGCGCAAGGCAAAGGTATGATCTTGATAGGGTTTCTATTTTACCGGTCTCATGGTGTTAGTAGGAGACCGGGTTATAGGATAGACGGCGTACTATCAAGAGAGGCTCTCAAGTGAGTAACTTGATCGTATCTTTGTGGAGAGCTCAAACCTTTGCATACTTGGCATATCATCTTTCTTGGTTCTTATTTGGCTTTTATCCATGTGAGAATTTAGAGCTTTGTGTTCATCTCCATACCAAGCTCTAGTTCACCGAAAACGGATTTCGTATGGAAAACTTGTTGCGTTTTCGGTTTTGGAGGTTTTGCCGGTTCATCTTTTTAGAGAGGTTTTACCTTTCTACATTTGGATTTCTCCTTACATGATGGACTATGATGTTTCTCTGCATAATCTTGAAGGGCTCTTCATTGCGATTCCAACGAGCCCAAGATCATCGAAATCGGAGTCCGGATGAAAAAGTCATTGCAGTTTTCGTATCGCTGTTTCTGTCAGTTTTCTGCAGACCAGATATTCCGGCCTAAATCAGACCGGAATATCCGGCCCCCCAGAAAATTGGCGAAAACTCGATTTTGCGTCGCTTTGTGCGGCTCTCTGTAGTCCCCCGGAGATTTGGGCCGGATATTTCGAAAGGGGGGCCGGATATTCCGGTGCTGACTTAAGCCGAATATCCGGCCTCCAAGTCTGCAACGGCTAGTTTTCGTGGAGGGTATAAATACCCTCCCCTTCTTCTTCCTTGTTGTAGCACGTTTTCCCCTCTCTCTCCCACCATTGTTGACCTTGGAAAACTTGCCCCCTCTCAATTTCCTCCCATGATTCTTGCATATCTTTGATGGAAAAGTGAGAGGAGATCTAGATCTACATTTCCACCAATCCATCTCTCCTCTAAGTGAGGGGAACCTAGTGGATCTAGATCTTGGAGTTCTTGGTGTTTCTCTTCCATTGTTCTTCCTCTCTTATTCCCCATAAGCATTTGTTGCTTTGTTGGAATTTGAGAGTGAAGGATTTGAGCACTTATGCTCTTGCCATTGCTTTGTGCATCGGTTTGTGCTCTCCACGAGGATTCGTGGAAGTTGAAAGCTTGTGAACTTGTTACTCTTGGTCTTTGGACCCTAGACGCCTTTGTGGTGGTTGAGACCTTGTGTGGTCACTTGTAGCCATTCGGGAGCCCCCAATCCCGTTGTGGGTTGTGCCCCGGATCGTTGTTGAAAGGCTCTGGATTTCCGCCTCGAAGGATTCCGATAGTGGAAGGTGAACCAAACCTTTGTGGTGCGGTTCATCGGAGAAGAAGGTGAAACCTTTGTGGTTGTTGAACCATTGTGTTGGTTCACACCTCTCCAACGAGACGTACTCCCCCAAGAAGGAGGAACTCGGGAATACATCCTCGTCTCCGCGTGCCTCGGTTATTTCTATACCCGAGCTCTTTACTTATGCACTTTACATTGTGATAGCCTTCGTGCTTGAAGTATTCTATTGCTATCACCTTGTTGCTTGTCTTGCTTAGCATAAGTTTTTGGTGCACATAGTTGAGCCTAGTTTATTTAGTTTGTTGGCTTGTTAATTTAAACACCTAGTTTTATTCCGCAATTATCAAGTCTAAACTGGAAAAGTTTTAATCGCCTGTTCACCCCCCCCCCCCCCTCTAGGCGACATCATTGTCCTTTCAATCTCCAACTCCAAGCACTTGGTCCATGACACCTTCAATGTGACCGATCTATCGCCATACTATGGGACATCAAGTGATGAGGATGACCAAGAGTCGAGGACGACTCTTTTCCAAGGGGGGGGGGAGATGATGTAGTGCGCCCTACACATGACACGCCAAGTGGACCAATGACAAGAGCTAGAGTCAAAACTCTCCATGATAAGGTGAATTCACTCCTATCTATGTGTGACCTTGACACTCCCTTGAATGGTTGCTACTTCATTCGGATACCTTGTGTGTGTTAAGGTACAACTTCATGATGATACTCCACCGGGTGATGAAGATGGACAAGAAGTAAGCCGAGAAGAAGAAGATGAAGAGGCTGAAGAAACGTTGGCCGGTACTACTGGCGCATCCCGGCCGGTACTACCGCCGAACGTCCAGACGCTACTGTGATCGAGTGCGGCATAAGCGGTACTACTGGAATTAATTCCAGTACCACCGACCCGGCCGGTACTACCGGCCCTCCCTGGCCGGTACTACCGGGCCTGGGCGGCCTGTGTGCTGAGATGGCCCTTGTGCCATGTAATCCTAGCCACTCATCTAGTGTCTCGTCTTTAGACTATAAATAGCTGCCTCCTCCTCTAGGGTTAGGGTTAGACTAAGTTGAGACAAGAGTAGAGCTTTGCTCCTTTCCACCCCAAGTTGGTGTTGCCTCCAATGGAGATGAACCATGGCCTCCCCTTGTGGAGATGAATCAAGGCCCCCCCTTGTGGAGATGAACCAAGACCTCCCATTGTGGAGAAGATCCCTCTAGTGAATACCAAGGCTTCTACTTGCTAATCTTTCCTCTTGAGGTGGCTGATTGATGACGTGATCACATGTTCGTTGGGAGACCCCAAGAGGAAGGTATGAAGCAGTGTAGCAGCAGTTTCCCTCAGTATGAAACCAAGGTTTAATCGACCAGTAGGAGCAAGAAATCACTTCTGAAGGTTGTTGGTGGCGCCGTTTACTCGATCACCATCGTGGAATCTGCACACAACACAATCAAACTACTTTGCCCCAACGAAACAGTGAGGTTGTCAATCTCACTGGCTTGCTGAAAACAAACGATTAAACGTATGGTGTGAAAAACAGTAGTAAATTGCAGAGAATGAAAAGGAACAATGTTTGCAGTTGGTTGTATTATCAGTGTAAAAGAATGGACCGGGGTCCACAGTTCACTAGTGGTGTCTCTCCATAAAAGATAACTAACATGTTGGGTGAACAAATTACAGCTGGGCAATTGACAAAATATTGAGCGCATGACAATGCATATATATGACATGATGATTACTATGATATTCATGTGGGCATTACGACAAAATACATAGACCGTTATCCAACAGCGTCTATGACTAATAATCCACCTCCAGGTTGTCATCCGAGTTCCCCGTTGGTATTAAGTTGCAAGCAACGGATAATCGCATTAAGTAATGTGCGTAATGTAAACAAATGCATTAGACCTAACGGCGCACCCTTAAGCTAAGCATCGGTTATTTTATCCCTAGTGGCAACAGCACATCCACAATCTTAGAAGTTATTGTCACTCTCCCAGATTACCGGAGGCATGAACCCACTATCTAGCATAAATACTCACTCTTGGAGTTACAAGCATCTACTTGGCCAAAGCATCTACTAGTAACGGAAAGCATGCAAGATCATAAATAACATATAAGATAGATTGATAATCAACTTGACATAGTATTCAATATTCATCGGATCCCAGCAAACACAACATGTAGCATTACAATAAGATGATCTTGATCATGATAGGCAGCTCACAAGATCTAAACATGATAGCATAAAGTGGAGAACAACCATCTAGCTACTGCTATGGACCCGTAGTCCAAGGATGAACTACTCACGCATCACTCCGGAGGCAGGCATGGTGATGTAGAGCCTCCGGTGATGATTCCCCTCTCCGGCAGGGTGCCGGGAAGAGCTTCTGAACCCTCCCGAGCTAGGGTTGACGGCGGCGGCGTCTCTGGAACTTTTCGTGGATAATGGCTCGGTCTTTAGGGTTTTCGCGTCGGGATGAATAAATAGGCGAAAGGGCGGCGGCTGGAGACGCCCGTGGGCCCACACCACCCCACGGCGCGGCAGGGGGGCCCGCGGCCCCATGGTGTGGCTGCCTCGTGGCTCCCCTCCGTCTCTCCTTTGGACTCTGTGTTCGTGTTGGAAAAATAGGAGGTTCTGTCCAAGTTTCGTCCAATTCCGAGAATATTTCCAGACTAGCTTTTCTGGAATACAAAAACAGCAGAAAACAGGAACTGGCACTGTGGCATCTTGTTAATAGGTTAGTACCAGAAAATGCATAAAAATGCTATGAAGTGTATATAAAACATGTAACAATTGGTATAATATCAACATGGAACATCAGAAATTATAGATACGTTTGAGACGTATCAAGCATCCCCAAGCTTAGTTCTACTCGTCCTCGAGTAGGTAAAACGATAAAAACAAAATAATTTCTGAGGTGACATGCTACAATCATAATCTTGATCAAATAGTATTGTAAAGCACATGTTATGAATGAAGTGATCCAGGTCAATGGTCTATAGTTTGCTAGCAAGTAGATAATGAGCAAACAACTGAATCATATAAGTAAAAACTTTTCATGAATAGTACTTTCGAGACAAGCATCAAAGAGTTTTGCATAAGAGTTAACTCATAAAGCAATAGATTCTAAGTAAAAGGTATTTAACCAACACAAAGGAAGATTTAAGCTTCAGCAATTGCTTTCAACTTTCAACATATATATCTCATGGATATTTGTCAAACAAAGCAATATAATAAGTGCAATATACAAGCATATAAAAATTGTTGCACCAAAGTTGACACTAGTGTTTGCTTCTAAGATAGAAAGAAGTAGGAAAACTGACTCAACATAAAAGTAAAAGAAAGGCCCTTCGCAGAGGGAAGCAGGGATTAAATCATGTGCTAGAGCTTTTTAAGTTTTTGAAATCATATAGAGAGTAAAAATAAGTTTTGAGAGGTGTTTGTTAATTGTCAACGAATCAAAAATGGAAAGTACAATATGACCCCTGCCAACCAGACTTTTAAGAGCGGCTCCCATGAAGGACGTTATTTCTACCAGCAAGGCAGATCATCCCTCTTTCTCTTTTGTTTACACATGCAGATATTTCACTGTTTGTCATTGCTTGACTGATAAATCAGGGCAAAAATGTGAAGAGAATTAAGCGGTTAAAGTTGTAATTAATTGGGACTGGGCACCCCATTTGCCAGCTCTTTTTGCAAAATTAATGGATAAGCGGATGTATATGCCGCTAGTCCGGTGGTAAAGTCTGTTTGACAGTTGACATAAAGACATCCACCCCGTCCTCATGAGCTTGGTAAACATTGACAAAAATAGGAGTAATAATTTTTGAATAGTTTAAAGGTAGCACATGAAAAATTTACTTGGAATGGCAAGGAAATACCACATATAGGTAGTTATGGTGGACACAGATGGCATGGATTTTGGCTCAAGGTTTTGGATGCACGAGAAGCATTCCCTCTCAGTACAGAGTTTAGGCTAGCAAGGTTATTTGAAGCAAACACAGGATATCAACCGACACAGCAAGACTTATATGAAAACATATTGCAAGCATTATAAGACTCTACACTGTCTTCCTTGTTAACCAAACCCTTTTACTAGAAAATATCTAGACCTTAGAGATACCAATCATGCAAACCAAATTTCAACGAGCTTTACGGTAGTTCTTCATTAATAGGTTTTAACTACATGATACAAAAGCTTAAACATGAACTACTTGATAACTCAAAACAATTGACAAGTATCAAATTATCCAATACAGTGATCTACAAGAATATGTAAGCTTTTTCCATTATACCATCTACCACATGCAACATTTTCTGTTCCAACCAAACACCAATCAATTTATTTCAACATAAACTCTCCAAACAATTATAAGTGAAGCAAGAGAGTACTTTCTTTAAAAGAACTAACAGCTCTGAATAAGAGATGCATGCAAAACAGGAGCTAAAAGCATAGCAATAGCTAGATAAGAATACTCAACAAGTATAAGTGAAGAATAGGAGTATTCATATGAAAAAGCGGAGCGTGTCTCTCTCCCAATCAAGAATGCTAGGGTCCAATCAAGTTGACCATAAGAAAAATAAAATACTGAAAATAAAACACACAGACGCTCCAAGTAAAGCACATATGATGTGAAAGAATTAAAATATAGTTTCACTAGAGATGACCTGATAAGTTGCTGATGAAGAAGGGGATGCCTTGGGCATCCCCAAGCTTAGACGCTTGAGTCTTCTTGAAATATGCTGGGGTGATCCATGGGAGCATCCCCAAGCTTAAGCTCTTCACTCTTCTTGATCACATTATATCATCCTTCTCTCTTGACCCTTGAAAACTTCCGCCACACCAAACTCAGAGTAATTCTCATTAGAGGGTTAGTGCACAATCAAAAACTCACATGTTCTATAAGGACACAAACATGACCGTTACTTTTAACATTAACTACTGCCACTGATGTTATGTGAAGCTCTTCACCCTAAAAAAGAATTCCACTCAACACTAGTAAAAGAGAGAATGCGAAAAATAAAAGACAGAATCTGTCTAAACAGAACAGTCCGTAAAGACGAATTTTTTCGAGGCACTTACGTTGCTCAGATCGAAAAACTTTAAACTAACGAAAGATGCGTACATATCTGAGGATCACGCACAAAAATTTGCAGATTTAAATAATTTTTCTGTGATTTTACAGAAGTAAAACGGTGAACAGCAGAAATCTGTTCCTGCGCAGAAATCCAAATCTAGCATCATCTTCCTATTAGAGGCAATACTTGGCACAACAATGCGATAAAATAAAGATACAAAGGAATTGTTACAGAAGTAAACAACTCCTTGACTCAAAAAGAAAAGAAAAATTGCAGAAATAAAACAATGGGTTGTCTCCCATAAGCGCTTTTTTTAACGCCTTTTAGCTAGGCTAGAATATTTTAATGATGCTCACATAAGGATAAGAGTTGAAACATAAAAGAGAGCATCAAGAAGCATATATAAACATGTTTAAATCTAACACTCTTCCTATGCATAGGAGTCTTGTAAGAAAACAAGTCAATGAAGCACAAAGTGACTAGCGTAGGAAGGCAAAACAAGTGCAACTTCAAAACTTTCAGCATATAGAGAGGTGATTTAGTACCATGAAAATTTCTACAACCATATTTTCCTCTCTCATAATAATTTTCAGTAGCATCATGAACAAACTCAACAATATAATTATCACATAAAGCATGCTTTTCATGATGTACAAACACATAATTTTTATCAAGCTCAAAAATAATGGGATTAAAACTTTCAAACCCACTTTTAACCATTTTATAACAAGATGATTGATCATTCTCAAGAGGTATGGGACTCCACCTAGATAAAGTCAAGACCTCTCCAATCCCATTTTCATTAGTAGAATACATAATATTATCAAGCAATATAGGACCATCATCTAGAGCTTTATCATAAACATTTTCTAAACAAACTTTCTCATTACCATGCATTTCGAAATTACGCACAAATAAAGGATTATCATAAGATTTATCAAAATAGCATGGATTATCATAAATAACAGTAGCATACTCATTTCCACAAGTTTTACTCATAGGGAATATTTCAAGAGAATCCACAGGAACATAACATTCATCCTCCTTTGATAAGGATGGAGGGTGATCAAATAATGTAAGAGGTAAAGAGTTACTCTCATTAGAAGGTAGGCATGGGTAGCTAATCCATTCTTCCTTCTTTTGTTCATCACTCTCCTCCTCTTTTTCATCCAATGAGCTTTCAGCTTCAGCAGTAGTTTCTTCTTCAACAGGTTCCTGCAAGACAATGGTCTCTTCTTTTTGAGGATGTCTTTTCTCAAGAAATTCAGTAATATAAGGATTATCATTATAATACTCAAGGCAATATCCAAGCATAGCAAAAGTATCAGATCTATAAGGAGAATCATCATCGTGAATATAACCAGCAATTTCATAGGCACCCTTAAAACAACAAATTCTTCAATTTGTTCAAGATTATCAAAGTCATAGTTTCCTTAGCATAAGCAGCCAAGGTTTCATTATCATTATAATCACATTGGAAAGGGAGGTGTTTATGCCTTCTACAACATAAAGATTCATTAAAGCAGTAGGATTCATCATAAGTAGAGCACAAGTTTTTAGCAAAATAATTCAATCTACTTATTTGTTCCCATAAATATTTCCCTTTTTTAGAAAAGCGGTATTCCTTATAATAATTTTGTTGTTCCTCCGTGAACCCACTTAGCCAACAAGATTTTGTTTCAAAGAGAGAAGCCATTGATATCAAGTAAACAACTAGACATAATAACAAACCGAAATAAACTAGATGCAGAAAACTAATTTTTTTGTGTTTTTGATAATTAAAAGCAAACAAGATGAAATAAAAAGTAAACTAAGCAAGACAATAACAAAGTAAAGAGATTGAAAGCGTGAAACTCCCCTTGCAGAAATCCTCTTGCTCCTCGGCAACGGCGCCAGAAAAAGCTTGATTGATGACGTGATCACACGTTCCTTGGGAGACCCCAAGAGGAAGGTATGAAGCAGTGTAGCAGCAGTTTCCCTCAGTATGAAACCAAGGTTTAATCGACCAGTAGGAGCAAGAAATCACTTCTGAAGTTGTTGGTGGCGCCGTTTACTCGATCACCAACGTGGAATCTGCACACAACACAATCAAACTACTTTGCCCCAACGAAACAGTGAGGTTGTCAATCTCACCGGCTTGCTAAAAACAAAGGATTAAACGTATGGCGTGGAAAACAGTAGTAAATTGCAGAGAATGAAAAGGAACAATGTTTGCAGTTGGTTGTATTATCAGTGTAAAAGAATGGACCGGGGTCCATAGTTCACTAGTGGTGTCTCTCCATAAAAGATAACTAACATGCTGGGTGAACAAATTACAGCTGGGCAATTGACAAAATATTGAGCGCATGACAATGCATATATATGACATGATGATTACTATGATATTCATGTGGGCATTACGACAAAATACATAGACCGTTATCCAACAGCGTCTATGACTAATAATCCACCTCCAGGTTGTCATCCGAGTTCCCCGTTGGTATTAAGTTGGAAGCAACGGATAATCACATTAAGTAATGTGCGTAATGTAAACAAATGCATTAGACCCAACGGCGCACCCTTAAGCTAAGCATCGGTTATTTTATCCCTAGTGGCAACAGCACATCCACAATCTTAGAAGTTATTGTCACTCTCCCAGATTACCGGAGGCATGAACCCACTATCTAGCATAAATACTCACTTTGGAGTTACAAGCATCTACTTGGCCAAAGCATCTACTAGTAACGGAAAGCATACACAGATCATAAAATAACATATAAGATAGATTGATAATCAACTTGACATAGTATTCAATATTCATCGGATCCCAGCAAACACAACATGTAGCATTACAATAAGATGATCATGATCATGATAGGCAGCTCACAAGATCTAAACATGATAGCATAAAGTGGAGAGACAACCATCTAGCTACTGCTATGTACCCGTAGTCCAAGGATGAACTACTCACGCATCACTCCGGAGGCAGGCATGATGATGTAGAGCCCTCCGGTGATGATTCCCCTCTCCGGCAGAGTGCCGGGAAGAGCTTCTGAACCCTCCCGAGCTAGGGTTGACGGCGGCGGCGTCTCTGGAACTTTTCATGGATAATGGCTCGGGTCTTTAGGGTTTTTGCGTCGGAATCAATAAATAGGCGAAAGGGCGGCGGCTGGAGACGCCCGTGGGGCCCACACCACCCCACGGCGCGGCAAGGGGCCCGCGCGGCCCCATGGTGTGGCTGCCTCGTGGCTCCCTTCCGTCTCTCCTTTGGACTCCGTGTTCGTGTTGGAAAAATAGGAGGTTCTATCCAGGTTTCGTCCAATTCCGAGAATATTTCCAGCCTAGCTTTTCTGGAATACAAAAATAGCAGAAAACAGGAACTGGCACTGTGGCATCTTGTTAATAGGTTAGTCCCAGAAAATGCATAAAAATGCTATGAAGTGTATATAAGACATGTAACAATTGGTATAATATCAACATGGAACATCAGAAATTATAGATACGTTTGAGACGTATCAGTGGCTAGATTAGGTTGTTGGATTGATCAATTAGACAAACAATCCTAAGAGTAAGGTGTGCTTGGAAGAGGAGAATTGGGGGCTACCCTTGGGGCTTGTTACCAATTGAATCTTGCTGAGTTGTGCGTTGCTATTTATCTCTTGATTTGGTGTTTTTTCCCCTCTGTGTTCATCACTTGTTCTTCGTGTTCATCGTTCCCTCCGCCCAAATCCGTGAAGATTGGGACCTAACCCGCATCACACGACTAGCAACAGGAATAGGTGTGCCATCGGCGGTGAGGACATTGACAGGGGAATCAAGAGGTCGAAGAGAAGACAAAGCAGAAGAATCAGAAGACATGTGAAAGGAAGCTCCAGAATCCAGAACCCACGGAGATGTACCTGACTGTGTAGGCGGTGGTGGCGAGTAGCAGTAGTCGAGGAAGCAGTCAGCGAGGCAATGGTGCCCGTAGAGGAAGAGCCCGAGGAAGCCAATATACGTTTGAGCCGCACAATATCCTGATCAGTGAGTTTCTCCGTTGAGGAAGGCGCACGAGCTGCATTAGAGGCGCGACTCAGGTTGCGCTGCTTCTTGTGACAGTCAATCTGGGTGACCGGGCTTCTTGCAGTAGCCACAGAAGGTGTGAGAGCGACGGCCCGCTCCTGTAAAAGGAGGGCGCCCCACCCCCCCTGAAGGAGTGGGTAGCAGCGGGGGAGCAGACGACACAGGAGCCCGGGCAGCTAACATAGTGGAAGTCGCAAGCAAACTAGCAGAACAGAGGCGTGTCTCCGCAGCTCGAACTTCTGCAAGCACCTCTGATATAGGAACACGACCACGGGAAAGCAAGTGAGCACGCCGAGGCTCAAACTCGGGACGGAGGCGAGATAGGAACTCATGCACACGCTGAAACTCCAAATCTGACCTCACAGTCTGACAGCAGCGACAAGCACCACAAACAACAATCCTCAGAGAGTCAAGCTGACGCCAGATGGCAGAGCACTGTGTATAGAACTCATCAACACCTGCTGAAGATCATTGACATGGGTATACATCTCGGGTACCCTACCATGAGGGTACCTGGTGCACGTGACTACTCGAAGCCCAAAGCAAGAGGCCCAAGAAGATGGAGTACCCTCCAAGATTAGACATAGGCATAGTCGGTTTAGACTTTCCTTACGTGTAAACTAGGTCGGTTACAAACTCCCGAGACCCAGCCTATTTAAAGGCTGGGAGGGGTACCGATCTGGGACCAAGCCATACTCGAACCACCAAAGCTCTTGCGAGATCGACATCTCGCCGGAGCCACCTTGTAACCTCATAATCTCCAGCGATCAATAACAGACAAGCAGGAAGTAGGGTCTTTACCTCCACCCGAGGGGCCTGAACCTGGGTAAATCTTTGCCTCTGCTTGTCAGCCGACGAAACTACCAGTACTACCACGTTCTCTCCCCATAATCTCAACCCTAGGTCCTTAACCATGGGATTTGATGAGGGTACACCTCGTCAATTGGCGCCGTCTGTGGGAAAGAATAGTGCTGGACTCGCGGTTTCTTCGGTTCCATCGGAAAACGGCGACTCGCCGATCGGATCTACAAACGGCAACTCGCCGGCTGCATCGACAAACCAGAACTCGCCGACTCAGGCGGCACACGGCAACTCGCCGGCTCACTCGACAAACGGCAACACGCCAGCTTCACCCGCAAAAAGCACATCGGATCCTCTGATGGATTTCGAGCCACACTCGCCAGGATTCCAGGAGGCCTTCTCCGATCTCGAGTCAGGTTTGGGTTTAACCGTTGGTTCGTTCAATTTTTTCGTCAACAAGCTTGGTGTGCAGGACTTGACGGATCCACGCCAACTCGCGACTTCCGCACCCGAGGCTCCATCGGTTGCGGCTCCTTCGACTGCGGATCCCTCAACTGTGTCCATACCATCGTCGACCCTCCAAGCTTGTTCGTCTGCAACAACCATGTCCACACGAGAGATGCGCGAGCTCATTGAAGAACTCCAGGGCGAGGAGGCCGAATCAGCATATCGCACAAACGATCCCGAGCTGGATCTCCCACTCGAGGATAGTTTCGACTGCGGGATCTCCCTCAGCGACTTCGACGAACCTGAAACTCATATCGACAACCACGTCGACTCCGAGATCTGCACCAACAACAACAACCTCGACTTCGAGATTCATAACAACCTCGCCGACGCCGAGATGAGCATAGGCGATGAAGGCATCGACAGCGAGATCCGTCCAGACGAACCACTCGATGACATCGACTCCGACATGAGCCTTGATGAGATGTCGAGTCCATGACGGACTCGAAGACACACATACATACCCTCGGGTGATACCCCAGCAGGTCTACGTCGCCATCGCCGCAGAATCATCAGATGCGGCCAGCCGCAGGCCTACAGAATTCCCGTGCACAGTTACTATGCCGGACGGAGTCACAACTCTCACAATCACTGCTGAGATGGCAGCAAAAGCAGATAAAGTCATCAAGGAGTGCACAATGATGCCAGCAGACGCAACACAAGAGAGATGTTGACCTTCCAGTACTTCAACTGGCAGGAATCACTTCGACTGCGGCAGGTCAGAGCAACACTCGAAGAACGCAAAAAGCAAGCTAGCTTGTCGAGTGCGCGAAGAAGACAGCTCTCCCTGAGCTCCACCGGGCGAGCAGACACAGGACCCAGATCAAGGTTGTCACACCTCTCGCCAGACGAAAGGGCGGCTCACCCGCAACTTAGGCAACTCCTTCATGACATACGACGAGGAAGGATGCCAGTACCCAAAACAGCTGCGGGTGCTCTCTACACCGCTGCAGCATACCTGGAGGCAATCAAGCCCCAGCTGATGACCCCAATGCAAAACTGCATCGCCAACAGATCAAATCACTCGCCTTAGCTGCAAAGGCCATACGCCAAATTCCAAAACTCCAGGTGGGAGTCGAGACCGTGCCCTAGTCGACGCGCGTCGGGAAGAGCATAATCACAGTGGTCGCCGCCACCACTCGAAGGAAAGAAGCGGCTCGCGAAGGCGCAGGTCCAGGAGCAGATCACGCAGATCTTACAGTAGCGACTCATACTCTGATCGAGAGCCTGAGCCACATGGAGCTCTGTGCTTCACTCGACGCGTCCGCGAGACACGGATGCCCAAAGGATTCAAACTCACATCTGAACAGCCCAAGTACACGGGTCGACAGGAACCTTCCGGGTGGCTGGAAGATTACAGGCTGGCTGTCGCGTGCCAGCGAGGCACAAACACCACAGCCATGCAATACATACGACTCATGCTCGAAGGCACAGCCCGCGACTGGCTCAAGGCCCTACCTCCATCAACATACGACTCGTGGGATCACTTCCGCAGGGATTTCGTCAAAAACTTCGAGCCTCTATGTGAGCGCCCGAAAACATTCGAGGAGCTGCGGGCCTGCGTTCAACGTCAGACGAAACGTTGAGGTCATACATCAGACGATGGACTGAGATACGTAACTCAGTTGGAGTAGTTTCAGAAGATATGGCCATGGATGCTTTCGTCATGGGCCTCGCCAGGCGAGACTTCAAAGAAGCACTTGGCCGCCAAAAGCCAAAATCTGTAGCTCACCTCTTGCAGATCGCGACTGAGTGGGCAGATGGAGAAGATATGGCACGCACCACACGCGGGTCCTCACCCCGTGACAAACATGAGAATAGCAGTCGAAGCCACAGAGACTCGTACAGAGACGACCGAAGGCGCAAACGTTCAAAACGTCACTACGACGATGACAGACCCGAATTCATGGCGGCTGGGTTCTCCACACCCCGCAATGACCAGGACAGAAGCGACCGACGGTCGGAAGATCGGCGAGACAGTCGAGATGATCGGCGAGACAGTCGAGATGATCGTCGAGACAGCCGAGACCACGGCCAACGCAGTGATAGCTACAAGAGGAAGGACTGGCGCAAGTCACGGGCACAATCTGAGCGATCATTCGAAGAAAAGATGGACGCTGATTGCAGATTCCACCTGTACAAGGGGGACGACGGAAAACTGCGATCCAATCACTCGATGAGAAACTGCAGGGAGTTCGACCAAATGGCGACTGATTACGTAAATCGCAGAAAGGCAGCAGCCGCACAAGCACCTGCACCCGTGCCTCAGCCAAACAACGTGCCTGTTCTGATGGCACCACCTCCACCACCACAGCCTGCCCCAGGCGGAAATCTCGCGGGTGCCATACAGCCCGTACCTCGGGTGGACGAACCACAGTACCCTCCGCCCCAAGGGCAGATGTACATGATACAGAAAGGTCGACCTTCCAACAGGGAGCAAAAACTTCGCACTCGACAAGTAAACATGGCGGTCATGTCACCTCCTGCGGTAACAGAATACTTGAAGGGATCCGAACTACAATAAGCTTCAGCAAAGAGGACCACCCTCCATCGGTTGTTCGACCAGGGCACTCTGCTCTGGTACTCGACGCGCAAATTGGAGGCTACGCCATGTCCAAGGTCTTCATGGATGGTGGGAGCGGCATAAACATCATCTTCGCAGATACGCTCCGCAAAATGAACAGGTCAGTCGAAAACCTGCCAAGATCTTCAAATACCTTCCACGGTATCGTTCCAGGGAAAGCAATAAGCCCAGAAGGCACCATACAACTCGACGTGACGTTCGGGGACAAGCACCACTTCAGGACAGAGTCGATTGAGTTCGAAGTGGTCGACTGGAAGTCACAATACCATGCTATACTTGGACGCCCGACGTTCGCTCGATTCATGGCGGTGCCACATTACGCATACCTCCAGCTGAAGATGCCTGGACCAAAAGGAGTAATCACAGTCAAGGGGAACTTCCAAAAGTCTGACTCTTGCGACCGAGAATTCAGCAAAATCTCTGAGATGTTTGGCATGGAAGCAACACTCGCTGATCTAGCGGTCTCCAACGATCGAACACTTATGCCAGAACAAAAAGGTGGCAGTCGACAGAGCATTCAATGCCACCAATGACACAAGATCGCATCAGGTGCACCCGACTGACCCGACCAAGACAGTCAATGTCTCGTCGAGTCTGCCTATCGCATAGGAAAGCGCGCTCGTCGAATTCCTCCGTGAGAACTGGGATATATTTGCATGGTGTCCAGCAGACATGCCAGGTATTCCCAGGGAATTCGCCGAGCACTCTCTCCAGCTACTTCCAGGTGCTAAACCAGTCAAACAAACAATGCGCCGCATATCCGGCCCAAAAAGAACTGCAGTCGAAGCCGAAGTCGACAGGCTACTCGCAGCAGGATTCATCAGAGAGATCAAGAAATCACAATGGGTGGCCAACCCCGTACTCGTAGAGAAGAAGCACACAGATATCCTTCGGATGTGTGTAGATTTTACAGCACTCAATAAGTGTTGTCCAAAGGATCACTTTCCACTACCTCGAATCGACCAGATCGTCGACTCCACCGCCGGGTGCGCTCGCTTGTCCTTCCTGGATGCTACTCGGGTTACCACCAGATAAGGATGAAGGAAGAGGATGAAGAGAAAACGGCGTTCATAACCCCACTCGGGGTCTACTGCTACACCACAATGCCTTTCGGGCTCAAGAACGCAGGCGCAACCTATCAGCGCATGATGCAAGATTGCCTCAAGAAGCAGATTGGGCGAAACGTCCAGGTCTATGTAGATGACATCGTCATCACCACAAGAGAGGAAAACACACTACTCGATGACTTGCGAGAGACATTCGCAAACCTCAAACGCTTCCACATCAAGCTCAACCCGAAGAAGTGCACGTTCGGCGTGCCAGCCGGGCAACTCCTCGGGTATCTAGTCTCAGCTCGAGGAATCGAGGCGGACCCGGAGAAAATACAGGCCATCTTGACGATGCAAAGGCCTTCAAAGCTCCACGACGTGCAAAAGTTGGCGGGTAGAGTAGCAGCACTCAGTCGATTCATCAGCAAGCTAGGCGAAAAAGCACTCCCGTTCTATCGACTGATGAAGAAGGCAGATAAATTCGAGTGGACGCCAGAAGCCGAAGCAGCCTTCACGGACCTCAAGCGAGTCCTCACAAGCCCTCCAATCCTCGTAGCACCAAGGGAACGCGAGCCACTATACCTATATGTCTCTGCAACTAACAGGGTGGTGAGCACTGTTCTAGTGGTCGAACGCAGAGAGGAGGGACACGCCCAAAGCATACAACGTCCAGTCTATTACTTGAGTGAAGTGCTCTCCACATCAAAGCAGCGGTACCCGCACTATCAGAAGCTGGCTACGCCGTGTTCATGTCCTCAAGGAAGCTGACGCATTACTTCTCCGAGCACCCGATCACTGTAATCAGCACTTCAGGGATCGGGGACATCCTCACAAACCCCAATGCAACTGGGCGAGTAGCAAAATGGCTCATCGAGCTAGCACCAAGAGACATCAAGTATGATTACCCGAAGGCCATCAAAGCACAAGTTTTACCCGACTTCCACACCGAGTGGATTGAAGCTCAGCTCCCAGGAGCACCAGATGTGTCCAATTCCTGGACTATGTACTTTGATGGCTCGAAGAAAAACGAAGGCGCAGGCGCAGGTGTCATCCTCATATCACCAAAAGGCGACAAGCTCCGCTACATCCTGCAAATGGGATTCGAGTTCCCATCCAATAACGAAGCAGAATATGAGGCTCTGATCCATGGCATGAGGATGGCCAAAGCCTCGGGTGCACTCGACTGATGATCTACGGCGACTCGAATCTGGTGGTGCAGCAAACAATGAAGGCTGCGACGCAATCGCAGATAACATGATCGCCTACCGTGACCTGTACAACATCATGGAGGGCAGCTTCGAAGGCTGCGAGTTGCGGCACATAGGGCGTGAGAGCAATGAAGAAGCAGATAAGTTAGCCAACATTGGTGCGACCAAAGCACCAGTGCCACCTGGTGTCTTCTTCGAGCGCATCGAGCACAGATCAATCAAAAAGAAGCGGCAACTCCTGCATCAGCCGCACCAGCCAAGAGCAAAACACCTAGCACAGAGGACCCACCAGTCGAGGTACTCCTCATCGAGCCAACTTGGACTCAACCCTTCCTCGCATACATACTCCGCGGCGAGGTACCCGAAGACTTCACAGAGTCAAGACGCGTCACTCGACGATCTAAAGCATACACTGTCATCAACGGTGAACTTTACAAACGCAGCATATCAGGTATGTTCCAGCGTTGCATAGCATTTGAAGATGGCCAAGCCATCCTTCGTGATATTCATGCAGGTACTTGCGGGCATCACGCCAGCAGTCGATCACTCGTAGCCAAAGCCTTTCGCGCAGGCTTCTACTGGCCCACAGCACTCAAAGACGCGGAGGACATAGTCAAAAGGTGCATCGGCTGCCAAAAATTCGCCACAAAGCCGCACGCACCCGCATCGGCGTTGAAGACAATACCATTGGCCTGGCCCTTCGCCCAGTGGGGGCTCGATATGGTTGGGCCACTCAAAAAATCCTCCCATGGAGGGCATACTCACCTTCTGGTGGCGGTCGACAAGTTCACCAAGTGGATTGAAGCAGTACCCATCACAAGTTCGACTGCCACTACAGCAGTCAATTTCATAAAATCCATCATATACCGCTTTGGTGTGCCAAGTAGCATCATCACTGACAACGGTACAAACTTCACGGCTGAGGAATTCAAATCCTTCTGCAAAGAGCAAGATATCACGCTCAATTATGCATCTGTGGCGCACCCGCAATCAAACGGCCAAGTCGAAAAGGCCAATGGGCTTGTGACGAGTGGAATCAAGAAGCGCCTCCTGGTGCCACTCAAAAGGGCTGCGGGTGCTTGGGTAGAAGAGCTCCCGTCTGTGCTATGGAGCCTACGCACAACACCCAACGCCTCAACGCAATTCACTCCATTCTTCATGGTCTACGGCGCAGAGGCAATCCTGCCATCAGACGTAAGGTTCAACGCACCAAGGGTCGAAGCATACAATGAAGAAGATGCAGATGAAGCACTCGAAGATGCAGTCGACTTGCTGAAGAAGCACGCAACACGGCGCTAGCACGCACAGCTGTCTACCAGCAAGATCTACGCAACTATCACAGCCGTCGACTGCGTACCAGGTCCTTCGAGGTGGGTGACTTGGTACTTCGACTGAAGCAAAAGAAGGTGCATAAACTTGCTTCTCCATGGGAAGGACCCTTCATCATCACCGAGGTCATTGGTGGTGGAGCATACAGACTGAAGCACGCGAAGACCGGCGAACTCTCCCACAATCCTTGGAACGTTGCGCAGCTGCGCCGTTTCTATGCTTAGATTGCTCAGTCGCATAATGTAATAGGCTCATATGTCGGATGGCTGCAGGTTTCAGACGCGCTCTTTTCCTTACCAGGGTACCTAAGGGGACTGGAAGGTTTTTAATGAGGCGGCCTGCAGCCTAACATTCATAAATGGAATATAGTCAATAAATTCCTCATACTTTTCCTGCTTACTACTCGCATAACTTATCAGCACAAACTTAGCCTCACCCGTATGCTCGGGGGCTGAGCTACCTCATAACATAAAAGCTTTCGCTCCTTCAAACATAATACTCCAGCCACACTCGAATACTCGGGGGCTGGATCATAAAACTAAAACAAAGGAAAAAGTTGCTCAACCCCAATCAATCACTCGGGGGCTGAGCCTGCAGGCATAAGTTGAAGCTTCAACTCTCATAAAATTCATAGCCTCACTCGAGCACTCGGGGGCTGTGCAATTCATGTCATATTGTAATTTCATAAACCCCACTCGATACACTCGGGGGCTGCATACATACAATAACAAATAAGTACGTACAAGTGGCAAATTTACACTCGGGGGCTGTTCCCTATACATAAATACCCTAATCTTCCGGTTCGTCCTTTGCTGGAAGAACAGGGCCCATAAGTTGCGCATGATAGCAATCAACCAATGTCCTCGCATGATCGAATGTATCGTCAAGATTCGACTGGGACAAGGACGATCCAGGCGCAGGTGGACGTAGCTGCAAATTTGGACGTTGACTTCGGAGATATGCCATGGTTGCGTTGGCGCCATCCACAAGCTTCTGGGTGATAAAGCCTCGAATGGAACCTGTTGACCGGAAGAGCTCGAGTAACGCGTGGATTCCTTGAGGTTGCGGCCCAGCTGGAAAAAGCATCTGGTTGATTCGACTGAAGGCCGACCTGCATAACTCAAGAGCATAGTACTCCGCCACACTCGATCCTGCAGGTCGCGAGTATGCGCTCGGTGCTTATCCAAGCGAAAGTGCTGACGGCCAGTCGTGGGTTCGTCAGTTGCCATGTTCAACTGCTCATCCACGCGAGCCTGCTCCGCCTGGAAATCTTGAACAAAACCTGCAACAACACAAGTTGGGTGAACAAAAAGAACAGGCTGTGAACTCATAAGATCAAGGCAGTCATGCTTACACTCGAGCTGTCTGTTCACGATCTCCATCTCGCCAAGCACATACTCCTCCCGTTGGGTGGGTAAAGCAGGCCTTGCCCTCATCCTTTCCAGCTCACTTCGGGCACTCGCCAGCTCTTGCTCCTGTTTCGCGAGTCGAGCCTTCATATAACGTATTACTGCGGCATCGTTTGCCCCTGAGCTCGAGATCGAGTAGGGGCATGATGCCGCGACGAACTGGATGAAGTGGCGGCTGGCCGTTTCTGTTCCAAGCATCATAAAAGTTTCATGAGAAACTAGTCACAAAGCTCAGACGAGCAACAACACACAGCTTTACAAGCAGAATCATAACGAGGAACATAAATTCATACAAAGGTAGCAAAAGCACATGCATACTCGCATGGTCATAAGTTTAATTACAAGCATAAAAGGCGCGGCTGCCCTACTTCTCAGACATTGACTCTGACCTAGCCCTACTCGCACGGCGGCGACCTCTGCTGCCCGGCGCTCCATGGTGGCCATAAAAATTTCAGCCAACTTTGCGGCTGGCTCGTTCAAATGCTTTAGGGACACCAGTTTCCCGCCAGGCTTACGAGGAAAGCAGACAGAGCGGCTTCGAAGTCACCCTCTATCCCATGACCTAAAAGGAGTTTGAGGGTGGTCTCTGAGCCGCGTACCGTCAAAGCGCGAGCAAAGTTCGTCATAGTCGAAGTTCCCGGGCCCAGGACGTCTGCGAAGCCATCCACAGTCGAAGGAGGTTGGCTAGATGGGAACACATCCTTGAACACGGCGCCGAGCGTGCTCGTAGACTTGGCGAGTGCATCCTTGGCTTGGGTGGAGACGACATCCAGGTCGCCGATTGCGCGGTCAAGGGACAAATCGACACTCGATTGGTCTACAGGTGCCGGTGCGCCAACAGCTCCTTCAAAAAAGCAGAAGAACAGAAAATGTTACATACTATTCAGTGGCAAAAAGAAGTAGGCAAAAAGTGAAAGATTCAACTCACCGCCTACGTCTCGGGTGAGGCTCGCCAGGCGCTCAGCATAATTCTTCTCGCGCAAAGCGGCGGAGTCCTTGGCATCATCCAAGGCCTTCTTCGACTCAGCCCGCTGTTTGGCGAGTGCCTCTTCTAGCTCTTTAACCCGAGACTCAGCGGTTGCCTTGTCACCTGAGATAGATGGACAGATGTCATTCACAATCGACAAAGCAAGGACATACAGAAGTCAAACACACTTACGGCTGAGTTGCTCCATGGCAGCGCGTAGGTTGTCCCTCTCCTGTTCAACCTGGACAAAAGCCTTGCCTGATTCCACCAGGTTGAGGTAGAAGGGCTGCATGCACATGGAACAAGCATAAGCTATATACAATTAGTCCAGAAGAAGATTCGACAAAAGACACTTACGTGTTCAACCCAAGGCGCAGGCTTGGCAGCAGAAGTCCCAATTTGCGGAATCGACGTAGTCGCAGTCTTGGCGCTTCAAAGGTAGTAGCCGTGGCTACTGTTCTCACAATCATCCGCAACAGGGGAAGCTTCTGGCTGATCTGGAGTCGAAGCTCTCTCGGTTGGAGGAGTTGGAGGTCGCGCAGTCTCAGCACTGCAAGTGACCGAAAGACATACAACATAAGAAACAGTACTCAACTCACAAAAAAATTTGGTACAAAAAGGAGCAAACCTGTGCTCTTCTTCATCATCAGTGTCGAGCTCTTCAAAGTTTGGGCCTCCAAAAAGTAGCTCCCCACCCGACTGAGAGGAGGAGGAGCCGAGCTCAAAGGACTCACGTCCAAGGAGCAGTTGTGGTCGTAGGAGACGAACCTGAGTTTCCATCATCCCTCACATCCGATTCCTTCGCGGGTGAGCTCGTGGAAGAAGACATAACTTGGGCTGCCCGACGGCGTTTGCGGGCAGGAACCTCGCTAACATCCTCAGTCGTGGCAGGCTCCTTGCCCTGTGCTTCCTCTACCCCTTCCTCTTCAACCTCTTTGTGGGTGAAGTGGTAGCCGAAGGTAGAGGCGATTCATCCCCTCCCTTAGCTTCTACTATCACCTCTGTTTCATAAGTTGGGCCATCTTCGGGAAGAGGAGGAAGGGTTGAGGTAGTCGAGTGGCCCTACACACAAAGTACAGCAGTCGAAATCACAAAGATGCATAGCCGAATAACAAAAACAGGAGATCATAGACTTGAAAATTTCACTAACCTCTGGCAAAGGCTTTTCAGCCCCATAAGGATCGACTGGGCAGTCGACATTGCAGGGCTCGCTTTGTTTTGTACTGGTGATGGACCGCACATGTGTGATACGTCTCCAACGTATCCATAATTTCTGATGTTCCATGCTTATATTATACCAATTGCTACATGTTTTATATACACTTCATATCACTTTTATGCATTTTCTGGGACTAACCTATTAACAAGATGCCGAAGTGCCAGTTCCCTGTTTTCTGCTGTTTTTGTTCCAGAAAAGTACTTCTGCGAATATTCTCGGAATTGCACGAAACAAAAGGCCACGTCCCTATTTTTCCAACACGTACACGAAGTCCGAAGGAGAGACGAAGAGGAGCCAGGAGGCGGCCAAACCACCTGGCGGCGCGGGCCCACCTCCTGCCGCGCCGCCATATGGTGTGGCCCCTCGGGACTCCACCGACGCCGCCCCTTCGCCTATATATTGCCTCAGACGTGAAAACCCTAAAACAATCAGTCATATTCCGCCAAGGGTTCCGCAGCGCCGCCGCCATCGACGACAAGTTTCGGGGGACAGAATCTCTGTTCCGGCACGCCGCCGGGACGGGGAATTGCCCCCGGAGTCATCTCCATCGACACCACCGCCATCTTCATCGCCGCTGCTGACTCCCATGATGAGGAGGGAGTAGTTCTCCCCCGAGGCTGAGGGCTCTACCGGTAGCTATGTGGTTCATCTCTCTCTCCCATGGTGTGATCTTTATGTGATCATGTGTATTGCTAGTATCGCTGAATACATTAATAATGTTTATGCTACTCAAGTGATTTTGTCTAGTTTCTGGAGTCATTGTGACAACACGGTATCAAGGTGACAGTGTGGGTACTTGTGTGACTCTATGAATAATTTAGACATTTATCATGGCTTATTCTTGGGAATTGTGGTGTTTGTTTACTCAGACTTTGAGGTGTGCTTTTGCAGCCCTACGCATAGTACTCTTGCTTCATCAAGAAGGAGAATAATCCCGAGTAGTATTTACTTGTGTTCAGTTGTGCTAATCTAGTTGAATATGTAGATGTTACTCTTTATCTATTATGCACTCTAGAGGTTACTTTAATATGAACTCCGGTACTCTCCACGGTGTAAAGGTGACAGTGTGTGCACCGTGTGTGACTCCTTTATGACGTTGTGGCGCTTGTTTACTCCGGCTTGAGGTGTGCTTTTGTAGCCCTACACAATGAATGGTGTTTGTTATCCAACAAGAGAGTGTTTAAGAGTAGCTTTTACTTATTCAGTTATGAGATCATTGTTGAGAGTGTCCACTAGTGAAAGTATGATCCCTAGGCCTTGTTTCTAAGCATTGAAACACCGTTTACATCAAGTTCTGCTACATGTTTGCTTGCTGCCATTTTTATTTCAGATTGCAATTACTACTTATAATCATCCATATCACTTGTATTTCACTATCTCTTCGCCGAACTAGTGCACCTATACATCTGACAAGTGTATTGGGTGTGTTGGGGACACAAGAGACTTCTTGTATCTTAATTGCAGGGTTGCTTGAGAGGGATATCTTTGACCTCTACCTCCCTGAGTTCGATAAACCTTGGGTGATTCACTTAAGGGAAACTTGCTGCTGTTCTACAAACCTCTGCTCTTGGAGGCCCAACACTGTCTACAAGAATAGAAGCGTGCGTAGACATCAAGCTATTTTCTGGCGCCGTTGCCGGGGAGGTAAGGTAAAAGGTATTCACATCCTCTGGCTACTAAGCTATTTTCTAGTTTGTTGCTAGTGTGTGAGTGCTCGAAGTTATTTCCTTTAGATTCTGCAATTATATCTTTTTGTTTCTTGTTTTTATTTTCACTAGTTAGGCTTAATGGAAAACAACAAAAAAATTAGAGATCTTTATGAACTTTATATTGAATTAGGACATGATGCTTTTGAAGAGAAAATTAAAAAACCTATGGAGGCTTGTTTGCATGATGGTAGCAATGGTATTACTATAAATTCTTTGAACACCATTATTGCTAATGCTATGGAAAAGTCTAAGCTTGGGGAAGCTAGTTGTGATGAAATGATATTTTTAGTCCCCCAAGCTTTAAGGAGGAAATTTGCTTTGATAATACTTTGCCTCCAATATATGATGATTATAATCATTGTGATATTTTCAGTCCACCTACTATTGAGGATATAGTTTATGTTGATTATGATATGCCTCCTATATATGATGTTTACAATGATGAATATGATATTCTCAGTCCATCTACTATTGAGGATAAAATTCATTATGATTATTCTATGCCTCCAATTTATGATGATTACAATGATGGATGTGATACTTTTACTCCACTATTATTAATGATTATGTTTATGTGGAGAGTAATGGTACTTTTATGCATGTGGATCATGATAAGAATGCTCTATGTGATAGCTATATTGTTGAGTTTATTCATGATGCCGCTGAAAATTATTTTGAGAGAGGAAAGTATGGTTATAGAAATATTCATGTTACTAAATTTCCTCTCTTTATGATGAAGTTTTGAGCTTTCTCTTGATTTGCTTTTATTTGCTGGGTACTTTAAGACCTACTGGTCCTTATGAGAGAGGGAGACATGGCTTCATATATCACAATAATATTAAGTCTCTCTCTTTATGTTGAAATTTTTGAAGTTGCACTTGTTTTGCTTTCCTATGCTAGTCACTTTGTGCTTCATCGATTTATTTTCTACAAGATTCCTTTGCATAGGAAGTGGGTTAGAATTAAATGTGTTTGGTATTTTCTTTTTGATGCTCTCTTATATTCAACTCTTATACATATGATGGCATCATAAAATTATCATGCCTAGCTAAAAGGCGTTAAAGAAAAGCGCTTATGGGAGACAACCCATTGTTTTTATTTTCTGTTATTTTTGTTTTATTTTTGTTTTTTTTTTGTTTTGAGTCAAGGTGTTTGTTACTTCTGTAGCAACTCCTTTGTATCTTTATTTTATTGCATTGTTGTGCCAAGTAAAGTTCTTTATTGAAAGTTGATGCAAGATTTGGATTTCTGCGCAGTGACAGATTTTTAGCTGTCACGAATTTGAGCTTTCTCCCTGTAGAAAATTCAAAAAATTCTGAAAAAATCACGCATCTTCCTCAGATATGTACGCAACTTTCATTAATTTGGGCCAGATCCATCTGAGCAACTTAAGTGCCTCGAAAAAATTCGTCTTCACAGACTGTTCTGTTTTTGACAGATTCTGCCTTTTGTTTTGCATTCGCTCTTTTACGATGTTTGTGTGGATTTCTTTGCTCCACAAAGCATCAGTGGCTGTAGCTAATGTCCAGAAGCTTTGGAATGATTGTATCATTACAGAATATGAGAATTTTTGATTATGCACTAACCCTCTAATGAGAACTGTTTCGAGTTTGGTGTGAAGGAAGTTTTCAAGGATCAAGCGAGAAGGGTGATATTATGTGATCAAGAAGAGTGAAAAGCCTAAGCTTGGGGATGCCCCCGTGGTTCATCCCCAGCCATATTCAAGAAGACTCAAGCGTCTAAGCTTGGGGATGCCCAAGGCATCCCCTTCTTCATCAACAACTTATCAGGTCATCTCTAGTGAAACTATATTTTAATTCTTTCACATCTTATGCGCTTTACTTGGAGCGTCTGTGTGCTTTTATTTTTGTTTTTGTTTGAATAAATTCGGATCCTAGCAATCCTTGTGTGGGAGAGACACGCTCCGCTTTTTCATGTGAATACTCATGTTCTTCACTTATATTTGTTGAGTATTCTTAACTAGCTACTGCAGTGCTTTTAGCTCCTGTTTTTCATGCATCTCTTTGAGCTGTTAGTTCTTGTAAATACTCTCTTGCTGCATTATATTATCATTTGGAGAGTTTATGTTTAAATAAATTGATTGGTGTTTGTTTGGAAGAAAGAAAATGCTACATGTGTAGTTGGTATTGGAAAAGATATGTTCACTCTTGCTACTAGTACATGTACTAGTTGATCTGTTTTGTCTTGTTTCGTTTTGACACTTTTCAATTGTTTTGAGCTCTCAAGTAGATCATGTTTAAGCTCTTGCATCATGTAGTTAAAGCCTAGTAGTGGAGAACTACCGTAGAGCTTGTTGAGACTTGGGTTGCATATTTGTTTTCTCTAAGGTCTAGATATTTTCTGGTAAAATGTTTGAGCAACAAGGAAGACAGTGTAGAGTTTATAATACTTGCAATATGTTTTTATTTAAGTCTTGCTGTACCGGTTTATACTTGTGTTTGCTTCAAACAACCTTGCTAGCCTAAACTCTGTACTGAGAGGGAATGCTTCTCGTGCATCCAAACCTTGAGCCAAAACCCATGCCATTTGTGTCCACCATACCTACCTACTATGTGGTATTTCCTGCCATTCCAAGTAAATACTTCATGTGCTACCTTTAAACTATTCAAAACTTTATTACTCCTTATTTGTGTCAATGTTTTATAGCTCATGAGGAAGTATGTGGTGTTTTATCTTTCAATCTTGTCATTTACTTCTGACAGACTTTCACCAATGGACTAGTGGCATATACACCGCTTATCCAATAATTTGCAAAAAGAGCTGGCAACGGGGTGCCCAGCCCCAATTAATTACAACTTTCATTAATAATTCTCTTCACATGTTTTGCCCTGATTTATCAGTAAGCAACTTAAATTGCAAATAGACACTCCTCCATGGTATGTGATTGTTGGAAGGCACCCGAGGATTCGGTTAGCCATGGCTTGTGTAAGCAAAGGTTGGGAGGAGTGTCAACTATAAAGAAACTAAAATACATGTGTAAACAAAAGAGAAGAGGGATGATCTACCTTGCTGGTAGAGATAACGTCCTTCATGGGAGCCGCTCTTGAAAGTCTGGTTGACAAGGGGGTTAGAGTGCCCACTACCATTCGTTGACAACAACAAACACCTCAAAAACTTACTTTGTGCTCTCTTTATGATTTCGAAAACTTAAAAAGCTCTAGCACATGATTTAATCCCTGCTTCCCTCTGCGAAGGGCCTATCTTTTACTTTATGTTGAGTCAGTTTACCTACTCCTTTCTATCTAGAAGCAAACACTAGTGTCAACTTTGTGTGCATTGATTCTTACATGTTTACTTATTGCACTTGTTATATTGCTTTATGTTGACAACTATCCATGAGATATACATGTTACAAGTTGAAAGCAATTGCTGAAACTTTATCATCCTTTGTGTTGCTTCAATGCCTTTTACTTTGAATCTATTGCTTTATGAGTTACCTCTTATGCAAAACTTTTTGATGCTTGTCTTGAAAGTACTATTCATGAAAAGTTTTTGCTTATATGATTCATTGTTTACTCTTTATCTACCTGTTAGCAAACTATAGACCATTGTTTTGAGTCACTTCATTCATGACATGAGCCTAGCAATATTATGATCAAGATTGTGTGAAAGCATGTCTCCTCAGAAATTATTTGTTGTTATCGTTTTACCTACTCGAGGACGAGTAGAACTAAGCTTGGGGATGCTTGATACGTCTCCAACGTATCCATAATTTCTGATGTTCCATGCTTATATTATACCAATTGCTACATGTTTTATATACACTTCATATCACTTTTATGCATTTTCTGGGACTAACCTATTAACAAGATGCCAAGTGCCAGTTCCCTGTTTTCTGCTGTTTTTGGTTCCAGAAAAGTACTTCTGCGAATATTCTCGGAATTGCACGAAACAAAAGGCCACGTCCCTATTTTTCCAACACGTACACGAAGTCCGAAGGAGAGACGAAGAGGAGCCAGGAGGTGGCCAAACCACCTGGCGGCGCGGGCCCACCTCCTGCCGCGCCGCCTATGGTGGGCCCCTCGGGACTCCACCGACACCGCCCCTTCGCCTATATATTGCCTCAGACGCGAAAACCCTAAAACAATCAGTCATATTCCACGAAGAGTTCCGCAGCGCCGCCGCCATCGACGACAAGTTTCGGGGGACAGAATCTCTGTTCCGGCACGCCGCCGGGACGGGGAATTGCCCCCGGAGTCATCTCCATCGACACCACCGCCATCTTCATCGCCGCTGCTGACTCCCATGATGAGGAGGGAGTAGTTCTCCCCCGAGGCTGAGGGCTCTACCGGTAGCTATGTGGTTCATCTCTCTCTCCCATGGTGTGATCTTTATGTGATCGTGTGTATTGCTAGTATCGCTGAATACATTAATAATGTTTATGCTACTCAAGTGATTTTGTCTAGTTTCTGGAGTCATTGTGACAACACGGTATCAAGGTGACAGTGTGGGTACTTGTGTGACTCTATGAATAATTTAGACATTTATCATGGCTTATTCTTGGGAATTGTGGTGTTTGTTTACTCAGACTTTGAGGTGTGCTTTTGCAGCCCTACGCATAGTACTCTTGCTTCATCAAGAAGGAGAATAATCCCGAGTAGTATTTACTTGTGTTCAGTTGTGCTAATCTAGTTGAATATGTAGATGTTACTCTTTATCTATTATGCACTCTAGAGGTTACTTTAATATGAACTCCGGTACTCTCCACGGTTTAAAGGTGACAGTGTGTGCACCGTGTGTGACTCCTTTATGACGTTGTGGCACTTGTTTACTCCGGCTTGAGGTGTGCTTTTGTAGCCCTACACAATGAATGGTGTTTGTTATCCAACAAGAGAGTGTTTAAGAGTAGCTTTTACTTATTCAGTTATGAGATCATTGTTGAGAGTGTCCACTAGTGAAAGTATGATCCCTAGGCCTTGTTTCTAAGCATTGAAACACCGTTTACATCAAGTTCTGCTACATGTTTGCTTGCTGCCATTTTTATTCCAGATTGCAATTACTACTTATAATCATCTATATCACTTGTATTTCACTATCTCTTCGCCGAACTAGTGCACCTATACATCTGACAAGTGTATTGGGTGTGTTGGGGACACAAGAGACTTCTTGTATCTTAATTGCAGGGTTGCTTGAGAGGGATATCTTTGACCTCTACCTCCCTGAGTTCGATAAACCTTGGGTGATTCACTTAAGGGAAACTTGCTGCTGTTCTACAAACCTCTGCTCTTGGAGGCCCAACACTGTCTACAGGAATAGAAGCGTGCGTAGACATCAATGTGCCACCAGTTCTCTCCTAGACAGCTCCTCCTTACTCATTCGAGTGGAGTCGAGGGGACCTTCGTACTCCCACATTGGGTGGGCACGAGCGCGGAGCGGCCATACCCGCATCTTCACAAAGCTGGCAATCAGATGCACACCCGTGACGCTGTTAAGGAGCCCTCCAATTGTCTCCAGCAGAGGCGCTGCTTCCGCCACTTCTTCAGTCGAAAGCTCATGGTCCCAGGCTTTCGTCCTAGCGGCTATACCAGCAGTCGAAAATGCTGGGGCCCCATCCTGGTCGACTCGCACATAGAACCACCTCTTCCTCCACCCCTGCGCCGAGTCGACTGGCTTCAGGGCGAAGTACCGGGTGTCGCTGCGCACTTGGATCTGCAGGCCTCCGACTGGATAGGTTCGGCCGCCTCGGTTGTTGGGCCGGACCATGAAGATAGACTTCCATAATGCCCAACTTGGAGCAACTCCCGAAAAACACTCGCACAGCGTGATGAAACACGCAATGTGCAGAATACCGTTCGGGGTGAGATCATGGATCTGCACCCCGTAGGCAAAAAGCAAACCTCGCACAAAATCATGGAGGGGGAGCGAGAAACCCCTAGGTAAAAACTCTGCGAAACAGACGCGCTCGTTAGCGCGAGGCTCGGGAAGTACCTCCTTGGGCGAAGGTTCGCGGACGAAGAGCTGGTCGGAAGGTGGCAGCAATCCCTCCTCGCGCAGCTTGTCCAGCTGCGCCTCCTTCAGGGTGGATTTCATCCCATCGCCGTTGGTCTTCTTGAGGTCGACGGCGGCCGCAGATGCGCCAGCCGCAGTCTTCTTCCCCTTCATCGCCGCCGCATCGGGCGCGGCGGCAGCAGTCGAGGCAGAGCGCTTGTTGCCCGCCACTTTCTTCATTGTCAACGAACAGGTGGGGGAGCGCGCAAAGCTCTAGCGCAGGAGCAATGGAGGCAGAGCGCAAGGAAGACGATGGAACAGGGGCGGCGCGCAGAGCAAATGGCAAGTAAAAAACAAATGCCAGCGCCGTTCCCCTATTTACCACAAGTCAAAAGCAATCACAGCCATTCAGATCCAAATCGTGCGTTACGCACGCAATCTGACCGTACACGTGGCAAACGCGGAGGGCAACCGTCGCCGGCCACTCCGCCCACTACGCACGTAAAAAGAGGAGCCATCATCACGCTTGCGGAAAAAGTGGGCCCGTATAGTCAAATCAAGTCCAAACGGCACCGTCTTCGGTCAGCTCTGCACAAATGGGCCCACCTATGTGTCACGTCCCATCAATCGCAGTATAACGCACGCCACGCGTGTCAGAAATTGCATTCGAAATAAACGTCATCCCTGACGTCATTGAAGCATCTGTTCAGAAAATACGTTCGAGTATGCCCAACGCATATTGGTCACTCGATTGCCTTGATTAGTTCGGGTGTGACAAAACTTTCTTAAGGCAAAATTGGTTACTCGACCGTTCCTTCGACTAAGTCATATTACTCCCATCGGGAGCGTATTCAAAAAAATTCTTCAACTGAAGATGCTCAAGACAATTATTGAGATTATCCTCCATTTACAAGTAATACAGCATAATCTCGGGGGCTACTCCCATCGGGAACACTGTCTTGCACCCGATAGAATTACGGCACAAATTTCTTTGATTAACATATGCAGAGTAAGGGGATTTTTGAGATTATCCTCCATTGCAAAGTAATACAGCATAATCTCGGGGGCTACTCCCATCGGGAGCGCTGTCGCGCACCCGATAGCATAACAGCAAATATCAGTCGACAACTCGTCCAACAAAGTTCAAAAAACATACTCGAAACATTCCCGAGTTGCGTCCATCGCAAATACCTCGGATGCTGCACGCATAGTGCAAAGTTGAGACCCGCCGAACTTTCGAGCTGGGCTAAGGACCGTTCCAGCAACGTCAATCCTTATACTTTCCGTGTCAGCAGACATGATGAAAAATCCCGACGGACGCGTTGGGTAAAATTCAAAGTTATACTGCAGATCGATTCAGTAAGACCTCAGCGGCCTAGTCGAATCTGACCAGTTTGTTCCAGATTCGAGTCCGGGGACTCGAGTTTGATTGAAAGCTAGTAAGGTTTCACCCGAATGTGTAGTTAACCAGTCCCGATCCGTCGAGTGTACTGGGCCTGCTAAGCTATTATCCCTTGGTCATCATAAGCAGAAACCGCAGTCGATGAGATACTCGACATAGCCAAACATGTGCTATTCATACAGGAATTCCAAATTATATTTACAGAATACAAAGCATATGACGTGCACTTACGAAAGAGTCCATGCCCGATTCTTCGAGTCAGCCAAGTACTCGGGGGCTACTGACATGGATATACATCTCGGGTACCCTACCATGAGGGTACCTGGTGCACGTGACTACTCGAAGCCCAAAGAAAGAGGCCCAAGAAGATGGAGTACCCTCCAAGATTAGACATAGGCATAGTCGGTTTAGACTTTCCTTACGTGTAAACTAGTTCGGTTACAAACTCCCGAGACCCAGCCTATTTAAAGGTTGGGAGGGGTACCGATCTGGGACCAAGCCATACTCGAACCACCAAAGCTCCTGCGAGATCGACATCTCGTCGGAGCCACCTTGTAACCTCATAATCTCCAGCGATTAATAACAGACAAGCAGGAAGTAGGGTCTTTACCTCCACCTGAGGGGCCTTATCCTGGGTAAATCTTTGCCTCTGCTTGTCAGCCGACGAAACTACCAGCACTACCACGTTCTCTCCCCATAATCTCAACCCTAGGTCCCTAACCATGGGAATTGATGAGGGTACACCTCGTCAATCATGCTCCTGACGCACTACATATAGGTAGAGAGCATCACCCGAGGGCTGATAGCGCTGACAAAGATAAGTTCACATCGCAGCAGCAGTGCCCAATCCCATAAACTCAGAAGCAAACAGGGGTAGAACACTGGCAGTGAGGACAACAGCAGCACGAGCATCATCATTGCACCACTGAGTGTAAACATACAGAGCATCCCGATAAATGGAGAGAGACTCCGAGTAATCTGATACCTGCTGGTCATAGGCTTGAACTGCAAGATTATCAGCATCCTTGGCGGCATCCCGATCAGCCTGGGAAGCATCAGCGGCCAGAACGGTTGGCACCGGTGGAGTAGGAGCCACAGGAGCAACGGGGCACGGCGGACAGGAGACCTCGCCAGAGAGAACACCCCACAACAGGAGGCCGCGCATGTGGATACGCATAAAGCCCACAAACTCGGCATAGTTGGTGCCATCAAAGATCACAGAGCACCGAGGGACAGCAACATAGCCCGAAGAAGACATGACGGGCTCTCTGTTCTTTTTTTTCCAGAAGTCAATGGAGAGAGAAAGTAGATCTCAGCTCACTCTCTGTCCCGATGCGCACCAGGTCGCGAAGGAGCAGGGGCAGCAGCCAAGCCGAGCAAGGGATGGACGGAGCAGGGCGGCCACGACGGCGCAGGGGGCGGCGGCGGCCGGACGAGGCAGGGGCGGCCGCGACGAGGAAGGGGGCGGCGGTGGCCGAACGGGGCAGAGGTGGCCGCGACGAGCTGGGGCGGCCACGACGGGCAGAGTCAATCGTGAGGGCGGCGACAGTGCAGCAGACCGGAGAGGCGGCGGCGCGGCAGGCCTGAACGGTGGCGGCACAGCAAGCCGAAACGACGGCGGTATGGCAGGCCAGAACGGCGGCCGGAAAGGGCAGCTCGGCCACGGGCTCGAGCAAGAAGAGAGAGAGGCAGCCGGCAAGCCTAGCAACGGCGGCAACGACAGTGAATCTTGCACGGAGTTGCGGCGTGTGGGAGGAGAGCTAACCTATGCTCTGATATCATGTTAGAGAATGAGCAACAATATTCTCAGGGGGCCAAAGACCAATATATGTACATGTGTGGTAAAGTGTAGTAAACCCCTTATACAATGGAGATATACAGGAAAGGAGCTATACACACCTTTTTTTGAATTTTTCCATATATATTAAACCAACAAAGAGTACACGATTACATCGATTACAAAAACAATACTAAAAGAGACGAGCAAATCAATGAGATCTTCAAACCCTTTCTTCTTCCATGACACAATCTTGTACTTTTCTGAAGGCAACCGTAGAACAACGCCGAAAACACCAAACCACAAACCTGTGAATACCAACGAAGGTTCTTAAGGGACTGTCTATTTGTTAGCTAGCTGATTTCTATTTCGTGCTAGCTGATTTCTATTTCGTGCACAGACAGATTTCTTGTCGAATCATACGTTGGCACGTGTACATGAGATTATCCGCAAGCGAAAACATCAGAAAATGCTGCGTGGAACGACCGTATGGAGCCTGGACCAGTTTTAGTGTTTAACGGGTCGTTATCTTTTCAGCCCGACCCGGGCCCAAAACATGAAACCTGAACGCATCAGAAAAAAACAGCAGATGCTCGAAGAGATCAATTTAACTGGGCTTCCTCTTCTCTCTTTCAGTTGCGGGCTTTCCCACCTCCTGCACTTTTTCGTCAGTTTGCTGCCGTATGTCACAGCTAGGAATAGAGGACATGTTAGGATCTTCTTCTTCCTCAAGAAAGAAGAGCAGATCGATCACCTGCTGGCTCGCGCGTCTAACCGAAAAGAAAGAAGGGGGCAAAATAGGGAGACACCGACACAGACACTGGATATGAGAATTAGGGGGAGAGAATCCACAACAAATGGAACATGATGAACATGGAAGTAAGAGATCTGACGGGAGAGATACTGACCTGGGCAGAACAAGTCATCCACGCTTCAGATAAAAGCTTCTGAACAAATCTGCCTGTATGAACAAAAGAATCCTTCATGGTTCATTCCCATCCTTCCTTAAAACCCTGCAGACAAATCGATGCCATGTCTCTCTGCTTGATTAGCTGATACATATAGCAGATGTAGTACGCACAGAAAAATATGAGAAAAAACACAAAGTAGAGAAGGAAAAAATCACATACTGGCACTCAAAAAAGGATTCACATCAACTAGAAATAGATATATAGAGTTTAATGACATAGCTTACAGTTTCATAACATCGCACTCTTCCGAGTTCGCATAGGATGGATACCATCACAAAATATATCGCATTTCCTAGTACTTTATGACGTAGCATGTTCTAGCATTACCCCCAGCCATAACTGCCTTACAAAGCCCTCAACCCCCTATATTTGTGGTCTAAAGAACATCAAATGTGATCAACAGGAAGTCGTCGCCATCCTTGTGGAAGAGGATCAGCACATCGAACCCATGTCCCAGTTCATTCTCAGCAACGAAAATTGACCATCCATCCCTGAAACAAACCCTTTCGTCTTTGCACGTGTAGTATGATGATTCCCTGTTGTTGTTACAAGACTGACATTACTGAGATGAACAATGAAAAATAACATAATATAATAATAATGAGAATACTAGACTGCTTATATGTGGGTTGTCTAGTAATATGTCGTTGGCACCAACATGCCGGATTTGGTCTCTGAGTCTAAACTATCTGGTACTAGCCCTGGTTGGCTCAGCTGAAGTAACTGTGATGCGGTACTGCCAACATACAAAAAGCTAAGCATATAGGTAAGATGAATATTAAGGCGGGCCACATAAAATTTACAACCCATAAGTGTTTATTCAAAAACTGCCGGCTCAGGCCTTAAATTATTCAGCTTACATTAAAAGTACATCTTAATTCAGCTATGTTTACTATGCAGGATACTTGACACCCGGGCTGCAATCGCAGCACGATGATCAACTCTTGAGCCGCCTTTTCGTAAAGGTGGCACAGACCTCGGCAGCTACAGCCATTCACCTACAACGTCACAAGTTCTTCTGAGCATTGAGCCGACTTTCGAGTGCGTCGACTCAACGCTCGGGGGCTGCAAATAGGCGGATCAAGAAAAACTCGGGCCAACAAAGATCGGGGGCTCGACATCGACACTGCCCCTCGCCAGATACTCGGGGGCTTGACATCGACAATGCCTTCGCCCGATATTCGGAGGCTCGGCATCACCGCTGTCCTCGCTCGATATTTTGGGGCTGCATTACTTGCAGCTTCGTCGTCAACGACACGGTCGCCTTGTCGTCAGCCAGTATTCCCGTGGAAGACGGAGAATTAATCTTCCAAGCACCTGCTTCAGGGCGATGGCCTCGAGGACCTAAGTCAGATCGGACTAAACGATTGTAACACCCCAAAAATTAGGCCGAATTTTAAATTATTTTTGGACGCCGGAATTTTTTTCCTAGTTTTAATAAGTGGTTCCCAAAATCTTTCGAGGCGATTTGACTTAGAGTTTGCTCTCTCTTTGAATACCGGAGGACTCCCCTACCCATTTCTAGAAGACCCGCCCAAAAATATTTCATACTCCAATCCAATATTTCCAATTTCGGAGTTAACTGTTAAATGTCGGCTCCGATCCCAATTTTATTCGGTCAACTTAGGAGTCTCGGAAAATTCTCGTAATTTAGGGAGTTGCATATTTTTGCATTTCCTACACTTCTCCCGTTGAACTCAAACTCATTCGAGCAAGTTTTGACCTACTTCCTTTGTAAGCCGAAAATCGATGCCGATACGCGGCTTAGCGGACTTTTGCAAAAACCCTTTTTCTACTACACCAAATAAGTTCAAACTCCTTAGACACTCTCCTTATACTAAACATACCCAGTGGAAATTGTTTGGGATTTTTCTGAGTTGAGGAAGACCACTGTCATTTCATCGAGCACCTTGTGTGCGTTTGATTTTCGAAAAACTTTGTGTTACCAAGTGTGGAGTTTTTGCGTGTGACCTGTTTAGTGGCGTAGGCCTCGTCCTTAGCAACCCGTATATGCCTCCGTTTTTGCGTTTGGTGCTCCGAGTCACCGGGAACGCGATGATGCCGCTCGCGTCACGCTTAGACGCACGTTTTGGCATGACTAAACCGATTAGCACTAAAACCAACCTAATCCCTCACCACTGTGCTGCCCTGTACCTTCCCTGTGCATCCAGCGCGACAGCCTCACCCCTCCTCGCTCCTATCCCTCTCGGGTGGAGGAGAAATATCTTGGGGGAGAGCCATGACCACCACCCATTCTCCTCCCCTCCCTCTGTATAAAGCCACCCCAAGCAGCCCCGAGTAAATGCTAGCCACTCCCCATACTCTCCTCTACTCCTAGACTCTCCATTCGGTGCAAGCAAGTGAGGGAGAGCCACAAAAAATCTCCAAAAAAATTCCTCCATGGCCACCATGGCCGGAGCTCCTCGAGCTCGTTTGCGTGCGTGGGAGGCTGCCCCGCCATCGGCCTCGCCCTTCCCGGCTGCGGTGCACCGCCACCAAACCATCCCCGCCGCTGGCCGGCCTCCCGGCACACTCCTCGGCCAGCCCCGGCCGGCTCCTGCCCGCTTCCAGTGCGTGGCCAGGAGGAAGACGACCTCGGTCGATCTTCATTCTTTTTTTTCCGTTTGTTTTCCAGCGAAACGTTTTCTGGCCCAGCTGGCTAGCAGCAGCTTGTGGCCCAGCCAGGCGCAGGCGCGCACGCGGCCCATGGGCGGCCCAGTTCGCGTGGCCGACGGCCCGTGCTGTTTTTTTTCCGCGGAACTTTTTTTCCCCTGTTGGACAGATTTTCAAACGTCCATATCTTTTGAACCGTAACTCCGTTTTTGGTGATTCAAATTTCTAAATCCTCGTCTCAACGAGATCTTCCCGTTGGTACTGGTTTTGTTGTCTTTGAAAATATTTAGTTTCATTGACTTTATTTAACACATTGTTTACCGTTCCGTGGTTTAGTCGTTTTTTCGAGTTTCCGACACGCGACGACACCGAGACCTCCCGGATCATTTGGAACCCGTCTCCTAAGGCAAGCTAACCCCTTACTATGAGCAGTTCAGCAGTGTTTGTTTGTTTATTTGCTTATTGCCATGCCGAGTGTTTATATTTTTGTCTGTGTACTGTTACATTTATGCATGTATGTTTGTTGTTCGTGTTTAATATGAAACTTGTAATATTGCTCCTGCCATGTTGCATATCATGTTCCATATTTATTGATCGTACTTGCTTCGTCATATTATGTATTGTTAATATTTATCAAACACACATCATTCTTGAGACAATGGACTGGGGGAACCGCCGCCGTCGATAGAATGCTGGAGTGATGTACCTCACTAAAACATTAACGTTGATCTGTGATGGCGCTGGTCGGAGGTATCTCCGCCATAGTCACCCGATCGACGATAACCAACTGTGCTATCTTTTGTAGTTGATCTGTGATGGCGCTGGTCGGAGGTATCTCCGCCATAGTCACCCGATCGACGATAACCAAATGTGCTATCTTTTGTAGTTGATGTACGATGGCGCTGGTCAGAGGTATCTCCGCCACAGTCACCCGATCGACGCAAACCACTTGTGCTACCTTTTGTATTGATCTGTGATGGCGCCTTAGTCACCCGGTCAATACAAACAAACTATTGCTTGAGATATTATGTTGCTAATGTCTTGTTGTTTGATGATATATTATTATAATATTATGATTATTGTGCTGGACTAATCCTTGGTTGTTTGGACTTGTGAATAATGAAACTTGACTAATTGAAACACCCGTCCAAACAACGATAGGGTCAGTCCATGGTGCCCCTAATCTGAACTTTGAAAGCAGGACCATCGTCGTCTCATGGAGGACCGTGACCTAGTAGGTTGTTGAGCCCCTTTTGTGCCATCCATTGCGCGCAGTCGTTCGGTTGTGCTGTCCGAGGGTAGTGGTCGACAGGCACGGGTTCGACTGTGCTAAGGAGTCCGGAGCTAGGCATACCCAGTCGCGCCGGGGGATGTGCCGGATTCACTTGCCCGTTGTACCATGCGTATAGGGTGGTGCAGGAGAGTGTCTTAGCAGGTGGACGGTCATGTAAGTGTATTTTGCTTAGTACGACTTTGGCGTGACAACCTGAAGTGCCGGCTGAGTAAGGTGCATTTTGATAGTTGGGAACGCAACCTCTCGAGAGTGTCAACCTAGCAAGCTAGCCTCGTTCCTGGGATATGGAACAACAGTTCAGTGTCGGTCACACTATGTGTCTTTGTCGTGTCCGGAGGTTAAATTAAAGGTCTGTTTGAAAGAATTAATGAACGACCTGATTTCACTAAATGAACAAATAAGATGATGCAGGGAATGCTGCTTTGAGATGTCGATGGTAACCCGAGATATGGGATGGCGGTGTGATCATTGGGAGCCTAGAGTTAGGCCTGAGCCAACATCAACCGTGCATGCCTAGAGTGGAAAGATGAGGCCAGTGGGCCTAGCAGTGATCACAGGTGCTGTTGTGTATTATTTGGTACCAACTGGTACACTCGTTTACTCGTCACAGGTAATCTCTCTGTATGATTGCCGGTGCACGATCCAACCCCACCTGGCTTGGACTTTGTACTGGTGATACCCCCGTTGCTTGCTTATGACATGTTTGGTTGTCAATGCCATGCTACTTTTATGTCATGTATCTAAAGTACACCTTGCCATGTGTAGTATTTTATTTCCAATGTATAATCTTGTTGCATGATTGTTGGATTGTTCGTGTCAAGTGATTATTCTTGCGAGTACGTCATTGTACTCACGTTGGCTATTCAAATGGCTAGATTTTGGCGAGGATTCATCTTCTACCTTAGCGAGGATATGGAGCAAGAGCGTGCTAGGATCAGTAGCCTAGCCAGATGCCTGTGGAGTGAAGCCGCTCCAAGCCGTTGCCTTAGTCGTCTTCCGCTGCCAGTTAAACTCTGTCATGAGCCATGCTTGGCTTGATAATTTGTCATGCCTCGATGGCCTTGTAAACCATTTGTAGCACATCTTGTGCCTGATTGTGTAATGATTTCCATTATGTTACACTGTCGTGACGTGCGGCCAGATATCTTGGGCTGGCGCACGGGGCGACCGCCTCTCTGGCGAGATGTGCCAGGGAGGGGTGTCACCGACGTGGTATCAGAGCACCAGGCTGGCTGTAGACTACCCTAGCATGGAAAGCCCCGCCTTACTTTTGCCCGACAGTGAGCCCGATGGATTTAACCCATCTCCGCCTAACCGGCATGGCTGGTGTCGGTCCACAGTAAGGTGCAGTAGGACTTGTCCCATTTCCTGAGAGAGGCTCGACGGTTTCTTCCATGAGAAGGAGCCGACACAACCCAGCTTATATGAGACCCAGTCCTAGCTGCCATTTATCCCCACCCTCGCCTGCTATCCTTAGCAACCAAACTCTCTTGAAGCAGGATCCCGCAAAGGAATCCCGCGTTCTTATCTCATCCTACACCCAGAGCCAAAATAATCCGATGGCGAACCCCAAGGTCATCCTGGAAACCACTGCCGAGGATCATGGCGGATTTCCACTGATGCTTTGGAAGGCCGTCTGTGTTCTTCTTGGTAGGCCTGCTCGCTCTCGATATGTGGTGTTCGAGAACTCACTCTCGCCTGCCGGGAGTGAATTTCGAGCAGACGTGCATGTCGGCTCGTGTCCGTTGGGCACAAGTCAGCCTTACTTGATCCAAGGTAGGAGCATGGCCACTCTTAATCATGCCATCCAGGTAGCAGGTGATGCATGTAAAATGCATACATGAACTTTGCATTATTTTTACTTATGCGCGGGCAACACCTTGATGGTGAGTTCAAATTTCTTATATGATCCATAAAAGGTTCTAGACAACCTCTAGGATGACTTGTTTAAATTATTAATATTATTAATTCAATATTATCAGTTAATACAATTTTGTATGAAGATAAGCAGCAATCTTATAATATTTTGATTCCTAGAGTAGTTGTAATTATTTTAATTTATCTACATAATATATATATATGCGTAAAAATATTAATTAGTTGATCTTGTACTACTTATATATGCTTAACTGAGATATATATAATTTTCTTTGGTTCTAAATTTCACGATGATTTAGATGTTTTGAATTAGATAACTTGCATTTTTGCCCAAAGTTTATGCATTTCCGGGTCTCGTGCACATGTTTATTGTGCATTGTCTTTCTTTGTGATTAAGTGGCTTGTTAGAAAATAAACAATTAGCATAATTTTATTTAACTCTCTAAGACATTAGGGATTTATGGATATAAATTTTCACTATTTTCACAATATTACGCTTTTTTTTCTCACGTATGGGTGCGCTACATGCTCCTGAGCACCGACAGGAATTAAAAAACTCTCTCTTCACGTATTACCGGCCACCGTTTTCTCACCCAGTCACACACACCCATCTTCTGAAAAGCAGTCTAAAAATATCCCCTTTAATTCCTCTCACCGTTCCACTTTTTTTTTATCCACCGCTGGTCTCCAAATCTGGTTGTCTGCCTCCTAGCCTCCTAGGAATCCACCAAATTCAGATCCCTAGCGTTCTCCCTCTCCCACAAATGGAGTCTATGAATGAAGCATGAGGTAGTGATTTTGTAGGACCATGGCGGACGTCCGGGCTGAAGAGGGTCACGCACCTTCAGTACGAGCAGGAGCTCGAGGCTTGCGACGCAGGTTGCAGTCTGCTGGCCGTCTATTTGGAGAAGATAGAGGGCTTGGTGGTTTCTTTTGGTGTAATTCTGTTGGTAATATTATTATTTTTGGAATATAGTTTCTCCAACATGAGTTCCTGTTATTATCTGTGCTTCGATGCATTTTCTTCCAAGTTGATTAATCGGTCGTCCTTGTACCATTGCATAACCTGACACTTTGGTTGATATTACGTGAGCATCACTGGTAGACCTACTTTTAGTTTTAGCTCCTAATTCGGGATTTCAAGGAATGTTAAGCTATTTAGAAATTTTGTATGGTATAGCATATCTGTTTCAGCACTTAAGGTTGTTGCTTAGCATACTGTGTCACAGCTTAGATAAGTTTTCTAGTTGATCTAATATATATTAATTTATCCCGCGGACTACTTTTGATAAGCTTAGATAAGTTTTTTGGATCATTACCTTTTTCAGTAGTGTGTCACTTGGTAATTTTTATTAACTCTTCAACTTCTGCTGATGTATTTGTTCCATCGCCAATATCCAGTCTGCAAATTCTGCTACCCTCGAGTTTCTTTATTTCCACTAAGGTGTTCTTGCTTCTGTTAAGCTGCTGTCAGGCAAAGTGCAGGATAGTTCAATTGTTTTCTTTTGTACTCCACGTATTTCCTTTATTGGTTCCATCGCCGTAAGCAAACCAACCACATCTACATAGAAACATATTCATAAATCTAATTCGATCAAACTTGTCCTATTTGGATTTGTGTTGGTCACGAATACACACGACAAACTCCAGAATGGTTGATCACCACACCCAGTATGCCACTCTCTATAATTGGTGTTCGTACGTAACTAATATTGCAAACTGTTAGCCAACAAAATAGTGGAATTGCAGAAATAGGAGTGCCAAAATGAAAAATTATTACAGCTGCCCTTGGATAATCATGATTATTCTGTATCTGCGTCTTAAATTTTCCATGCCTGCATGCAAGCAGTTCAGCTGTAAATTAGTGATGACCTTTGTAAATACCTATTGTTGCAGACTGTGTGTACTTAGCCAACAAAGTATGCGAAGTGCAGATTAGAGGACTGTCAAAATGACAAATTGTTCCAGAATTCCCTTTGCACAAGCATGATTATTCTTTATCTACATCTTGAATTTTCCATGCATACATGCAAGCACTTCAGTAGTCCAGATGAAAATAATGAATTTATAGAATGTTGTGCCTAAAATGGACTTGGAACAAAAGATCAAGTATAATTCAACGTTCCTATCAACAGGCAATGAACAGTAAAGGCATAGGTGCTAAAATGTTTGCATCAAGTGCCAATAGTTGAGGACAGTTGCAACGGATTTCTATTGCGGTATTATTAAAGGTGCAACATATATCACAGGCACTGCCTACTATAATAAGTTGGTGCAGTGCTTATTATGGAAATGTGAAGTTAAAAGTTTGTCATTTTATGAAAGATAGACGTCTTTGTCAAGAAAATTTTGTTTGCCATCAATTCTAAGCTCTTAATCACCTTGAAAAAAACCAAGGATACTTGAGCTGCCATCTCGTTAAAAGATGTCAAAAATTCTGCTAGTGCACTCCGCATCAATGGAGAAAGAATAGAGAAAAGAAACTCTAATCGTAAAATATTCAATGATGCATGATTTGTCCTGCTGCATGTTTTATAAGAAACATATAAAGTCCATACCGTTGCATGCAAAATCGCCAATAGTAGTCGGATGCAACTATACATATATATGCATGCACAAAATTGAAATCCTTTTTATTAGCAGACCGATCCAACTGCTTTTTCAGACGATGTAGTGCAGCATGATGGTACTTCTTTAAGTTGTAATATTTACTTAACCATAGCACCTAATATGTAATTATAGATTCTTTACTCTAGCGGGTGGTTTTGTGCTCCACTATGTGTACTACTATTTAATCCTAGCCATATGTTATACACAAATTGATTGATTGTTGAGATGGATTTTCTATATTGAATTCTAGGATCATTGCAGGAGCTCGAAAGGAGTACAAAACCATGAGTTCTATATAGCCCGAGTCCCTGATTTTCCTACAAGTATGACAAATGTGAATTCTTCCAACCCTGAATAAAATTTAGTGGATTCATATTCCTGGTATTTATGAGAAGTGACAAAAAAAGGAAGATATGTAGGTAATGGTCTAGCCTGTAAAATATCCGTAAATATATCTCGTGCTAACTATAGTGCCCTTGAAACTAATTCACAGTGATCTGTACTAACAAATAATCAACCGCTGATACTTTATTGTCCATGATGATTGATAAAATAAAGAACCCAGCATGTCTTCATAAAGAATAAAAACACAGGGTAGTAATCTCTGGAAACTTTTGTCAATTAAGTGAAAATAGAAAATTAAGAATACTTAAAAATAAACATCGATATTAGAAGGCAGAGCTGTAGCCTCACCTAGCAGATCTGATTCTTCAAGCCACTTATCTTTGTTCACTGGTTGTAGCGATCTCTTGATTCACCTGGAGTTGATGACGCCTCACGGCCTCAGTTCCAACCAAGACAGCCAACACATAATCAAGAACACACTATCTTTCTAAACATGGAGATTGGGAATGGGAGAATAAAGGTACTTTGTGATATAAATATACATATATGATTTTTGTGTATCTAAATATATAGAATACATCCATTGTCTAAACTGGATTTTTTTTACTTATTAGGTTTCAATCAAAGCGAGCATGTGGAGGCGGCAGACTATATGTGATATTTGTTCTAATAATGAATACATAATCAAGAAGATACATGTTGTCAGCAAGATAGACCACGAAGAAGGACGACAAAGTTTACAAATAACATACGCCTGTGGAACCAAAATTGCATGCAGCATACACCTTGTCTTATGTAACTGATCGGGTCTCCCATGGGCAATATCTAGGAAAGAAAATAGTAATAAAAGGACATGAAAATCTCTGGAGATCATTTTTCAATGAGAGGGATCTATATTGAGATCATATGAGTTTTTTTTTTGAAAGTTAGATTAGACCATACGATTTACTATATAGAGGAATAGCTGATGCAACCGAATATAGATATGTGTTTGTACGTGCCTAGATTGATCAGCTCGACCATGTGCACTGTAGAACATATAGGACAGTGGGCATGTGGCTATCCATATTTACCTGACGCCTGTTAAAAAAAATGTTAAAAAAATTACCTGACGCTGCTGCAGTGAGGATCGAAGGCTTGTAGCCATTAACATACGTGATCTGCTGACCTGCTAAGATTGATCGACGTGCATGGTGGAGTTACGTGATTTTATAGATCATGCTAATTGAATGGAAGATCCAGCTAGCTAGGTGTCCAAGGGACGTACGATGCGAGGGATTGAATCCGCGAATCTTGCTTTCCTGCCGCCGGCCAACCATAGGAATCAAGGAACGCTGCTCTACTGCCGCCGGGAACCATAAATCTTGCTGTCTCCTAGCATGTGCAAAGTGCAAACCATAGGAATTAAGGAAAGTCTTCAATCCATCTTGCACGATAAGTGTCCGCTGGTAATCTGCTACATCTTCATGGACTTGGTGGATCAGATTGGTCGGCCGACGGAATCGATACAAATACAGCAGGTGGGGGCTGCATGAGGACGTTGGTATGCATGGACTTGGTGGATCTGGTCGGCCGGCCAACAGAATTGATGCAAATACGGTGGTGGCGGCGGTCTGCCGTGAGGACGTAGGGTAAGGTTTTCCGATGGAGGGGATTCTATAGCCTTTTAGCTGGTTGCAACGAAGGGGTACAAAATAACTTATGGAGGGCAATGGTGGGTAATTATTTCTAACTTTAAAAGTCAATTAATTATTTCTAAGATCTATCGGCTGTCATTGGCTAATTAGTTAAATTAATGGCCAGATGTTTCTGATTATTGTGGGATTTTCTAATCTAATTCTCTAATTTCTGGTTAACCCATAATTTACTTTTAATATATAATAGATTACAGATGAAAAGGATAAGGTTGCTAACCTCGATCGAGGAGGAAAGAGAGAGGAGAAAGCTTAAGTGTGGCTCGGGTACCTCATATCATTTTGTGTGAACTTAAGTGTGGCTCGGGCATTTCATCGAACACCTCTAGTGCATAGCAAAGGAAAACAAACTAGCACCCACCTCTCACACCTCCTAGCGGGAAAAAAAGAGAGAGGAGAAAAGCTGGCTGGGAGGGGTATATATAGGCAGGGGAGGGGTATTAGTCCCGGTTCATGGTATGAACCGGGACTAATGCTCTGCGGCGAGCCACGTGTCCGGCGCGGGAGCTTTAGTCCCGGTTCATGCCACGAACCGGGACTAATGCCCCCATCCGAACCGGGACCAATGCCTCACGGGGCCCTGGCAGCTCGAACCGGGACCAATGCGTCCCGGTTTTTCCCAGAACCGAGACTAATGGCTTTGGGGGCTCCGGACGAAAGACCGTTTTTCTACTAGTGTACGAATCAAAGGAGCCCTAAATATTTTCTAGTGCACCTACCGTACCATATAATTGGACAGCTATGACTTTCGTTTTGCTTTCATTGCAGATGATGAACCGCTGAATAGGTGTTGTGGCTTGTGGATTCAACGGGATGACGAGAAGAAAACAGCTCTTGTTTTGACGTCCGCGCATCTGATTCGCGCGATCCCTCCGTGAGGAACCAGTGGATGTTTGAGTGGACAGGCAAATATCATCGTGATGCTAGCATGAGCTTCTTTACATTAATTCACTATATTGTATTTTAACTATCCTCTTCATTCACTACTAGTCTTTGTTTCATCTCAAAATTTAATTATTTGTAATGACTCAGTCATTCGCAGCTATAGTCACCAGTTAAATGTGTTATCTCTTGGATTTCCATAAAAGAAAAGTGTACTACTTTGTACCCTAATTAGAAAAAGGATTTGATTTGATCTAAAAAAAAGAGTTGATTCGTTGAGCGTTCGGTTTTTCTGATAGTTAGTCTCTTGAAAATGGTTTTTATCAAATACTATGAAAATTTTATTTGAATCGTAGTGTCATATTTTTTGTGGTTGTATTTCCAGGTCATTGTTCACTTGTTCGACGGCGCAACTGCATTAGCCAGTCTCATTGACGAGGGGTTAACTCATCAAATCTCATGGTTAAGGACCTAGGGTTGAAATTATGGGGAGAGAACGTGGTAGTACTGGTAGTTTCGTCGGCTGACAAGCAGAGGCAAAGATTTACCCAGGTTCAGGCCTCCGGAGAGTAACACCCTACTTCCTGCTTGTCTGGTATTGATCGTGTGAGATTATGCGGTTACAGGGAGGCTCCGGCGAGATATCGATCTCGCTAGGGCTTTTGGTGGTTCGAGTATTGCGTGTCCTAGATCGGCGGCCCTCCCAGCCCTTATATAATAGGCTGGGTCTCAGGAGTTCGCAACCGACTCAGATTACATGTAAGGAAAGCCTAAACCGACTATGACTATGTCTAATCTTGGAGGATACTCCATCTTGTTGGGCCTTTCGTCATGGGCTTCATGTAGTCTCTTGATAGTTGGGCCTTTAGTCGACACGTGCACCAGGTACCCTTATGGTAGGGTACCCGAGATGTATATCCTTGTCAGTAGCCCCCGAGTACTTGTCTGACTCGAAGAATCGGGCATGGACTCATTCGTAAGTGCACGTCATATGCTTTGTACTTGTGTTTATAACTAGAATTCCTGTATGAGTAGCACATGTTGGCTATGTCGAGTATTTCATCGACTGTGGTTTCTGCTTATGATAATCAAGGGATAATAGCTTAGCAGGCCCGGTACACTCGACGGATCGAGACCGGTTAACTACACATTCGGGTAAAACCTTACTAGCTTTCAATCAAACTCGGGTCCCCGGACTCGAACTTGGAACAGACTGGTCAGACTCGACTAGGCCGCGGAGGTCTTACTGAATCGATCTGCAGTATAATTTTGAATTTTACCCAACACGTCCGTCGGGATTTTTCATCATGTCTGCTGACACGGAAAGTATAAGGATTGACGTTGCTGGAACGGTCCTTAGCCCAGCTCGAAAGTTCGGCGGGTCTTACCTTTGCACTATGCGTGCAGCATCCGAGGTATTTGCGACGGACGCAACTCGGGAATGTTTCGAGTATGATTTTGTATATGAACTGAGTCGAGCCTTTGTCGACTGACACTTTGTCGTTGTTCTATCGGGTGCGCGACAGCGCTCCCGATGGGAGTAGCCCCCGAGATTGTGCTTTATTGCTTGCAATGGAGGATAATCTCAATTCTTAAATCTTTTTATCCAATACATTTTTAGTCGAAGAAATTTTTGATACGCTCCCGATGGGAGTAATATGCTTTAGTCAAAGGAACGGTCGAGTGACCAATTTTTGCCTTAACGTTGATTTTTCACACCCGAACCAAGCAAGACAGTCGAGTGACCGATATGCATTGGGCGAACTCGAATGCTTTTCTGAACAGATCGCTTGCAATGACGTCAGGGATGACGTTTTTGGCGACTGCGCTGCCTGACACGCGGTGGCGTGGGTTATGCTGTGATGGATGGGACGTGACACGTACGTGGGCCCATTGTGCAGCGCTGACCGAACGACAGTGCCGTTTGGACTGGATTTGACCGTTCTGGCCCACTTTTTACGGAGACGCGATGATGGCTCCTCTTTTTGCGTGCGTAATGGCCGGAGTGGCCGGCGACGGTTGCCCTCCGCGCTTGCCACGTGTACGGTGGGATCGCGCACGGAGCGCACGGTTGCGATTTGAACGGTTGATATTGATTTCGCTTTGTGGTAAATAGGGAGAACGGCGCTGGCATAATTTTTTACTAGCCATTTGCCTCCTGCGCCGCCCCTGTTTCATCTTCTTCCTCGCACCCTGCTAGCTCTAAGTTGACGAGGGAATATCTCCCCGGCAACAGTGCCAGAAACTCTGCTTGTACGTCACACGTCAGTTGGGATCCCCAAGAGGAAGGTATGATGAGTGCAGCGGCAAGTTTTCCCTCAGTATGAAACCAAGGTTTAATCGAACCAGTAGGAAAACGAGGTTGCTTCGAAGGTGTTGGTGAAGGAGTGTAGTGCGGCGCAACACCAGGGATTCCGGTGCCAACGTGGAACCTGCACAACACAATCAAATTACTTTGCCCCAACTTAACAGTGAGGTTGTCAATCTCACCGGCTTGCTGAAAACAAAGGGTTAAACGTATCGAATGGAAGATGATGTTTGTTTGCATAAAACAGTAGAGAACAATGATTGCAGTAGATTGTATTTCAGATGTAAAAGAATGGACCGGGGTCCACAGTTCACTAGTGGTGTCTCTCCAATAAGATAACTAACATGCTGGGTAAACAAATTACAGCTGGGCAATTGACAATTGATAAGTGCATATAACATGCATGTGTGAGCTGTGGTGTCTACTATGAGATTCATTTGGGCATTACGACAAAGTACATAGACCGCTATACAGCATGCATCTATGCCTAAATAGTCCACTTTCCGGTTAACATCCGTACCCCTTCCAGTATTAAGTTGCAAGCAACAGACAATTGCATTAAGTAATGTGCGTAATGTAAACAATACATTCATCCTTGAATAAAGCATTGTTGTTTTACCCCTAGTGGCAACAACACATCTACAACCTTAGAACTTGCTGTCACTATCCCAGGTTAAATAGAGGTTGAACCCAACTATCATGCATAAATACCCCCTCTTGGAGTCACAAGTATTCACTTGGCCAAGGCTTCAACAAGTAACGGAGAGCATGCAAGATCACAAATGACATAGACATGATAATATAATATTCAGCTCCACATAGGTATCAATATAAGTCAGATCCCAGCAAACACAACATGTAGCATTACAATAAGATGATCTTGATCATGATAGGCAGCTCACAAGATCTAAACATGATGGCACAAGTGGAGAAGACAACCATCTAGCTACTGCTATGGACCCATAGTCCAAGGATGAACTACTCACGCATCACTCCGGAGGCGGGCATGGCGATGTAGAGCCCTCCGGTGATGATTCCCCTCTCCGGCAGGGTGCCGGGAAGAGCTTCAGAAACCCCCCGAGTTAGGGTTGACGACGGCGGCGGCAGCGAATATGTTCTGGATGAAAGGCTCGGTGTTTTAGGGTTTTCACGCCTCGGGGAATAAATAGGCGAAGGGGCGATGTCGGCGGACCCCCGAGGGGCCCAAACCACCAGGTGGCGCGGCTGGGCCCACTGCCGCGCCGCCAGGTGGTTTGGCCACCTCGTGGCTCTCCTTCGTCTCTCCTTCGGACTCCGTGTACGTGCTGGAAAAATAGGGACTTGGCCTTTTGTTTCGTGCAATTCCGAGAATATTTCCAGAAGTAACTTTCTGAAACCAAAAACAGCAGAAAACAGGGAACTGGCACTGTGGCATCTTGTTAATAGGTTAGTCCCAGAAAATGCATAAAAGTGATACGAAGTGTATATAAAACATGTAGCAAATGGTATAATATAAGCATGGAACAGCAGAAATTATGGATACGTTGGAGACGTATCACGCCCCTCCTCCATTGTTCTTGTACCAGAGCTTTGCGCGCGCCACCACCTTCCTTTTGACAATGAAGAAAGTAGCGGGCAACAAGCGTTTTGCCGCGGCTGCTGCCGCCGCGACCGATGCGGCGGCGGTGAAGGGGAAGAAAGCTGCGGCGAGCGCATCTGCAGCTGCCGCTGGTCTAAAGAAGAGCACCGGGGATTGAGCGAAGTCCTCGATCAAGGATGCTCACCTTGTCAAGCTCCGCCAGCAGGGCCTGCTGCCACCCGAGGACCAGTTAGCAGTCCGCGCTCCATCGCCCAAGGAGGTATTCCCCGAGCCTCGCGCCAATGAGCACGTTTGTTTTGCGGAATTTCTTCCTAGAGGGTTTTCGCTCCCCCTCCACGATTTTGTTCGTGGTCTTATGTATGCCTATGGGGTGCAAATCCACGATTTCACCCCTAATGGTATTATGCACATTGCGTGTTTTATCACGCTCTGTGAATGTTTTCTGGGAGTTTCTCCCAGTTGGGCGTTGTGGAAGTCGATTTTCCTCGTCCGCCCAAATGTGGGAGGTGGTCGCACCTACCCCGTGGGCGGCTTCGGGATTCAGGTGCGCGGCGACACCCGCTATTTTGCTCTGAAACCAGTCGATTCCGCACAAGGGTGGAGGACCAAATGGTTCTACGTCTCAACGGAGCAAGCAGGCCTCCCTGCCTTTTCGGCTGCCAAGGCTCTGGAGAAGACCAAGGCATGGACCCATCCTTTGTCGACTGAAGAGCAAGCAGAGGCGGAGCCCCTTTTGGAGAAGATTTCTAAGATGCTAGGTACTGTCACTGGTGTGCATCTGATTGCCACCTTTGTCAAGTTGCGGGTGTGGCCGCTTCGCGCCCACGCTCATCCCATGTGGCAGTATGAAGGTGCGCATGACGCCAGCCGAATGAGCCCAGACGAGTTGTCGAAGAACGAGCTGGACACGCATGTGCGATCCATTACCAGCATCAAGGCAACCGATCCGTGCAATCTTGACTGCCCTGTCACTCCATATGGGGCTGACAACCCTTTGCTTGAAGTAAGTTTAGCTTTTATGTACTTTTTGTCGTCGGGATGTTGTCACCCTTTATTTTTGCACTTTTAACTCTTTGGACATTCTCCTTTGTGTGCAGGGGCATTCGACTGCGTCGACCCTTCCACCTCTTCCCAAGAATGGACCAACTCACGAAACGGAGGTGCAAACGGTAGATGCGAAGGGAGGGGATGAATCGCCTCTACCTTCGGCTACCACATCTCCTATGGAAGAGGACGAAGAGGAAGAGGCAGAGGAAGTACAGACTGAGGAGCCAGCCACGACTGATCATGTGAGCGAGGTTCCCACTCGCAAGCGTCGTCGGGTGGCCCGAGGTTTGTCTTCTTCCAGGAGCTCACCCGCGAAGGAGTCGGATGTGAAGGACGACGGAGACTCGGGCTCCTCTCCTTCTGCCAAAGCCGCTCCTTTGGATGTGAGCCCACTGAGTTCAGCTCCTCCTCCCCCATCGGGTGAGGAGCTGCTTTTTGGAGGCCCAAACTTTGACAACCTCGACACTGATGAGGAAGAAGAGCACAGGTTTGCTCCTGAGCATTTTGCACTAAGGTTTTTGCTGGTTGATATTTGTGCTTATGTTGTATTTCTTCTGTCACTCGCAGTGCTGAGACCGTGCATCCTCTGACTCCTCTAGCCGACAGAATTTCGACCCCTGAGCACCCGGACGTCTCTCTTGTTGCTCCTGAGATCGTTCAATCAGTAGCCACGGCTACTGCTATTGAGACGGCCAAGGCTACGAGTGATGCGACTCCGGAGGTTGGAACATCTGCTTCGAAGCCTGCGCCTTGGACTGAACACGTAAGTGTCTTTGCCGAGTCCGCATACGGTACTTGTTATGTATAACTTATGTTAGTTTCGTGTGCTTGTAGCCTTACTACCTCAACCTGGTAGAATCGGGCAAAGCTTTTGTCCAGATGGAGCAGGAGAGAAACACGTTACGCGCTGACCTGGAACAGCTCACCCGTAAGTGTATTCGCTGCCTCTGAAGCTCTTTTTGCTGTCTTTACTTAGTCGAATGTTGAGTTACTTCTTGCCATCAAATTCAGACGACAAGGCATCGGCTGAGTCTCGGGTGAAAGATCTAGAGGAGGCACTCGAAGCCCAGCGCGCCGAGTCGAAGAAAATTGTGGATGCCACCAAGGCCGCAGCTACCGTATGCGAGAAAGAGTATGCTGAGCGACTGGCTGGCCTTGCGCAAAATGTGAGAGGTAAGTAACTATCTCTTTGCCTGCCTCTCGTGTACCCGTTGGGTATTATGTACTAATGTTTGCCCTTTCTGGTACTTGTTGCAGAGGCGATTAGCGTGCCAGCACCTACTGACATGGTCAGTGATGAGTTATCACTCGACCAAGTTATAGGTGACCTCGGCGCTACTTTTGTCCAGGCGAAGGACGCTCTTGCCAAGTCTACCAGCACCCTCGGCGCCGTGCACCAGAACGTGTTTCCACTGAAGGAGGTGCCGTCGACTGCTGATGGCTTCGCTGACGTGCTTGGACCGGGGACCTCGACCATGGCGAGCTTTGCTCGTGCTCTCACGGTACGCGGCTCGGAGTCCACCCTCAAGCTCATTTTGGGTCATGGAATAAAGGGTGACTTCGAAGCGGCCATGTCTGACTTCCCTCGAAGGCCCGGTGGGAAGCCTATATCTCTGAAGGCCGTTAGCGAGCCAGCCGCTCGACTGGCCAACATCTTCATAGCCACTATGGAGCGCCGAGCAGCGGAAGTTGCCACTCGCGAGAGTAGGGCTAGGTCGAATCTGTGTCCGAGAGATAGGGTAGCCGAACCCTGATTTATGTTGTGTAATTATACTTTATGACACGCGAGTATGCGTATGCTTTTGCTACACTTGTATGGATTTGGTTCCTTGTTGTGTTTTCGCCTGTAAGGCTATGTGCTACTACTCGCCTGAGCTTTGTGATGAATCTCTCATATCTGACATGAGATTTTTATGATGTTTGGAACAGCCACGGGCAGCCGCTACTTCAGCTGGTTCATCGCGGCATCGTGCTTCCACCCGATCTCGAGCTCAGTGGCGAATGATGCCACAGTAATGCGTTATATGAAGGCTCGAGTCGTGAAACTGGAGCAAGAGTTGAAGAGTGCCCAGAGCGAGCTGGATAGGATGAGGGCGAGGCCTGCTTTACCCACTCAGCGAGAGGAGTATGTGCTTGGCGAGATGGAGATCGTGAACAGACAACTCGAGTGTAAGCATGACTGCCTTGATCTCAAGAGTTCATAGCCTGTCCTTTTTGTTGATCCAACGTGCGTTGTTGCAGGCTTTGTTCCAGACTTCCAGGCGGAGCAAGCTCGTGTCGATGAGCAATTGAACAATGCGACTGACGAACCAACGACGGGCCGTCAGCACTTTCGCTTGGATAAGAACCGAGCACGCATACTCGCAACTCTGAAGGATCGAGTGTGGCGGAGCACTCTGCTGCTCGAGTTATGCAGGTCGGCCTTCAGTCGCATCAACCAGACTCTTTTTCCGACGGGGCCGCAACCTCAAGGAATCCATGCGTTGCTCGGGCTTTTCCGGAGTGCAGGTCCTATTCGAGACTTTATCACCCAGAAGCTTGTGGATGGAGCCAACGCAACGATGGCGTATATCCGGAGTCAGCGTCCAAATATGCAGCTACATCCACCCGTGCCTGGATCGATTTTGTCACAGTCGCAACTTGACGGTACAGTCGAGTCTGCGAGGGTGATGGTCGAGTGTTATCACGCTCAACTTATGGGCCCTGTTCTACCAGTCAAGGACGAACCGGAAGATTAGGGTATTTCTGTATAGGGGACAGCCCCCGAGTGTAAATTTGCCACTTGTACGTAGTGTATATTTGTTTATGTGTATGTATGCAGCCCCCGAGTGTATCGAGTGGGGTTTATGAAAAACACTTAGAGTATGGAACATAAATTGCACAGCCCCCGAGTGTTCGAGTGAGGCTGTGAATTTTTGCGATTTTGAAGCTTCAACTCATTTTAGGCTCAGCCCCCGAGTAGTTGAGTGGGGTTGAGCAACTTTTTCGTTTATGTATGATTTTATGACCCAGCCCCCGAGTATTCGAGTGCGGCTGGGGTATTATGTTTGAAGAAGAAGGAGCGAAAGCTCATGCTTTGAGATAGCGCAGCCCCCGAGTATTCGGGTGAGGCTAAGTTTGTGCGAATAAGTTATGCGAGTAGTAAGCAGGAAGAAATATGAGGAATCATTGATTATATTCCATTTTTGAATGTTAAGCTGCAGGCCGCCTCATTAAAAACCTTCCAGTCCCCGTAGGTACCCTGGTAAGGAAAAGAGCGCGTCTGAAACCTGCAGCCATCCGACATATGTGCCTATTACATTGTGCGACTGAGCAATCTAAGCATAGAAACGGCGCAGCTGCGCAACGTTCCAAGGATTGTGCGAGAGTTCGCCTGTCTTCGCGTGCTTCAGTCTGTATGCTCCACCACCAATGACCTCGGTGATGATGAAGGGTCCTTCCCATGGAGAAGCGAGTTTGTGCACCTTCTTTTGCTTCAGTCGAAGTACCAGGTCGCCAACCTCGAAGGACCTGGTGCGCAGTCGACGGCTGTGGTAGTTGCGGAGGTCTTGCTGATAGACAGCTGTGCGTGCTAGCGCCGTGTTGCGTGCTTCTTCGAGCAAGTCGACTGCATCTTCGAGTGCTTCATCTGCATCTTCTTCGTTGTATGCTTCGACTCTTGGTGCATTGAATCTTACATCTGATGGCAGGATTGCCTCTGCGCCGTAGACCATGAAAAATGGGGTGAACTGTGTTGAAGCGTTAGGAGTTGTGCGTAGGCTCCATAGCACAGATGGGAGTTCTTCGACCCAAGCACCCGCGGCTCTTTTGAGTGGCACCAGGAGGCGTTTCTTGATTCCGCTCGTCACGAGTCCATTGGCTTTTTCGACTTGGCCATTGGACTGCGGGTGTGCCACGGATGCATAGTTGAGCGTGATGTCCTGCTCTTTGCAGAAGGATCGGAACTCTTCAGCCGTGAAGTTTGTACCGTTATCAGTGATGATGCTGCTTGGCACCAAAGCGGTATATGATGGATTTTATGAAATTGACTGCTGTAGTGGCAGTCGAACTTGTGATAGGGACTGCTTCAATCCACTTGGTGAACTTGTCGACCGCCACCAGAAGGTGAGTATGCCCTCCATGGGAGGATTTTTTGAGTGGCCCGACCATATCGAGCCCCCACTGGGCGAAGGGCCAGGCCAATGGTATTGTCTTCAACGCCGATGCGGGTGCGTGCGGCTTTGTGGCGAATTTTTGACAGCCGATGCACCTTTTGACTATGTCCTCCGCGTCTTTGAGTGCTGTGGGCCAGTAGAAGCCTGCGCGAAAGGCTTTGGCTACGAGTGATCGACTGCTGGCGTGATGCCCGCAGGTACCTGCATGAATATCACGAAGGATGGCCTGGCCATCTTCGAATGCTATGCATCGTTGGAACATACCTGATACGTGCGCTTGTATAGTTCGCCGTTGATGATGGTGTATGCTTTAGATCGTCGAGTGACGCGTCTTGACTCTGTTATGTCTTCAGGTACCTCGCCGCGGAGTATGTATGCGAGGAAAGGTTGAGTCCAAGTTGGCTCAATGAGGAGTACCTCGACTGGCGGGTCCTCTGTGCTAGGTGCTTTGCTCTTGGCTGGTGCGGCTGATGTAGGAGATGTTCGTTTTTGCTTGATGGACCTGTGCTCGATGCGCTCGAGGAAGACACCAGGTGGAACTGGTGCTTTGGTCGCGCCAATGTTGGCTAGCTTATCTGCTTCTTCATTGCTCTCACGCCCTATGTGCCGCAACTCGCAGCCTTCGAAGCTGCCCTCCATTAGTTGTACAGGTCACGGTAGGCGATCATGTTATCTGCGATTGCATCGCAGGCCTTCATTGTTTGCTGCACCACAAGATTCGAGTCACCATAGATCATCAGTCGAGTGCACCCGAGGGCTTTGGCCATCCGCATGCCATGGATCAGGGCCTCGTACTTGCTTCGTTATTGGATGGTAACTCGAATCCCATCTGCAGGATATAGCGAAGCTTGTCGCCTTTTGGTGATATGAGGATGACACCTGCGCCTGCGCCTTCGTTTTCTTTGAGCCGTCAAAGTACATAGTCCATGAGTTGGACACATCTGGTGCTCCTGGCAACTGAGCTTCAATCCACTCGGTATGGAAGTCAGGTAAGACTTGTGCTTTGATGGCCTTCGGGTAATCATACTTGATATCTCGTGGTCCTAGCTCGATGAGCCATTTTGCGACTCGCCCAGTTGCGTTGGGGTTTGTGAGGATGTCTCCGATCCCTGAGGTGCTGATTACAGTGATCGGGTGCTCTGCGAAGTAGTGCGTCAGCTTCCTTGAGGACATGAACACGGCGTAGGCCAGCTTTTGATAATGCGGGTACCGCTGCTTTGATATGGAGAGCACTTCACTCAAGTAGTAGACTGGGCGTTGTATGCTTTGGGCGTGTCCCTCCTCCCTGCGTTCGACTACCAGTACGGTACTAACCACCCTGTTAGTTGCGGAGACATACAGGTACAGTGGCTCTCGTTCCCTTGGTGCGACGAGGATTGGAGGGCTTGTGAGGACTCGCTTGAGGTCCGTGAAGGCTGCTTCGGCTTCTGGCGTCCACTCGAATTTGTCTGCTTTCTTCATCAGCGATAGAACGGGAGTGCTTTTTCGCCCAGTTTGCTGATGAATCGACTGAGTGCTGCCACTCGACCCGCTAATTTTTGTACGTCATGGAGCTTTGAAGGCCTTTGCATCGTCAAGATGGCCTGTATTTTCTCCGGGTCCGCCTCGATTCCACGAGCCGAGACTAGATACCCCAGGAGCTGCCCAGCTGGCATGCCGAACGTGCACTTCTTCGGGTTGAGCTTGATGTGGACGCAGTTGATGGATCCGCAGTCGAAGGAGCCGCAACCGACGGAGCTTCGAGTGCGGAAGTCGCGAGTTGGCGTGGATCTGTCAAGTCCTGCACACCAAGCTTGTTTACGAAAAAATTGAACGAGCCAACGGTTAAACCCAAACCTGACTCGAGATCAGCGAACGTCTCCTGGAATTCTAGCGAGTGTGGCTCGAAGTCCATCAGAGGATCTGATGTGCTTTTTGCAAGTGAAGTTGGCGTGCTGCCGTTTGTCAAGTGAGTCGGCGAGTTGCCGTGTGCCGCACGAGTCGGCAAGTTCTGGTTTGTCGACGCAGCCGGCGAGTTGCCGTTTGTAGATGCGATCGGCGAGTTGCCGTTTTCCGATGGAACCGAAGAAACCGTGAGTCCAGCACTATTCTTTCCCACAGACGGCGCCAATTGACGAGGGGTTAAATCATCAAATCCCATGGTTAAGGACCTAGGGTTGAGATTATGGGGAGAGAACGTGGTAGTACTAGTAGTTTCGTCGGCTGACAAGCAGAGGCAAAGATTTACCCAGGTTCAGGCCTCCGGAGAGTAACACCCTACTTCCTGCTTGTCTGGTATTGATCGTGTGAGATTATGCGGTTACAGGGAGGCTCCGGCGAGATATCGATCTCGCTAGGGCTTTTGGTGGTTCGAGTATTGCGTGTCCTGGATCGGCGGCCCTCCCAGCCCTTATATAATAGGCTGGGTCTCGGGAGTTCGCAACCGACTCAGATTACATGTAAGGAAAGCCTAAACCGACTATGCCTATGTCTAATCTTGGAGGATACTCCATCTTGTTGGGCCTTTCGTCATGGCTTCATGTAGGCTCTTGATAGTTGGGCCTTTAGTCGACACATGCACCAGATACCCTTATGGTAGGGTACCCGAGATGTATATCCTTGTCACTCATCTACCTCCAAGAGCACTACGAACTTGCTCTTTATGAGGTTGTAGTGGACAAACGGGTACAACTGTCCACTTTAAATGACAATGTGCATTCTGGTCAAGATGTTTTCCGACTTGGAAGGGATTAAATTCTTGACCTAAGGATAACCCATGGAAGGGTGCAGTATAGGATTCCAACCCGTCATGAGAGATGCCACTACATGTATTTTTCCCACGATGAACGCAGTGTATGTACTATTTCTTCTAATTCAAACTTTATGTTTTTTATTTTGATGTCAATATTTTGTTAGTACAAATTACAATGTTTATTGTTGTTGCTATGTTGCAGTTGCATGACGATGGAGGTCCTGTCATTGACTTAGAAGGGAAGGTTGTGGGAATGGTTAACAATCAAATCAGTGAGACCTTTTTACCTTCTTCCATATTGCACAAGTGCTTGGATATGTGGAGAAAGTTGAAGTACGATCTTTATTCTCAATTCTATTTTCCTACTGTTGATTAAACTAATGCATTCGCTTATATATTTTACCTCATGCAAGAATTCAACAACTACAAAATTATGTTTAGATTTTGATCAGCCATTAATACGTTTAAATGAATTGCTAAACTATGATTTCGAAAATCATTGAGTGAGGCGTAGGTGCAAAAAACTATATGTAAGATTATAGAGAAAATGTGTGCTAGTCACCCTAGCGAATTTTGTGTATTTTATAAACTATTCGTATCTTGGGTATAGGAACAAATTTTGGTGTAAATATTCAGTTTTTCTATTTAACTTGGTAACCTATTTTCCTGGCTTAATCCTCTTTTCTGCATGACATGAACTAATGTGTTGTCATGGAATCTGTAATGTTCTTGCGTAAGATTTATGTGATATCATTTGGTATTAATTCTGGCTTAATACATATTATTTTATTTTAATGTTATTCAATATAACAATTACAGTCTTAATGATTTATTTCGTGCAGATGCATCCCTCGTCCCCACCTTGGAATGACCTTTACTTCCGTCAAGCTTCTAGATCCTATTTGTATTGAGAGGATGAGGCGGAAGCATAACATTGGGTCCGGTCTTATTGTTGAGCATGTAATGTTTAACATTATTTATTTCACATTATTATTAATTTTCCCTACAAAAGTCGTCATGTGCATATTATGATTTAATCATGCTAATTAATCACTAGGTGTCAAAAGAATCGAATGCTGAGAAACTTGGAATCCGAAGGGGCGATATTATTGAAAGTTTGAATGGAGAGTATATTTCTACCACAACTGACGTATGTTATAAAATGAAAATTATTATATTTATTTATGTGACACTTTATGGTCTTGGCTTTTGTAACTTGTCAGTTGGAAATGATGCTGCTAGATATAGGAAGGGACCATTTTCATCAAGCAAAAGTCTTAGATACGGAAATAGATATTCAAGTAAGTTAATATTGTGTTATTGATTACTTAAATTTATTCCGGTCATAGCACTTTGAAACAATATTGCTGACATTATAGATACAAATATTTCGTGCTACGAAACTTTTCCGAAGAGCTAGAAAGTTGACTGTAACTGTATCAGATTGTGGAGAAGACATCATTGAAGGTAAATTTTTTTTTCACGTAATAGCTGATTTTTTGTTGTTGTGAATCTGAGTATTGTATTTCCCTCTGAAGTAGATTTAATTTGTCTTGTTCACCATGAGATTTTATTGTAGATTTTTAGAACTCTTTCCACCCCTTGCATCTGTAAATACATGCATGCAATGGCAACCTTGATTGTGAATCTGCGCAATAGTCACATATTTTTGTTGTATTTAATCCAACCTTGATTGTATTTTGCGTAGGAACTTACCCTATCACTGTTGGGCTTTGGAGATGAGTCAATGAACCTGGTGCTAATTACAGACACAAGTTTCCTAGATTATTTGTGTGTATCCTCTTACAAAGAGTTTGAATTATGATTCTATTTTTTAATGTAATTCTTAGAATGCAATGGCAACATAGCTTCTAGCAGGATCCGTCTTCTTATTTTGTATTTTGGGAGACTCGCATAATGTGGATGGTGAATTGAACTTGGTAGTTATGCTAGAGTGAAATGTTTGGCACAAGATTAATACATTTTACATTGACAATTGCCATTATAGGTATGTGCAACAAACATATATGCTTTAGTTTGCTGCGTAGAGAAGATTGGCCATCATGTAGCAACGTATAATATAATATTACCCTAAAGTGGTACCCAAGTGAACTCCACTAGCATATCCCGCCCATCCATTGATTTTTTTGCAAGGTAATACGTTTCTCATTTACAAATAAAGAACAATATACAAATCATGGACACACCGATCTTACAGATCTAAATAGATAGAATAAACCTATTTGACAAACCAACGCCTATCTCTCTTCTTCGACACAACCGTAGCAGCCACAAAAGAAAAGCAAGGCAGATCACCTCTTCACCTGAGCTCAGCGCGGCTCCATCGCTGATCGGTAGCTTCTCGGACCTCCAAAATAGTTTGCCATATGACAAACCTTTGTCGTTTGAAGATTCAGACCAGGGCATCACGACCCCGGACACGTCATCGAACTTCAGAACCAGCACCCCCGCTCAACGACGTCGGCGTAGGGAACCGGAACCATCAACCTCCAACCACAAACCAAGCACAAGGTTGCACCATCTTCCATCTGTCACAAACACAGACAACCATCTGCACGTACTCCTGGAGAAAATCCTCCCTCCTCCACCATGGCGCCAGAGACAGCGCCGCAACAACGGGGACATAGCAAGAGGAAAGACTCATCTAATGAAGTCGCCGTCACCGTCTCGCCGACACCATCCAAAAACCCTAAAGCCACCGACCTGAAAAATCGGCAAGCACACGATGTCACCAACCCGAGACGCCACCATGAAGGGCCATCCATTGATTGGAGATGGATGTTGTGCGCCTACTTCATATGTGTAGAGACAAAAAAAATAGCGTATTTAGGTATTCTCTTGAAATTACTGAGTACTAAGACCCACCAACACTGAACCAACAATAAATTCAAACAGATCAATAATTCAATAGTCCAACTTGTACCTTCATCTCTTCCGCCATATATATATATTTATTATGGGCAATGCAACCTAGAATCAGATTGCTATTTGTATTTTAAATAACACCAAATATTTTCAATTCAATTATTGTCATGAAACTAATACCGAATTAACTAGTAAAATAGGTAAAATATGTTCTATCGGAACAAGCTTACCTATATCTAGTGTACCAAGTTGGATAAGAGAAAATCAAGCAAAATTCCTAATGATCGTAAAGAATATAAATACAAAAATACATATTTTTTTGAGAAAAACGAAAATACAGATTCTGTTGACACAAAAAACGAAAATACAGATTGTTTCCCGAGAATAGTACCCGCACGTTGCTATGGATCTGTTTTTTTCTCTCTTTTCCCTGCCCTCCCAACTCTTATAATTTGAGGCCCAAAGAAGCATGTGTCGTTCAAGTTTTTTTCGTAAGTTTAAAAAAAGAGATAACAAAAACGGGCGCCCCTATTTAGTGCTCTCTGCACTGGTTAGCGTAGTTTTGCCCACTACCACGCGTTATGGGCCTGGCCCATTAGTTGTGTTCCATTTTAGTTGATTTTTTTAATATGAGTAAATTTGTGAAATAAAAAAAAGCTCCCAGATTTTCGAAATGCTCATATTTTTTTTAAAATCAAGAATTTCAAAAATGATTCATGATTTCAAAAACGGTTCATGAATTAAAAATTTCTAGAATTTCAAAAAGTTCATGAATTTGAAAAATGGTTCATGGATTTGAAAAAATGTTCACGATTTCGAAAATGGTTCACGAATTTGAAAATGGGTATGAATTCAAAATTTCTCGAATTTCAAAAAAGTTCATGAAATTGAAAAATGGTTCACGAATTTGGAAAAAATGTTCATGAACCATTTTTAAAATCTGAACATTTTTAAGTTTGAACATTTTTCAAAATCATGAACCATTTTTAAAATCTGATTTTTTTAAAATTTTAGCATTTTATCAAAATTATGAACCATTTTCAACATCTGAAAATTTGAAAAAAGACAAAAACCAGAAAAACGAATCAGAAAACCGAAACAGGAAAAAGAAAAACAAATATCAGAAAAAATGGTTGCTAAACCGGCCAGGAAAATCTATATGGGCTGGCCCAACAAGGGCGACCGGTGGACTGAGTAGTGTGGGAAATGCGGCAAATCCTAGTTGACGCGTAGGTCGGACCCTAATCGCTCCCGCGCACCCCTGGGTCTTATGGGCCTGGCCCATTTCTTTTTCTACCTGCCTTATTTCCTTAGTCGCTCGAGACCATCGTCAACTTCATCGTCTTTCTTCCCGTCCGCGGCCCGACGGCTTCTTCTCACTGCTTCTGGCGACTAAGATCCAGTCAGTCGTATTGTTGTCCCATCTTCTTCGTCGTCGATGGCGGCTGAAGGTTCGTGATTCTATCTTCCTTTCCCCAATTCCGTCAGCATCTGCCCTACTCCGGGGATCCCGTTTGTTGTTGCCCAAATCGCACGAGGTAGCTGTTAGGATTTCCCGATTTTTTAGCTCTGTTTTGTGCCGTGATCTGCCCGCGCTCTATACCGCAGCTATGATGGACGTCAGCATCTGCCCGCGTTCCCGGTGATCCCGTTTGTGGTTGACCAAATCGGGCGACGTCGTTGTAGGGTTCCCCAATTTCTGCTATGTTTCTGCCGTGATAACTTGGTAGGATGACGATTTTGTTCTTATTTTTTCTCTACTATTTGTGATCGTGGAGAAGTGAGCGTAGCTATGTTTCTGCGAGATAACTTGGCAGCTAACGGGGTATATTTTTGGTAGCGACTTATTTTTCTGTAGCTGTTCAGACATGAATTTTTTGACGAATGGACTGTGTAGTTTGTTCCGGACAAACAGGGGTCTGTAGTTTTGTGTTTCAGACATGCAAATGAGGACTAATATAATGGCATGCTTGGACTCTGTAGTTGTTTCTGGGCAATTAGGGAGTCGTAGTATGTTTCAGACATGGCAATGAGTACCATCTACATGCCATTTCAGTTGGACTCTGTAGTTGTTTATGTACAATTAGGGGCCTCTAGTTTATTTTTCAGACATTTATCAATTGAGGACGAAATTCATGGCATTTTCTTTTGTGGGCATGTTTGCTGTTTTTATTCTCTTTTCAGATTTTGTTTATTAGATGTTCTAGATATACTAGAATTAGAACTCCATCAGGTTTTTTGCTGGTCTTCACCTGTGTGGTCTTTTGTTTTTAATATGGTTATGAGCTATTGTTCAGTTACTACTATACTATACTTTTTTGTCATGTATGATCCAGCTCTTCTTAGTCTTTTTTGCTAGCATTCATACTACAGAACACATGCACCTTATGATATACCCTTATGGCTTCTCTTTTTTTGTACTTCTGTATGAGTTAATATGCCGGATGAAGTTCCACGGTGCAAACCTACTATAAATCGATATTGCGAGCCTTCATATCGTATATTTTCCAGATTATTATAAGTCCCTTTTATTTTTTTGTTAATATATATTGTACGGATATGTTGGGGGAGTCAGTTTCATATGTTTCTTGTTTCTTCCATAGCTTCATTTCCCTAGTGTGATGTCGAACCACTGGGTGTTGGCATGCGCAAATCCTCCGTTTGGCACCATGAATCCGTTTAAAAATCGTTCACTACCACATTCCGTTCAATGGAGTTTTCAAAAATCGTTCACTACCACATTCCGTTCAACGGAGTTTTAAAAACTTTTTCAAGACCAAATTCTATTCTATGGGGTTTTGAAAAATCGTTCATTACCACATTCCGTTTAACGGAGTTTTAAAAAATCGTTCCAGACCAAATTTTGTTCAACGGGTCTTTTAAAAAATCGTTCAAGACCAAATTTGTGTTCAACGGGGTTTTAAAAAATCGTTCAAGACCAAATTTTGTTCAACGGGTCTTTCAAAAATCGTTCAAGACCAAATTCTGGTCAACGGGGTTTTCAAAAATCGTTCAATACCACATTCTGTTCAACGGAGTTTTAAAAATCGTTCAAGACCAAATTTTGTTCTATGGGGTTTTCAAAAATCGTTCACTACCACATTTCGTTCAATGGAGTTTTCAAAAATCGTTCAAGACCAAATTCTGTTCTACGGAGTTTCCAAAAATCGTTCACTCTCACATTCTGTTCAACGGAGTTTTCAAAAATCGTTGAAGAAAAAATTATGTTATACAGGGTTTTCAAAAATCCTTCACCACCACATTCCGTTCAACGGAGTTTTCAAAAAATCGTTCAAGACCTAATTCTGTTCAACGGGTCTTCTCAAAAATCGTTCAAGACCAAATTCTGTTCAACGAGGTTATCAAAAATCGTTCACTACCACATTCCGTTCTACTGAGTTTTCAAAAATCGTTCAAGACCAAATTCTGTTCTACGGGGTTTTCAAAAATCGTTCACTACCATATTCCATTCAACGGAGTTTTAAAAAATCGTTCAAGACCAAATTCTGTTCTACGGGGTTTTCAAAAATCGTTCACTACCACATTCCGTTCAACGGAGTTTTAAAAAACCGTTCAAGATCAAATTATGTTCTACGGGGTTTTCAAAAATCGTTCACTACCACATTCCATTGAACGGAGTTTTAAAAAATCATTCAAGACCAAATTCTGTTCTACGGGGTTTTCAAAAATCGTTCACTACCACATTTCGTTCAACGGAGTTTTAAAAATCGTTCAAGACCAAATTCTGTTCAACGGGGTTTTCAAAAATCGTTCACTACCACATTCCGTTCAACGGAGTTTTCAAAAATCGTTCACTACCACATTCCGTTCAACGGGTCTTTTCAAAAATCATTCAAGACCACATTCCGTTCAACGGAGTTTTAAAAAATTGTTCAAGACCAAATTCTGTTCAACGGGTCTTTTGCAAAAATCGTTCACTACCACATTCTGTTCAATGGAGTTTTAAAAAATCGTTCAAGACCAAATTCTGGTCAACGGGTCTTTTTAAAAGTCGTTCAAGACCAAATTCTGTTCAACGGGGTTTTCAAAAATCGTTTCACTACCACATTCCGTTCAACGGAGTTTCAAAAAATCGTTCAAGACCAAATTATGTTCTACGGGGTTATCAAAAATCTTTCACTACCACATTCCATTCAACGGAGTTTTAAAAAATCGGTGTTTTCAAGAATCGTTGAAAGACCTAATCATGTTCAACGAGGTTTTCAAATATCGTTCAAAACAGATTATGTTCAAACGGTTTTTTTTCAAATCCCATTTAAACCCAGTTTCTGTTCAACGAAGTTTTAAAAATAATCGTTCAAAGACCAGATTATGTTTAACGGGTTTCTCAAAAATTGTTCAAGTCCAAATTTTGCTACAACGGGTTACTGTGGTGACCACGCACACCACTGCATGTTGTAGTGTACACGTCGTTGATATAATACCCACGGAAGGACCTTTCCGTAAATATTACATCCCTCAGAGTAGTACAACAGGAACGTCGCTGGTCCAAGGTAACACTATAGGATTACAACACTATTCAATACAAAATCTTGAGATCCTCCTTTACAAGCAGAAGTAGATCTCGTGCAATGAAACTCCAGAAAGACTCAAGTCGTATCACTAAACTGAATATCAGCTCTACATTTAACTCCTAATCCACTACTACTGTTGTCACAGCCCTAATCTATCCATCTGGAATCTCCGTGTCTAGAGTTGTGCTCCTCCATCCAATCATAGTCTTGTCCATTGGCATTGTTGTCGACGTGTCCACCGTTGCACTGTTGTCGCCACTCCTTCGTTGGCAAAGTAGAGGTTGACTCCTTCAGGATCCACCAGGTTGATTTGACTCCTCGTTGAAGACCTTCCCCAGCGTCGTGATGGATTCCTGCCATTCCTCTGTTGTCTCCAATAATCTAAGCAGGGGTCAACGGAGGAAAGGGTGAGCAACACGAGCGTTACTCAGCAAGTTCATATAGTAGGAATAAGGTGTTTTATGCACTAGCTACCATCCATACCAAAAGTTCATGGATGAACATGCATATCTTTGTAAAACATTTTTAGGAAAAGATTCATTTTATCTTCAGAAAACTATGCCCGTCAACCATTCACAGGTGCTAGAACTTCATGGAGTTCCTTTCCTGCAGCGTTCACAGCTCCTTCCCGGAACAGGGAGTAACATGTCACAATTCTTTACACTCTGCAGAGGTGCGTTACTTTACCCATAAGAGATCAACGCCTTGTTGCACAACCGGGCGATCTTTCCCGTCCACACTCTCTTTGGTGTGGGGCCCAGTCGATGATCCAAGCCATTCACCGTGCTTCTCCAACAACCCCGCATGCCCACCCTTTTGTAGGTTTGTCCTCCCCTATATCTTTTGGTAGACTGTTCCAAACCGAAGTCCTCCCCTATACCATAAAGATAGACTGTTCCAGACAACCCCTACAATCCATCATAGACACCAGAAACCGTGGGAATTAAGGGATCCCACCCATGTGCATGTAGTCTCGCAAGATCTACAGCCTACGGAACTGGCTGTCCGTTGACATGCGAAAGGGAAAAGGTCACAGATGACTTTCCCGTCCCATTCCAAGTCTTATGGTTAACGCGTAATTTACGGCGCAAGAACACTGACGGCATTGGTTATTAAGTCCTAGATAATACTTTCCCGTGCAAATGGAACCTCCACCAACCACATCATACCATGGTTCCATCTGCCAGCCAACAAATATATATAGCAATTCACATCATTCGAAAATAGGCTTTTCTTTTTCATGCAATGATAAACCATAGTATTTTGCATTTACTTTGATAAACATAATCAAATAGGACATGAGCAAGAGTGAACTTGCCTTGGATAGATATAGCAGTTCAAACCCTTCGGGGTTCTAGGGTTTGCGGTAAAACCCCGAGTTCTGAAAAATAGCAATGTAATCCCGATAAGGACTACAGAAAACTCTGGCAAGATGCTATTATGCATAAATATGAGATGCATCGCAAAATACCCCCAATCATACCCCAAGCTTTACTAGGTAAGCTTCCTCTTAAGCGATACTACGATAATATCGTATTAACTTGAGTTAGGTTCTGTTATCACCATTAGGTGATGTTATTTGTGCTTAAGTTGATAATAAGTTGGGATTAGTGAATGTTCAAGATTTTGGAATTTGATTTGATTACTTGGTGATTTGAGAATCCTAGTTTTTCAAAACTTAAGTGTGTTTCACTTTTATATAAATGATGAAGTATTATCAAATACTAAGAACAATCGTTAATAAGTTCATCTTTTATTTAAGTATCACACTTAAAAGCAAATAAGTAAAGTAACCTCTTTTTATAATACAACTCTTAGTTTTAGAATATGGATTTAAATGAATAAGATTATAACACAAAACTGATTCAATTAATAAAGGTAACAAGAAAAGTTATCAAGTTTTATTAAATAGAGAATTCACTTTATAACATAAGAGGCACTTGGATTATTCATTAAAGATTATATAATAATAGTATAACCATTTTGTAAGTTTTTAGAGTATTTAATTATTCTTTAATAATTATTTTACTTATGGAAAATATTATTTTAATTATCCACTTTGAATTCCTAACAATTCATGTCCACACAATATGAATGATTTGTCATAATTAAATCATATTTTTGAAGTTTAAACATGTGAAGCATTTTTAAATGAAGTTGGAATGCATCCAAAATAGCATTTCAAATTAACTCCATATTTAAATTAATAAGTAAATTGTTGTTTCAATTTTAGAGTGATTCAATTTTGGTCAAACAAGTGTTTGATTTATACAAACAGATAGATTTATTTTTCTGTTCATTTTGATATATTATTTGTATTTTTCTGATTTAATATGAAATAGTTATGAATTTCCAAAGTTTATTCAATTTAAAATATTTCTGGAATTATTTTCTTATTAATTTTTGATTTATGAAATGACCACAATGCCCCTGGTCCAAACTGGTTGAACCAAACCAAAGACCGGGTCTGACTCGGGTCTAACCGACCGAGCCAGAACCCACTCCCCTCTCTCTCACCTTCCTCCTCCTCTCGAGCCCGAGCCCTTGCGATGCAGAATCGCCGCCGCTGTCGCCCCTTGAATCCAGCGAGGTCCGGCCATCTCCGCCGCCGTACTAGGATGCGTTCTACGCGTTGCTTGATTCTCTACCTTCCCCTACGCGTCGATTTGAATTTCCCTGCCTGGTGCGGCCGTGCGCGACCCGCCCCCGAACCTAGGTTTTCGGTGTGGACTTGGCTTTGCCGAGCTTGAGCTGCCCCGGTGCTTCACCCTGGCTAGGTGCAGGGTCCTACCTGTGCCGCCGTGGTGTTGACGGTGAAGAACGCTTCCTCCCGTGGCCCTTCTTCACTGGCCACACGGGCACTGCCCTGTCGCCGGGGAGCTACGGCCATGGGCGTAGGGTGAGGTTTCTCTTTCCCCTTTCTTCTCCTCTCTTCTCCTCTCCCCAGGCTTCGTGCCATGCTCTGTGATGTTAAGCATGTGATGATTCTAGGGTTTCTGCCTATTTAGGTGCTGCTTAATCTGTTGCCCTGGTGATGTTCTAATGCTGTTGTGCTACTTGCTGGGATGCTCTAGCTAATGGCTATGCTAGTTGGTGTTGTTAGTGTCTCAATTCAGTTATCTGCTAAAGTAATTTAGCATGTGTGTGCTACTCTGAACCAATTGGTTCAGAGTTGTGCCTCTGCTGAAATCTGTGTGATGTTTTGCTCTGATATTGCTCTGTGCAAGTGTAACATAGTTTCTGGAGCTAAATATTTTAGTGTAGCCTGCTGTGATGCCTCAAATAGAGTTACACAGCAGCTAGCTTCTAATTATAGCTTTGGAATTCCTTTTATGCTATCCAGTGCTCATATTAGAGCACAGATGTGCTTGTGGTGCCTCTCCCTTTGTGGGTTTTGTGCCCAACATCTGATTATTGAAGTTGTGCTTCAATAAGATCTAAATCCAAGCAATATTTGCTTGTATGCTTTTGCTTTCTTGTGTGGATTTAATTCCCCTTGCCTATGATGCACAGACTGAGGCTTTTTCTTTATAAGAACAGATGCTTGCTTGTGCTTTTAATTCCCTGTGATGATTTTAGCATAGCACTTCTATGCAAGACTGAGGGAAAACACTCCACCTCACCCATGTGCAAGACTGCTCTTAATCTCATGCTCTACGTTCGTCACCGTAGAACTTATAGCACGATACTTTTCATGTTAGATTATCTATCTTATGTTTGCCAAATGCATGAATCATCCAATTACTTTCTTTGGTTACCATTTTGTGGATTGAAATGTTTCTATCACGTGGTGCCAATTTTCTTTTCTGTTCACTTCACTTGACATTTTATTTGGCTCGTACGGCACTTGACATTCTTACATGTTTGTGAAGACATTGAGGCCAGTTGCCTATTGGAGCTTTTCTCAGGAGATAGCACGGCTTCCTGCCTTTTCTGTTCTGGAGTTGCATTTACAAACAGGAACAGGAAAGCATCTTTTTGGAGCACTGGTATCGCATCTGCTTGGAATCTGTTCTACTATAAAAAGCCTTAAAATGGATATTCAACGAATTGGGTAATTTTTTCTTAACTTTTCTTTCTGTTTTATACACACATGTCAAGACATTCATTTCGCGAGTTTCTTGATAGTTGAAATAGCCATATAAGTAGCTGGGTTTATTGATATGTAGAATTCATAAAATGTTCCTTTCCTTTCAGGGCAAATAGAACATGCAAACCAAATTGTTCTTGTGATCAACCCCAATATTGGAGAAGTGGAATTATCTCCTTGACAGCTCTCGAAGATGTAGTAGTTAGAGGTTTTGGTGGAACTGGTCATGAAGTTGACTTATTGAAACTTATCTTCAGATGCGCGCCATTGATGAAAAGAATTATCGTGGTTTGGGCTCCTGAGTCATCACCAACTTTGAGAGATTACAAAGAAATCCATAGCATTTTTGTGGCAAGTCCTGATGTCAAATGCTATGTTTATCTTGGCCATCCTGGGCACTAAGTAGGTTCTGAATGCATGGTCCTCAAGCTCTGTCTTGTCAAAAGTTGAGTTCCTGCAGTCTCTTTACCCTGGCCTTGATGTTTTGCTGAAGTAACTAAGCAGTTTCAACATGTGCTCTGTCTCTGCTATGAAATGTAAGACTGATTCTTTGGTCCAGACTAATGGAAGGGACTGTCCCAGATCTCAATTTCTCAGCTTTTAGCTCCATATGTGGTGGACGTTTAAAAAATATGTTTGTGTTTATCTTCTTTTGTTTAATATAAATTGGTTTCGCCTGATTATTGTTAGTTCTGATGGGCGGTGATGGATGGCATCTTAGCTTTACATGTTCTAGTCTCCCTAGCAAGCGCGCTTGACGTCCTTCACTTCAGCAGGGTTTCTTCTGCGTTACTCACCCCTTAAGCTACGTAAGCCTCCTCTAGGCCGCAGGTCGTCCACGCCTCTTTCTTCAGAGCGCCATAGCCTCCGATCCACTGCCTAGTGTCCTGCGTGCCGCTCCATCCTGCAACATTCTTGACCTCAAGGACTTGAATAATTTCCAGACTGCAATGCTCTTTTGGAGGACACACTTGCAGTAACCGTATTCTGAATAATAAAGTTCTCTGTTCATTCGGGAAAGAGAAGATAAAAAAAACTCAGCATGCAAAACACAAGTGAATTAATAATTCACTTTATAGATGATGGAAGAGAAACTCTCCCAATTCTGCTTCAGCAATATATGTATTTTGTAAAAGAAGTAGTTGAATACTGATTTCATTACATATTTTATAAAATATGCACCATATGATCGACTGATATGAAATATAAATCTTTAACCAAACCCAAAGACGGAAAAAACAAGCAGTGATGACCATGTATACTATACTTACTAGGGGACTATGCGCGGGCTCCGCCGCGCCCGTGGGCTAAAATTTTTAACCGTAAAATTGTTGGAATTCAAATATTGTCTAGGTTGAGAAGTTGTTTAATTTTTTGGAATGGCCAAACTGGGGAGCTGTTCATAGTTGAATTGTTTTCACGTTTGCGAAATGCTTAGATTTTGTGTTCATGATCTGTCTGTAATATTTGTGGAAACCGCGGTGCAAAGTTTTATTTTTAAATATTTGAATTTGATTTTTTATCTGAAGGCATAAAAATACGTCAAATATTTGTGTTTTTTTAGACAAATGACGTCTCTATTGTAAGTTGGAACATTACTTATAGTTTTTAGATAAATGACTCTATTATTAAGAAAGATGTGAGACGCTATTATTAAGAGAGCTGTGAAACGTTTCGAGTATTGTAAAAAAAATGGCTTCATTACCATTTGTTTGAGCAGTTGGAACATTGGGTAAATAATACTTCCCTTTTTCTCTTTTTTCTTTTGTTTGAACAAAACTTAGAATATTTCATATTTTTTATCTCTTGTAGATCAGAAAAAAATTTCATTGAAATTAAGCAAAAGCAGATCTTATTTTCCATCAGTTAGCAAAACCCATCCAGGACGTTGTGATTTAAAACGTTAAAATTCGTCGCAATTTGTCGTCTCGAGCATCTCCAGTTTTGTTTAGCAAATTTAAATGTTCAAATATGATTGTAGTTTGATATAGATATTTATTTGATGTACAAAATCAGTAGGAATACAGTATGTAAGTATTTTGCAAACTAAAATCCATTTATTTAGATGGAATGCATTTAGGCTTTGTCTAAATATTTGCCAACTTGAAATGTTGAGAAATGTTTGTATGTTGTCACAAGTAGGTAGCATATATTTTTCGGGTCATCTCGATATGTTTTTATAACTTTTTTTATATTTTTCTGATGGTTATTTTTTAAAGTCTCGGCTGTGCAATGTTTTTTTTTTCTAGAATTAGTTAATCTAAAATTGGAAGAATCGCATCTGAATTTCATATTTGGACGAAGCTAATTTAGGTTGTTTTCAAATATTTTCGAAATTGGAATATTAAATTTAAGCCCACATTTAGAGGAGATGTATTGTGCGAGCATTTGTTAAATTCAACTCCACATAATTAGGGGAAGTTTTATTTTAATTTTTCCAAATATTGTCCAAACTGAAATATTCAATTTAAGTTCATAATTAGAGGAGATGCATAATATGAATATTTACTAAATTCAACTCCATATAATTGGGGGAAGTTCATTTGAATGTTTTGAAATGTTAACCAATTTTAGACGTTCAATTTGTTTAGTTTTATGTGTCCAAGTAGATTTAACAAAATAAATTGGAGACAACCCATAAGTTCAAATTTTAGTTTTTTAGTGTTTTTTCATAAACATGGTTCAAAGTTATGCAAACATGCATGAATTTGACATAAGCAGATAGATTACATTTTTCTGAACATTTTGACATATTAAATACATTTTTCTGACTTGTAGATTGAAGCATATGAATTTTGCAATTTTTAGCATTTTTCTGTAAATATAAAAAAAACTGGCAAGCGGGGCCCGCCTGTCAGCCTGGCCCGCGATGACGTCAAGGTGACGTCACTCGGCGGCGGCCATGGCCAACGCGGGCGAGCTCGGGAGAGCACGCCCCGCTCGCCCCAGCACGCTGGCGAGGCCGGCGGTGCGTGGATCCGCGCCAGGGAAGTGCGGGGGAGCCGCTTGGGCGCCCGTGAGGTGATATGTCTAACGTAATAAGTCGTTTGATGTATTCGTTCAAATCTGTATTTAAAACTATGCGCTGACATGTATAAACTGTTTCAACATGGGGAAGATGCAGTAGTAGTCTAGGCATGGTAGTGTTGATGTTGCCAGTAATGTCTTAATATCTTGGTGCTTAAAATATTCACGCAGAAATCATAATGAAATCATTTTTTGTATACTATACATAGTGGATTCTCATATTAAGACAAAGTATATCAAATTAATTGTGAACTTGTATTTGAAATATGGTGCGACATGAGTTCCAGGAGAGGATCCACCCGAGTCAGCATGCTACTCATACATTTCATCGATCAAAGTTATCTGCAACATAACACATGAAGCTTTCATAAATGGAAGGTATCGTATTTTCTGTACAGACGGTGTGTGCAGATATGCCGAGGACTCAAAAGAAAACAATAAAAAATAAAAATCATCACAGATACAAATATTCATATTGATCAGCATTATTGGCAAGTTTGTATCTATGTTTTTTCAGAATGGACTATGGTGCATAAACACCTACTACCTCCGTGCTTAAATATAAGCCTTTTTAGATTTTTCTAGTTTCGTACATATTTAGATGTATTTAGACGCACTTTAGTGTGTAGATTCACTCATTTGGCTCCGTATGTAGTCCATCTTGAGATATACCCAAAAATACTGTGGAACGGAACGGAGATAGTATTAAAATATTATTATTATTCATGCAGCACATCTCTCTGAACAGCATCATGCATATAGTATTTAAAAATAATGAACATAAATACATGAAACGACAACAGAAAATACACACATGTGCACCCATGCCAGTGTCTCGAATGACTTATATGGGTTTTGCCATACTAACCTGGTCACAGACTCGGCAAGTCTCACTTCGCTCCATCCATTCAAGGATGCAACAGAGATGGAAACTATGCTCACACTTAGTAATCGAGCGCGAATTTTCTTCATCATATTCTGGTGAAAAGACAAAGAAAGGGTATTATAAGTAAGGAATTTTATGGTCCATCAGAAAATAAGTTAGATGTGTGCAAAATTGCCCAGGATAAAAAGAATCACACACCGCCAACCAAAAACTACAGCATGGTGCAGGTTCCTAAATAACATCCTTTTGAAAAGGTCCACTATATCAGGCTGTATGCATTTGTCCCATGTGAACAAAATACAGACAAATAATTGGAGCACCGGCACTTGTTTGACGCTTTGACTGGTAGAATGTGGGTAAAATAAGCCCCGACTATGATTTGAGAAATGAGAATAATGAATGGTTATGTTTGAACTAAAATGAGCTAACCAATTTCCTGACCAAATTTAACCTGATAAAAAGAAATCAGCAGGCTATTGCCTATTTAGCAAAAAACATGTCATCTAGTCCCACAACCAACAAAGTAAAGACAATATCAGCAAATACTTAGTTCTTATGTTCACAATCTAAAGAATAGTTATCAATGATCAAGAGAAATTCAACCTTCAAGCCAGTTTGGGCAAACATCCTCCTCCTCAGGGGCACCTTTTTCCTCAGGGGCACCTTTTTCACATGACTCATATTCTCCTACCTTAAAAGACTCCTGCTGACCATCTGTTTTGCCGTTAATATCTGACTTGTCCAAATCTGCACATGAGAAGTTATAAGGTTACATTACTAACGTCACAATTCAATTATAATAACTATTCCTCAAATTTAGAAAAACTTTACCCTGGTTTTATGTAACTGGTAAGCCACCATCATATGACAATGGTGCAGCTGGTGCTCGATAAGTATCAGGAGTGGATGTGTCCAGATTCGTGTGAACTGCAACTATAGAGAAGCCGGAGATGATCTTGAATACCGGAGATGATCTTGAATACAAAATATTAACTTTCCTCACTGTAGCAAAGAAGAATTGACAACGCAACATGGAAAATATACACTGAATGAGTAAAAAAAATATGATGGTGAAAAATAGAAGGAAGAGGCCATATTAGCCATGTAAAAATTGTCCTTAATAATCTGAAAGGGCAGTAAGCTGTTGAAGTGAACACATGATTTTGACCTCATTTACTCAGGGCTAGAATATACAATAAAACCTGATAATCATAAGACCAAATTCCCCATACGGATCAAGTTTTTAAGTGATAAAATGTTAGTAGATTTTGATCAACAATTACTCTGAGCTGAGCATGTTTCGATAGAAGAATATGATGCTTGGAAGTAGCAGATGTGATCCTAAAAGAAGAACATACTTTCTGGTGTCTCTTAAGCGATCAAACTCTGAGACGACCAAGACCACCATATTGTATGCGATAGCTGAGACTGAGAATGCTTGAAGTTATGTACAGGAAATCTCTGCTAATTGGTAGATGGTATGCAATAAATCTTCCAAACTGCAACATGGAGAAGCTTTGAAAATAAGCTTCATTGTATCAAACTTGAGACTGAATTTCGTTATCAGCCTCCCAGGTTCTGAGCAGGAAAAGACACGTGTCAACAGACCTAATTGATGTACAATTGCAAGGAAGGCACATATATGCAACTGATGCGATTAGCTGGGAGTACTGAGACCCATAAATGGCAATGGAGTACAGCATATGAGAACAAATGAATTTTGGAACAAATGAAAACCAATGGGTGGCTCCGGTCTGGACAGGAGGCGCCGTGAGTGAAATTGATAACCTCTCATTAAATGGATTGGAGATAAATTGACGGTGAATGTCGCAGGACATATGAGTTTGAGGCTATTTCTAATATTGTATAGTTTATTCGCAAATATGGTTATGCATGGAATGTGATATACCATACTATGGAGCATAAGAAAAATAATCCTTGATCTACTATCTTTTATGAGAGTTGTTACCTGAGATATGTAGATCTAAAATATCCCGTTGTGCTTTCTATGAGCCAATATTTTATAATCTAAATATGACATCTACAAACAAATTGGCATACATGATATCAGAATAGAATCCATGAAATACAGGTTAAGTTCACCAGCAAACTTGCCTCATCTAAATGTTCTTCAAGGTGAAATGAACTTACAATTATGTGAATGTAATTTTTTTGGCTTGACATAATTTATGTCACCGAATAAACATTCATATGGTTTCAGACTTGTCCTATGTGTACATGCTCTAATATGTTGTATGGGAAAAGCCTAAAATTGATAAAACCACAAATATATGAGGCCTTAGCTGAAGAAACGAGGAATTAAAATAAGCTTTAACTATAATAAGGCCATAGCTGAAGAAGATCCTATCATGCAGGAGAATAAGACACAAAAACTCATAAATAATATAGATCGAAACGAATTAATTCGCAGAAAGAGCATTGGACGAATACTCCCCAAATTTCATTGCATCCTACAATCCGCAGAAAGAGCATTCAGAGAACCTACATCGCATATCCACAACCCAATACTTTCTAGCAATCAACCAAATCATCTAACAATCTTTAGAACCCGTGCAGAACTACTGAATCGCCACTGAAGAACTACTCTATCAATCGTAAATGTGCTCTAGGAAATGGAAAGGGGAATAACCCCAGTTGGAAACAGAAGCTACAATAGTCTATCTACCAGCTCAAGCATGGAGGTTAATTGCCGGTTAGTTCCGTAGACTGAGAAGGACCTAAACACGAATGCTTCCAACCCATTTTTGGTTGCATCAGACACTCAGTAAGAGCACTTGCGTCGAACTCGCCTGGGAAGGAAGCTCCGTAGACCAGAATCTTCTTGGGGACGCAGCCACGAATCACGCGTCTAGCCGTGGCCTCCCAGCCAGTCGGAGCAGGCGAATCTCACAGATAGCGAACGGCAGCTCGCAGATCACGACCTGCACGAATTCACACAACGAAGCAGCCGAATCTCAGATGAGTACGCCCAACCCCAACATCATCAACATAGGGAAAAAGTGAAGGAGGTGCGCGACCTTGGTCCCGAAGGCCGCGGAGGTGCGGGAGCCATGGACGCCGCCGCTTTCCGCGCCGATGATGAACAGGTCGTAGTCGTAGCTCTCCTCCAGATCGGCTCCAGCACCGGACGGCGCAAGCGGGCGGCTCGTCGTGATGCTCATGGCGCACGAGAGGTGAGGATGGGAGGCGGAGGGGGAGAGCAGCCGCAGAAGCGACGACCACAGCAGGGGAGCGGCGGTGCAGGCCTAGCTCCCCATAGGATGGCCTCGAAGCCTACCGGCACGCGAGAACCGGCGACCATTTTCGTGGCGGCGGACGCCGAGCGCGCCGGCGGCGAATCCGGCGTCGATCCGTCGTCCCGGCAGGCGCCTTTCCGCGAGGAGGTGAAGGGCGGCTCGGCGGAGCTCCCCGTGGCCGCGGATCTGGCCGGGGAGGGCCGTGGCGGCGGCGCTGCGCGGCGGCGCCGGCGGCGACTCGCGGTGGCGCGCGGGGAGAGAGAGGGAGAGGGGGGGTGTGCCGACGGTTTTACACGAAAGGCCTTCCACTTTGCAAATTTACAAATAGATACTTTGTGGGGGGGGTTTCGCAAAAAGGACGCGCCAAAGTTCGTGCGCGCGGGTGACCGTCTGCGACCGGGGGCGACCGGGCGGTGACCGGGCCACGCGTCAGCACGCGATTGGTCAAAAATAGGCGTGAACAGTCGCTGGAATGGGGGCGACGTGGGCGAATCTGGGCCGTCCGTCACGCCGATCGGACGGCCGTGGATTACGCGCGACGTGGACAAATGACAGGCTGCGGATTCTTCCCCCTTCTGCGGATTCTTCCCCCTTTTATATATAGTAGAATTTCAAAAAGCATCACATGACAAGCCAGATGATCTATAGGGTCAACAACAGTTACATCACTGACCATGGAGATGGACTCACCAATCGTGCACCTCTTATATATGCCTCTTAGACGCCTCAATGACTTGCTTTCTCAACTATTCAATCGTCTTTGCAATATGGCAACAATCTTGGTCCTATCCAGCAAATTCTTCATCTTCTTCATAAAGTCACATGCTTGGCAGATTCCTTGTGCTTCGTCTACTACGAGTGGAAGTACGAGTACCAAAAAAATCTAACACGATTGAAAGGAGGACTGAACTGTACTAGTCTATTTGTTAAGATTGTATCCTAACTGTACAAAGTAGTTGCTCACTTTTACCAATATGTTGCCTAATTCTTATATTTTACCAAACTGTGAAGTTGTTTATCATTGTTTGCAAGTTTGTCGGTTTTTGTCAATTTGTGTATCAGTGTTGTGACGTTGTTTGTCGTCATCGAGAAGTTGCCTACCACTCTCGAGAATTTACACACATTTGTAATGAAGTTGTCAAATGTTGTTATCACAGCAAAACAGCACCATATAGCAACGTACCACAGCAGAAAAACACACCTTATGACGTCCAAAACAACACATATAAATTGACCGCCAATTACATAAACGTGTTATCAAGCCAAGATCGATGAGCGGCATATTAAGCACAAACGATGACTGGCACAAGTTGTGTCTGTCACACTGTAAAGAACACTACAAGAGCTTGACCCCTTAAATTTTTCTTGGATAAATGTAAATGCAAGTGAGTGCAATCAATCTGGACACGCAACAAGAAAACTCCAGTCCAGCAACTTCTCCCAGTCGTCTTGACCTTGCAATTTGCCACCCCGGCCCTCTGCATCATGCACTATATCTGAAAGGCAAGGCATGATAATAGAAATGTTAGCATGATACATGCTGGATCCAGGACACATATCATTGTAATTGGTATCTCCGCGATATTAATATATGCTCTTTATCTAAAAAAGGACACATATCATTAACAAAGAATTGTTTCTTTGAATGAAGAAATATTACCTGAATCCAACACCATATTCTTCTCAAAGTATTGCGCTGCAGAGTCTCTAGTAGTTCTGCCATACCAACGTGGGATGGTTGGGATGTGCCGCTGTCAAAATCTCCATGTCAGCCTTAAGCTGGTCTCCAGATGGACCGCAATAATCGACACGTATATAGAGCAGATTGGGAATTCCTCCCAGGATCTCCACATCTTTTTGGCAGGCACTTGATAATCTGAGGCGCAATTTCTGGAGGTTGATAAGTGATCCCATCCATCTTGGGACTCTTGAGATTGAGTGCCCGCAAAAGGAAAGTTTCTGAAGTCTACATTCGGCAGGGAGGTTTAATTCCTCTACTAAGTTATTATTTGGTGTTCCGTCGAACGAAATGTCAAGAAAGCGAAGGTTTGCTTTCACTAGCTTCCGGATCGAACACGCTAGCTCTCCATCCACCTCATAACTGTCAACATGCAGTTCGAGCTTCCTTAGGTTTGTTAGGTCACCAAGTTGCTGAAAAAGGTTGGTTGACTGGTGTTGCACAGTAATCCTTCCCATCATTTGCAATGCTTCCATTCCTTCAATTTTATCCGAAAAAGTACAACCGCGAGCAATCAAATGGACTAATCGTCCATCTAGAGAAATGGTTGGCGGAAATGAAGCACCCTCTCCTGGGATACATTCTATGTAAAGTGTCTCTAAGTGCAGCAGTTTAAATATTTGTGCTGGAACCTTTGTAATTCCTGCTTCGGTGAGCCTTAAGCACTTCAGGTTGATCAAATTGCCTATATCTGAAAGATGACAGTCTTGTATTGACCCCTGACTATCTTCAAAGCACAAAACCCGCATGTGGTTAAACTCCGACAAAGATGGTATTTTCACATCACTACCAAAAATATTAAGTGATCGGACAGCAGATAAAATTAGGCCCACTGGTATTTCACCATTATTTTGTAAAGATAATCTACGAACCTTTTTCTGTGGGCCAAGATTTATACCAGGTACACCAATGATGGTAACAAAATTATCTTCGATAGACTTGGACACAATGAAATCAAGAACTATGTCGTGAACTCGGCAACCTGTCACCTCATCAAACATTTCCCCGTAAACTGCAGTTGGATCAAACTCCTATTTATTAGCTCATTAAAGCACATCTCTCCAGCTTCATATAGGGTGTATCCATGTTTTTTCTGAATAAATCCTTCGGCGATCCATCTCATTATCAGTATCTCCTTCCCAATAACAAAGTCTTCTGGAAATATACTGAGGTATAATAGACAAGTTTTAAGATGACAAGGAAGATCAAAGTAGCTGAGTGATATAATCTTCAGCGTGCCTTCAACGCTAGAATTTCTTTCTAGCCCACACCCAATTGAACTTTTGACTTGATGCCACTGGTCGTTTGTTTTTGCCGTGTTAGACAACAAACCAGATATTGCAATAATTGCCAATGGTAAACCACCACACTTTTTCAATATTTGACTAGAAACTTCTTGAAGGTGTGGTGGGCATTCTTCAGAGTTGAATAGTCTTTTGTGAAATAATTGCCTTGAGTGCACCATACTAAGAGGATCCATGTTATATATATGACCGCAGAATGATGAACGACATGATTGAGCAACATTGTTTACACGAGTAGTGGTAATTATTCTACAGTCATAACCGTTATGGGGGAATGAGAACTTTATAGCATCCCATATTTCCACATTCCATATGTCATCAACTATAATAAAATACCTGCACAAATGAATGTAAAGCAGTTGATGATTCACAACAAGGTATAATTTAGAAAAAAAGGTACAACTAGGAAAATTACGGTGCACACTTAACTGCTCCCTCTATACCAAGATAAGTGTTAATCTAGTTTTTGTCCTAAGTAAACCCATCTCAAGTTTGAACAAGTTTACACACAAATGTACCAACATTACGCCACCTGTATAATAGCTAGATAAACTATGAAAATATATTTGATGACAAATCTAATGCCCCTTCAGTGGGTTCCAGTACTTGCTAAATCTCTGTGATATATTTACTACTTGTTTATATTAGAAGTACATGGTTTTTCTCCCTTGTGTTAATCTAATAGTTCGTTGTATTTCACCTATCAAATTTAAAATAGTGACAAAAGGTACATAAACGATAGTATATACTACCTTTTGTCTACTAGGAAATTTGAGATCCGAGTGATAAGTTGCGGTATATCTTCAATGCGTGAATAGCCTCCATTAGTTACTTCACTGAGAATAGTCCTCAGTATTTTTATCATGTCTGGATTTCGTGATACAGAGACAAATGCATGACAATCAAATTGATCTTTGAGCTCTTTATATACTTGGTAAGCAACAGTAGTCTTTCCTAGTCCTCCTAATCCAACAATAGAGATTATCTTGGGTCGTTGTTGCCTTGATTCACATCTGGTGTCTTGAGTAAACAATCGGACAAGCTCATTCTTTGATCCATTAATACCGACAAGATTTGATACATCCTCAAATATAGCAAGTGCTCTAGGGTCAACAATGTTATTGTTGACTTTGGAGATGAACTCACTAACCTTGTACCTTTTACGCCTCTCGCCCACCTCAATGACTTGCTTTTTCAAATCCTCAATCGCTTTGGCGATCAGGCGGCGATCCTTCGTCCTCTCCAATAAATTCTTGATCTTCTGCATGAAACCATCTGGCTGGGCAAATTCGTCGTGAGCATTTACCATGAAGTCATCGAGGTTGTCTTCAATATCATAGGACAGCTCACGCACCTCTGCCATCCAAAGTTTGTCTTGTACATTAACATCAGAATTCTCCTCCATTGACATTTTGAGGAGAAAAGCTTCCATGGCCATGAGCTCGCGAGTGAGAAACTCTATTTCGCTGCGCACCCCGTGGAAACGCTTGTACTCATCGCCCAGGAGTGTGGCTAACTTTTCAAGCACCGACTGCAATGCCCCCGCCGCTGCGCTGACTAGAGGACCTTCCATGGCTTCCTCTTTGCGGTAGCTCGGTGTCTGCTCTGCTAGTTTGTTGTTGATGGGTGTGAAGTATTCAAGGCTGAATGGACGTTCCCACTATGGCCTTATAACCTTATTTATCTCAATATAAATCACTACTTTTAACCCTTCTACTTTTATCTAAATATAGATCACTATCTTGATTGGGACTCCTCATCATGATAATTTATCAACTCCAGCAAATGGAGATTCGCAGCCAGTGTGAACGGAGATCCGTTCAATCACCAAACGTTAACGGCGTGTTAGGTGCAAATACGAGCCAATGTCACCATTGTTTATAGGAGAGGCGCCATCCAAGACGCTACGATCTGAACTTGGTGCAACTTCCAAGCAACTTCTCCGATGCAAAAACAAATCTTACACGCACTCAAGCTGCCCACTCCACTTTTTCTCACATTGAGTTTGTCTTTTTCGAAATTGTCACCCTGAGCTAAAGTAACGGTATAGGACCCTTTCTACTCGAGTCATCCGGAATAACTAGGGATAGTTAGCGCGGCAATGCCGCGCGTCCGTCTGATGATTTTCGAATATGTTTTTTAGAAAGTATGTATATGAATATTATTTGAATTCGGAGAAGTTTACGATTAGGAGATTTTTCGAGGTTGTTAAAATTTGTCGCATTGAAATGTATTCAAATTTGTATTCTTTGAAAGTTTGCAAAAATGATTAGATTTCGGAGGTATTTGAAATTATTAAATATGTGGATTTGAAATTTGAGTTGGAATGGTCAAATAAGGGTGGTTTTCCCATAAAATTGTCCGAATGTAGGTCAATTTGAATTTTTAAAACTTATTTGGTTTGTGTGAAAAATAGTTGACAATTTTTTCCCTAGCATTTCGATATATTTTTTATATTTTGTCGATGGGTATGTATAGAATTTTTTCCGGTTTTTGTTTTGCTGTGCAATTTAAATTTGGTAACATGTTCATTTAAAAATTGTGCAGGTTTAAAATTAATGAAATCGAAAGAAGTTTGCGTTTAAAAATTGTTTACATTTTGAAAATTGTTCAAGTTGGGGTGTTTTGCAGATTCAAATCATTTTATGTCTGTAAAAATGATTAGATTTCGCAGATATTTAAGATTTTGGAATATCAAAATCTGAAATTTGATCGTATCGAATTTAAAAACAACATTTTTTCTCTGAGGGTATATATAGAAATAATTTCATGTTGTAGAAATTGTTCTAAGGAGGAAGTTTTTTTTTTCAAATATTTACCAATCTGAAGTGTTTGAACATATTTGTTTTTTGACGTAAATAATTAGTATTTGTTTTGTTGGAGCATTTTGTTGTATCTTTTGTTTTTTTCCGGATGGGAATTTTTAGAGGTTCATCTATTTAGTCGATATTTAATAAAATTAAATGCGTAAAATTAGAGGAAGGCAATTTGGATTTTGTGTAGATATTAATCGTGTCCGTTGTAATTTGAATTGTTTTTTTTTCGTAAACTTATCTAAATATAGGCTAAATTGAATCATTCAAACTTATTTGTTTATTTGGCAGAAATAGGTACCTTTTTTTTTACTTACCACAGTTTGACAAATTTCATAAATCTCATATTTTTTTTTTTTGCAAGAAAATTATTGGAATGTGAATATTATTTGAATTGGGGAAAATTTGCCAAATATAGGCTAAATTGAATTATTCAAACTATTTTTTTTTGTCAAAATAGTTCCCATTTTTTTTGCCTACCATTTTGGTATATTTTTTATATTTTGTAGCTGTGTGGCTGTAGAATTTTTTTCCATTTTTTTTCTGGGGGGAAAAGGGCGGGCCCACCCTGACGTCAGGATGACGTCAGTGGTGGCCACGGCGGCAACGTCGACCACAGCGGACGGCGGCGCGGCGCCACCGCGTCCTGGGGCACGCGCGTGTGCGCGGAGGGGGCGCGTGGACGCGGGGCGACCGCAGGCGGCGGCGCCGCTGTGTTTTTGTCACCGGAATCATGGCCGGCGGGCTGCAGACACGGCGGAGGACGACGGGGACTGCGGCGGCGATTGCAGCGCGTGCGCGAAGCTCCGGCGAGTGATTTCCGGCGAGGAGAGAGAGGAAGCGGCGGCGGAGCACGGCGCGTGGTTGGATTCGAAGGGGGAAGGCCTGAGTGGCCGCATCGAGCGCGGCGGCCGACGACGGCGCTCGCTCGTCGCGCGGGAGAGAAGAGGGGAGGGGATGGATTGGTGGTGTTTTTGCACGGAGGCCCTTGGGGTTTCTGGAAATTGCGGATTCGTCCTTTGCGGGGGGTTTTCCGCAAATACGCTGCGCCAAAAATCGTGCGGCGCTTCTGATTGGTAGAAATCCCATAGCTACAGTAATACTGTAGCTCGCACTACTTTTAAAGCAATCTGGACCGTTGGTTGATGGCGTGTGTTTAAGAGGCGACGTGGAAGCTGGAATCGGGAGTGGATTGCACCAACTTTTATATATAGTAGGATAGGATTGTGCAGGAAAACAAGATTGGAATAAAGATCAAAAAGAAGAAGAAAAGAATACAAGACATTTTAGTTTAGGAGATAATTGTAATTTTCCTTTTTGAATTTCAGGTTGTTGTAATAAAGTTTTAAAGACATTGTAATTTGTGTTTAATCAATAAAATGATTTGTTTGTCTTTGCAAGAATTCTATAAGTTGTAATATTTATTGTAAGGTTTGAATTATTCAAACATTTATTAAATCATGTACCTAATTGTTATTTTTGTTACTTTAATGTTTTAATTTGAATTATTTTATGAATTCAATTATTTGAATATTATATTTGAATTCAAATTCCTTCTACAAGCAAATTCTTAAAGGTCATGTCGAAAATTATCAAATTCACCTAAGATGATCTAAAGCTTAAATCATGAAGATGATCAAACTTCGATCACTCCAGGGTTTTAATTTGCGAAAAATTTATTCAGGATTTTCAAATGCATGCATGCAGATGCACAAATTTCTATTTCTACCCTTCGTTAGTTCCTAAATGCTGGGGTATTACAGTTACCAAATCCCATGCAACATGTTTTCCAAAATTGTTTGAAAGCAAAATTATGTTCACGGTTTTTTAAAAATTGTTCAACATGTTTACCAGTTTCTCGAAAACGGGTTTACAAGAATCATTCAAAGACCAAATTATGTTAAACGGAGTTTTCAAAAATCATTTAAAGACCAAATTATGACAAAGATGCAACACATTTATTTTTCCTATTTCTTTGTATGAAGTTTTTAACCTTCGGCCATATCCCAATATTTCAAAATAAACAAAGTACTTTCGTATTTTGTTATGTTTTGCAAATAAATTCAAACGTTTCGTACTCTTTGCTAAAACAAGACAGCCACGAAACAGTAGAAGCAACACACGTGAAAGAGCGAACCATACGAAGAAGCATACGCCCGAAGCAAGGCGAGCCAAAAGTTTCTGCTTCTACTACACGAAGCATACGAACGATGGGTCGGGCCCATATAGCGTCAGGGGGTGCATGGAGGGGGGGTGCACGGAGGGACGTTACGTTCGCGTAACGCGATGACTAGACGCTCCCACGAAATGCTGCTAACCATTGAAACGGGCGTAGAATAGGATTTGCCCACGAAAACTATGGCGTAAGGAAAACTAGCACCATTTTGGGCTTTAGGCCCAAGAGGCCATCACTTCGTCTACGAACACGACACTATATAAGAGCCGGAGAAGAGCTAGGGTTTTACCCTATTCCTCTTTCCACCCTCGCGCAGCCGCCCCCGTCGCCATAGCAGAAGCAGCGCTCGCCCATCTCCAACAGGAGAAGAAGAAAGGTTCGTGTGCGCTTTCCCTCCCCTTCTCCCGTACCTCGTCGGAGTTAGTGGCTAGATCGATCCGTGCGCGCGTGATTAGTTTTTTGATTGATGTACACTTCGTCCCCAACCAGTGCGACAGAAACTAAATCGATCTCAAGGGGGCAAAGGCGGCGCCGATGTTGCTCCTCTCCTCCCTCCACCCCCCCCCCCCCCCCCCCCCCCCCCCCCGCTTCTACGCTCTGGCCGGCTTCCATCCACTTGTATTGCTGGGTTTGTGTGGATATGATAAGCTGGTCTATAGATCTCGAATAGGCCTCGCGTTTGTACTTGCAAATTCGGTGAAAAAACTATTTCCGTGCTTATTCTTATTATGAGGATTTATATAGGAAGATTTGTGGTTAATTATGTCTAAATAATAGTATAATCTTAGCTATATTAGCATTGGAAGCAGACAGGGCAACATGATTTTTTACTTTGCTGTCTTTGCTTGATTTCCCAGTAAGATTGTAGGTTTTGGCCTGATAATATACTTTTTCACATGCAAAACATGGAACTGTTAATTGCTTGTTGCCCATAGTCTACGAAATGTATACACCACTGGAATTTTTGGATCTAGTCATTTGTTTTACTTTTATTTTGATCTACATACATGGATACTTGGGTACTTGCCTGTGTGTTTAGAAGTAATTGTGAACACAGAATTTGTGCCTGCACTATTGCAATTGAATTGTGCTCTAGCTACTTCTGACGGTGCTCATGCTTTACCTAATCCAGTGCCTTCTGTTTGTGCAGCATGGACACTCAGGTCAAGCTTGCTGTTGTGGTCAAGGTGATGGGCCGCACCGGCTCCAGGGGTCAGGTGACCCAGGTCAGAGTGAAGTTCTTGGATGACCAGAACCGTCTCATCATGAGGAACGTCAAGGGCCCTGTCCGTGAGGGAGACATCCTCACCCTGCTTGAGTCTGAGCGGGAGGCCAGGAGGCTGCGCTGAGCGATTGTTTTTTCCTGTCTTTGGAAGTAAAAAATGCTGCTGCCTTCTTACTGTGCTGCTTTCGAATCAAGTTCTTGAACACTGGTTTCGTATTTCCTGTAGGCTATGGAGGTGTAATGAGTACTTCACTGGTTGCAGTTTTGTTCTGTTGCCTAAATTGAATTGCACTATGGTTTGAGACCTAATAATGCTGTTACCCCTGGTTAATGTTAATTGATTGGATAACTGCTATGTTGGATCCTATGCTTTGAGTGCTGTTACAAATCTGAGTTCCATGTAATTATGAATTCATGATCTTAGAGGGGTGAATTTACATTCTGGCTCCTGCAAAAGTGTGTAAGCTTGATAAAAGATGGAAATTGGATACTCTCTACGAGAATATACCACCTAATTTATATATGCATTCAGCTGGCTTGCTCTTTTGATCAACATTTCACACTCCCACACTATAGTTTCTGCAGTCCTCCTATTTGTATGTCAACATGCTAATTCTTGACAACCTAGCAAGCCATCTCTAGAATTCGGTAACATTTGTCAAGTGAGAAAATGTTAGGCGCTTGGGGCTGTGAAAGACGTTGGTTCCCTAGCTGGTAGAACCTCATTAGTTCTTCAATTTTCTCTGCCATCTGCATTGTAAGTTGGCTCCTTGGCACTCCTGGTGGAAGTTTAGGCACTCCTGGGAGATCGCACAGTTCTGTTCTGTTGGTGGAACTGATCACCAGCACCTATTGCAGTTCGTTGATCGTGGGCATGCCTGAGGTGTTCAGTGTATATCGTGATACTAGGCAAGCAGTTGCCGTGTCTAGTTTTCTTGCTCGTTAGGTTGGAATAGTTTGCTCCAGTTGATGTCATAGTGTCATCTCACCTTCTGATGGGTTTCGACTGTAGCATAAGTGAGAACGAGATCATGGATGGATTACGGTGCATAACTGCTCTTGCTGCGCACTCATGTCCACATTGTAGATTGTACGGCAAATATATATTTTTCTTACAGAAAGCTGCGGGTTTCATCTGTTGGAAAGGAACGTCTCTGTGTATAACTAGCTCTAGCAGTTGGTTCAGAGACTGTGAGCAATAATACATGCTGTATTTTCTTAAAGAAAGGAGAAAGTATTAGATGAACTGCAAAGAAAATACGCGGACATGGTCAGTGAAAATGCAAGCAGCAAGATAATTGAAGCGTTCCACATAATCTCCAAATTGTGTTGCTCCTCCCAAGTCATGTATGTCCAGACGGCGAACTCAAACGTGCTCCAGCCGTCAGGATAGTATTTGATCTGCCAGCCGACGTTGAAAACCAGGGACGTGATACCATTTGCCGACGCCGAGATGCCCCTTGGTTTTGGAGCAACCATCGATCTTGAATATGTACGACCCGGAGTCGGCGGCCATCGAGACGACGGAGAGCGATGTGTCTTCTGCGACGGCAACCCGGAAGAACTAGACATCGATCATAAACGGTAAGTACGCCGAAGCTTGCTGCTTTGATATATAAACTACAAGGAGTATGGTAATATATGTTGAGACAAAATCGGATACGGTGGCGGATTTTTTATTGAGAAATTTAAAGTGAGATCACTAAATTCTGCCCACCCCACCGCCAAAATGTAGGAGTAGATCTATACCAACTCTACTATCTCTTGCTAGCTTGATAATCGAATATCACGCCCTTGATAATTCCCTTGGAGTGGCAGCTAGCTAATGCAGAGCTTACTCAGGGCCGGCCCATACTTATACGGGCCCAGGTGCAAAATAATGGCAAGGGAACCTTATTCACACAAACTATCAAAACAGTATATTTGAAGCTAAAAAACATTTTACATTTCACTAGCACGGTAATATCAGAATATAGCATAGATCCATAGTCTTTTGACTCTAAGAATGACAGCACATACTCTGATACATGCATATTTGGACTAGGTTGAGACATCCTTTTGTGGACGGAGGGAGTACTAATTATTTGTCTCCATAAAGTGGACTAATCATGATACTAAGATTATGGTCCCACAAAATAGTAACGGTGAAAGGCTGTTGTTCATCAACACTTGGATTTTCTAAATTTGGCGAATCAGCTAGGTTTTCATGTTCACTAGACTTATTATCACCGTCATTGATGTCATCATCAGCATCTACATTCTCAGTTGGTTGCTCTTCAAAATTTACAATGGCTAAGAGTTCGAATCCCTCGAACTACCAATTCTAAGAAACTTCTGCATTGATCCTTTTTGAGATGCCAGTTTTCTTCTCTTCCATTTTTTCACTGCCGGATAATTGCTTTCTAGAAGACATATGACCAAACAAGTAATACAAGTAGCATAGAAAATCTGAAAATTCACTAGCTGGCTCAATTCGTATGTAGACTGATATGTAGCATGAACAAGAAGACCACACCCCACGTACTGAATGGTCCCCCCCAACCGCTTTTCCTGACTTCTTGAGCTAAACAAGAGGAAATGAGGGCAGACATAAAGAGGACTGCGTAGTACTTTGCAATCTAAACCACCATCGCTTTTCCTGACTTCTTGAGCTAAACCCCCATACTACTTTGCAATCAAAAGAATAGAGGTATGAAGCATGCACCTGACCATACATACTCGCCAATACATTCATGCTATTCCCATACTATATATATATGCTGTTCCCCAGCTCATGTGAAACGATCAGGAAACAAGCTGGCCAACAAGCTGTTTCAGAAGTGAGGGGCAACTACTGGTGAGATGCTCAAAGCCATCACTCGCCATGAAGGCCTTGAGATTGTCAGCAGACTTGAGAAAACTGAAGCACGCCTCCTTGAGCCCCAGACAACCATGCTGCTCCGCTAGTGTCAACGTAGTGGCCACCGTGCTCGCATCGATGTAGCTGCACAGTTTCTCCTCGCAGATCAACTTAAGCCTCTCGAGGCTATATCTGTCCGCTGCCACGAGTAAATGTTGAGCCATCTCGCAGGTCTCGCCTTTGCCATGCCCTGGCAGAGAATCGGTGTAGATGAAGTGTAGCATTTCTTTGAAAACTCTCGCCTCCATGTCATCGATGATTACCCGTGTTGCAGTCTTCTCCTTCATCGCGCCAAAGAACTCCGCCATGAACACCGACGACCGAGCGGCAAGCACATACCTGTGCGCGGCGAACTTCTCCCCACCAACCTCAAACGTGACATCCGCCCCTTGACCGTTCGAGAGGAGCCGGCCAAAATGCAGTGCATGTCAGACGGTGGCACCACGACGAACCGTGTCATGACATCGACGACCTCTGTTATGCGGATCTCCTTGATAACAGTGACATCGCACCTGATCTCCAAGAAATCATCTCTTAGATAGGTCGACTGCTCCAGTACTTTCCTTTCAATGAACTTACCATGTCCCTTCCCTGTTTCGGCCGCAAATGTGTATAACTGTATACTGCTTCGGGGTGCAGGTTAACGTGTCTGCCTTCAGCCTGGTCGAGCAAGCTGAACCTGTACTTTGCCTTGACCTCCGTACCGTCGGCATGGACAGGAAAGAGTGCCATGGAGACGTAATCGGCGTGTTCTTTATCCCAGCCGTCAGGGTAGCATCTGATCCGCCAGCTTCGCCCTCCTACGCTAAACGTACCGGAGTCGATGAACTTGCCGACGCCAAGCCCCTTGATCAGGGAGTATCCGTCGATCTTGAGCACGTGCGATCCGGACACGGTCTCAGCGATGATGGACGACACCGTATGCGCCGGCGGCGCGAGGCAGCCGCCAAGGGTGGAAGAGGTGGACATGATCTGGATCTTTGTTATCGCTGCACCCAATGCTAAACGCTGAAACGCGTATAGCTACCGCGCCTGCGGTTGATTGGAAGCACGAGCGCACCCTTCTCACGGAAAACTCACCTCATGCCCATCAACTGTCTTCCTCAATCGTCCGACCTGTTCATCCTCCCCAAATCACAAATCAAACCACCCCGCGCTCCTCCCGCCGGCGACCCCCACTGTCGTGGTGGTGTCACGGCAGATGCCATGGGATGGCTTAAGTGTGGGCTCGCTTGGGCGTTGGGGGAACCGGGGAGGGTTTGCGCGCTATGAAGCACGCATGAAGATCAAACAAGAACTTGCAGGAACAACAAGAACAAAGCAAACCAAGAACAGCGAAGAACACCACGATGTACCCTGCTTCGGGGCCCTCTTGTGGAGGTAACACCCCTACTGCAGCTCTAGCCTACTCTCTTATATCTCAAGTGTTTACAAGTACAGAGCGCTCCTTGAGCTGTATGATGAACAATGGAGAGAGCTCTAGGTAGAAGATGAAGCTTGGGGGGGAAATGATGCTCACAATGGTCGATCCTCCCCACAGAGGAGGTGGTGTTGCCTATATACAGTAACCGAATTACCCTTTTGCCCCTGGCCGCAGAGGACAATGGCATGGACAAGGAGAACAGGACAAACACTGGCCACTGTCACTCAGCCCAGCTCACCCTCTGTTCACCACAGGCTTATCTTTCCTCTTTGAGCTTAAGGCAGTGTAGACCACAGTAGCCTAGCCACTGCCCCTTTCCCGAATAGGCCGAGTCAGCGCCTAGGGGCTTGTGACCCGGAAAACCTGTGGCAGCACCTTGCTGTCTTCTGAGCCCCGGTCAGTAACCTTACAGTGCCCGTGACTTTTACTGACATTACTTGGCCCCTGTGCAACATCCGAGTTGCCCTACCCGGATCCGGATAACTTAGCCGGCTCTTCTTTCCTGGATCCGGTTAAACCTCACCGGATCCCCTTTGGTCTTTTCTTTCACTGGCTTGAAGTAGGACTGACCGAATCGCCTTGAGATCCGCCCAAGTGATAACTTAGCCGGCTCTTCTTTCCTTGATCCGGTTAGACCTTAACTGTTCATAACACATCATCTTTGCCCTACCCGGGGGCAGCCCCCCGACAGTAGTCCCCGAAGCTGGTGGTCCTACAGCCTCGGCTGAAGGGCCGTTCCAGATTCAAAACCAACATCACTAACCGGATCACTCTAGCTGTCACCGAATTTTCCGGGACATTTGGCAGGAAAAGCCTGTGCAAAGCCGTATAACCCGGGTTGTCAGCTCGTTATCCGGATCCACCGGGTACTTGAGTGTGTTTGACCAGAAGACCACGTCTCCTCGTTTTCTCCGTTGACCGGCACATAGGATCCGCTCCACCGCTTCCAATTCTGCGGCGTGGCCACGAGTGCTTGAAATACACGGCCACAGCAGCTGCCACAGAGTTCCGCGACGCAAGGGATCTAACCGTGCTCCGGTAACCGCGCGGTAGTGGGGGGCAGTTACCGCTGGAGGCTATAAAGAGGGCGCGGTGGTTTTTCCCCTCTTCTTCCTCTCAACTCCCACTAACCCGCTCCATCGACGCCGCCGCAACCTCGCCATTCAAGGTTGCCGCGCCAGGGACGCACAGCGTACCAGAGCAAGACACGGAGCCGCGCCTCGCGCCCATCTCCGACGTTTCTCCGTCGAACTCCTCCTTCGAGCGACTCACTGTAAGTTCTTCCTCCTCTCGCCATAGCCACCGTGACGAGTTCATACTTCGAATACACACACCTGTTCTTGGTAGATTGATGCGTATCTAAGCCCGTGTTCCTGCCGTAGCACACTCCGCAAATTTTCTGTCCAAGTTCCGCAATAGACTGGCCTAGATACACTGTCCCCGTTGGAGCAGTTCAACCATGTTTTTACCCGTGATTTTCTTTCTTTTTTACCACCGCTGTAGATCTTCCCAACCCTAGAAACTTGCGGAAAGATGTTTGCGACTTCCAACCGCTTCACCTTCTCCACCGGACCCGGTTAACCCTACCCGGGATAGGATTAGCCGAGTCACCATAGATCTGATTCGGCTTTAATGTTATCCGATTCTTCTTTGGTCCCATGGATTCCGAATTTCCTGACCCGGTTATCCGACTCTTTGCTGCAGGACCGATTCGGTTATGGCCAAACTTCCCCCTGGCCGATGGGAAGGATCTGATGTTACCAAAAATGACTTGGAATGGCTACGAGCCACCCGGCATAACGCCCCAAGCCATCTGCCGCCGACCCGGAAAAGAACTCGCACCGGCGCCCGAACCCGGTGAACGCGTGGTATTCATAGCACATTCGAGCGCGGGCTCGGGTTACCTGCCAGTGACTTCTTCCGGGCCTTTCTGGACTTCTTCGGATTACAGCTTCACCACCTCCCGGCGAACGCCTTCGTCTCTTTATCAGCTTTCTCTTCCTTCTGCGAAGGCTATCTCGGTCTTTGGCCGAGTGTGGATATATGGGCAAAGTACTTCCACCTTCGCAAGCACACCATCCCAGGTACCAAGCCGAAAGAGCTGACCGCTTGCGGTTCGGTTAGCATCACGCCACGGCAGGGATCCGCCTTTCCCCGAGTCACCGGCCTAGACACGGTGAAGAAATGGCAAAGGACCTGGTTTTACATAAAGAGCGCTGAGGGCCATGACGCTCTTAATCTGCCCGAATTCAGGATGGAGCCGCCCACAGCCGAGCTGAACTTCGGTTACAATCCGGCTGAAACGATTGCTGAACTCCAGACAGTGCACACCGCTCTGGAGGATTTTTTGAAGAATGGCATGATCTCTGACGACCTCCTCCGGACCTTCATCTCTCGCCGGGTCAGCCCTCTTCAAAGGCGTGACCACAAGATATGCCACATGCGTGGCGCACTAGATCCTACCCGGATCAGCAAGCACGAGCTTGACAAAGCTTCCGTCTTCAGACGGGTAAACGCCATTGCTGCCAATGAGATGTCGGACAAATGGCGGTGGGGTGTAAAGCCATTCTACCGGGAAAAACTTCCTCCACAGGTTAGCTCACCACTCTCCGAACCCAATCTTACTTCATCCGCATAACCGGCCTGATCCGGATTCGCATTACCTTTTTGTAGCTGTTTGATCGCCAACTTACTGAAGACGGAGATCTCTCCACCAAGGCATGGACACCGGATCTCAGCCCGCCGCGCGAGGGCGAAGAGATCCGGATACGGATGACTATTTGCCCATTCCCCGTGCCAAGCCAGTCCGCAAGGGTAAGCAATCAAACACTCACAACCTTTCCGACGAGGAAGATGAAGATTGCTGCATCTTAGAACCCATCAATGCTATTCCGATTTCATGGTTACCACCACCTTATGTTCCAGCCAAAGATGATACCCAAGAGACATCTCGGAAACGCGCTGAGGCGCCCGAGACAAATGCCCCAGAGACCAAGCGAAGAAAGAAATCCGGCGACAAGCCGAGCCGTGTCAAACCGATGCCCACCACCAAGGGGTAACATTGACCGAACTTTATTTGCTTTCTTCCTCTATTAACCGAGTCATATCTATCCGAGTTAACTGTTTGCTTTGCTTTATGCAGTGATGTCCTCATCACCGCGCAGACTCATTCATCCATCTCTTCTCCCATTCCTCCATTGGATACGGCCATGGAAACCCAGTCTCCTGACCGAACTGCCACCTCACCCACGCGTGTCCCAACTACCAATATTCCCCAGCCGACTCCCATCTCAGAGCCGGTTATCGACTTGGAGAGTGAGGAAACCTCGGCTCCAATCCGAGATTCAAGCTGGCCACGTCCTTTGAAGGAGCTGGAGAAGGAAAAGGCTAAGACATCGGTTAAGTCCACACCTAAGCCGGATTCCCGTCCTGCTCCTGCAACTCAATCTGCACTGAGCCAAGAGCAGCAGCAGAAGAAGAAGAAACCGAGGCAGCAACAACCACAAGTAACCCCTGAAGAGCAGCAACAGCAGCAACAACAGCAACAAACTTCCGAGAAACCACAGAAACCGCAACATCAGAGACAGACCCCGGGTGCATCACCTCCACCCAAGCCGACTCAAGTTGTCTTTGGCACAACTTCCTCCACTCCGGATAAGCAAGTGATTGCTGTCAAGCAAACCACCGCTACCTCCTCTGCCATTCAATCCGGCCAAGCCAAGCCTAAGCTCAGCACTGCCAATGACTTTATTGAGGCCTGGAACGCCGTGGACCTTGCACCAGGCTTTTCCGCTGCAACGCCGCACCCTGCTGGTCCTAGCCGAATGATGCAATCTCTTCATTCAGTGAAGGTTGCGTTTACTGCATCGCACCAAGTCTTCGAGGTAAGTTTGCCGAATCTTGCTTTTAGTTCGTCATGATCAAATAGTATACACCCAGTCCCCGAGATTCGGGTCGAACGACTGATACTCTTTGGAGTAAGAAAGTCATTCGGCTTGAATCTTTTAAAAAATTTGATCATGATCTTTTTCTTAACTGAAAAAACTGTGAGACCCCCAGTCCCCGGGTTTCTTTTTAACCGATTCGGTCAGTCTCGGCCAATCTCCGAGATTTGTTTTGGCTCCACCTTGTCTCGGGTATCAGTCCCCGAGTCTCTTTTGACGCTATCTACTTTCTTTCAGGAAAGCACGGGCACTCGCAGCGACCTCTTTAAGCAGCTTGCCAACCAGTACCACAAGCTCCAAAAATCATTTGATGCCTTGGTCCTCAAGATGAATAGCAAAGAGGAAGAGCAAAAGCGTGCTTTATCCGAGGAAAAATCAGAGGTAGCCCGAGTCCAGCGGGAGCTTGACCGGGTTGAAAAAGTGAAGAACAAAGTTAAAGGAGAGCGGGATGCACTGCGGAGGGAGAGAGACACGCTCCAAAAGGAGAAAGATACAATTCAGAAGGAGCGAGACACTTTGCACGCCGGGCTACAGAGGCGAGCCGAAATGGATAAGCAGATTCAAACCACAGTGGCCGAGTCTGAAGCTGAACTGAAAGCTGCTAAAGAAGAACTGGCTGCTCACCAAGCGGCCAGTGCGAAATGGCTGGCTCAACTTGCTAGCCTTAACGATGACATGGATCGTAAGTTCACCGAATCCCCTTTTTTCTTTCTGCTCTTAACCGATACATATGCTTGTGTTCCTTCTTGCTGAACTCAGTATTAGCTTATTTGTTTGTAGGAGAGTTTACCAGCATTCGGCTTCAAGCCGCCAAGGCTGTGCGAAACGCCCGAGCTGAGAGAGCTAAATTAACCGAGGCTCCCCTATCCGAGACATGGGACATCGAAGATCATATTACAGCACTTAAGGCTCGGATTGCTCCTCTGAAGGATTCCCACATTGGTCTGCTTAATGCAAGTCTCAAGGCTCACCGAATCTTGTTTCCTGAAGCGCGGCAAGTTGTGCCCGTGGAGGAGCTGATCAGAGACCTGGATCAAGCAATGACCCGGTTAAAACAGTGGAGGTCTTCGTCTGCCCGCGCTGGTGCTGACGCAGCTTTGTTATTCATCATGTCCTGGTACGAGCTGATTGACCTTGCCAAAGTGCGCTCCTTTCGCGAGGGTTCTTCATGGGCTACAGACCCTATCCGGATCAAGATCCGTGAAGAAGCCGCCAACTTCATGGCCGAATTTGCACGCACCAAGCATCTTGATCTGGAGGCTCCAGTCTACTCGGATGGAGAAGACACTGAAGAAGAGGAATCAGACGACGCCTCCGCTGAAGAATATGCCGACTCAGAGGGCGAGTCTGATGAAGAAAAATCCAGCAAGGTACCAGCCTCCGACTCGGCCAAGCTCACCGAACAAACTCCAACCGAGTCTTTTGTGATTTCAGCCACTAACTTGACTGTGATTACTAAACAGGCTTCACGCGATCCGGAAATTTCCGAATCCGCCCATCCTTCAAGCTCTCCAGTCAAGATTACTTCCGGAGCGCCACCATCTTCCGAATCTGCTCCAGCAACAGAACCTCTCGTAACCGCGTCCACTTCCACCGAAAACCGTAACCGAGCGCGCGCCCGAAGCTCCGCTAACCGAAGCTCCTCCCACAGAAGTTCCCGCAACCGAAACTCCTATGACCGAGTCTGCCGCGACCGAGTCCGCTGCCCCTGAAGTACTTAACAAAAACATTAAATCCCCGGTATGCCGGGAGCAGATGTAATAGACTATTTTAAGTTCTTTCGAGACTATGCTTATCATGCTTAACGTGATCCGGACAAGGTTTATGTTGGATCATCTTAAACCGAGTCCCCGAGTCTGTTTTCTTGTTTACTACTTTTGCCAAATCTTTGCTCTTGTCTACCTCTTTGGGTGTTTTGACAGTCGAGTCACAAGATAGGAATCATAGCATACAGTACTTGAAACATGCGAGTTGTGGTTTAGAATCATTCAACATAAACGAAAAAATAAATAACAGGGGTTAGTAAACGACATGTGCCGAATCGGTTTTGGACCGAGTCCCCGTGTCCATTTTCATGTTTCCCATATTCCTCATCTCTGCTCTTGACTACCATTTTGGTGTTTGTCAGTCGAGTCACGAGATCAACAACACAACATACATTACCTGAAACTCAGAACAAGGTTCAAAGCGATTCGGCACATGAACGGCAACAAACAAAGCCGTAATAAACAACACACGCATAAGGACGAAGCAGTCCCCGAGTCCAGACTCGGATTACTGCGATTTCATTCATGATAAATTGAAATACATACATTGCGCCCTTTAAGAGTAGAAGGGTCGAAGCAGAGCTACATTCCAAGGTCGCTTGGTTTCCTGTCCGGGTCTGTCCAAGCCATCCTCCCTTGGTTCCTGTACATCTATAAGATAGTACGAGTCATTGTGCATAGCCCTGCTCACAATGAATGGTCCCTCCCATGGAGGTGACAATTTGTGTCGGCCTTTGCTGCGCTGCACCAGCCTCAGCACTAGATCACCCTCATGAAACACTCGAGGACTGATTTTCCGGCTATGATAACGCCTGAGATTTTGCTGGTATATTGCTGTCCGAGACAGGGCCAACTCTCTTGCTTCCTCTAGCAGATCCACTGCATCTTCCCGGGCCTCCTTTGCCTCGGTTTCAGTGTACATTGCCACCCTTGGTGCATCATATTCTATGTCAGTGGGTAGGACAGCTTCTGCCCCATACACCAGAAAGAATGGCGTATAGCCTGTTGACCGATTCGGTGTAGTCCTTAGACCCCATAGAACTGATGGGATTTCATCTATCCAGCACCCTGGAGTTTTCAACAATGGTTCAATGAGACGAGCCTTGATGCCGGCTAACACTAGAGCATTTGATCTTTCCACTTGCCCATTGGACTCTGGATGTGCCACTGAGGCTATGTCTAACCGGATCCCCTTATTCATGCAGAATCGGGCAAACTCTCCGACAGCAAAGTTTGTGCCGTTATCCGAGATGATGCTATGAGGGTATCCGTATCTCAAAATGATTTCTTTCAAGAAGATTACAGCCGAACGGCCATCCACTTTCCGTATTGGTTTCACCTCTATCCACTTGGTGAACTTATCCACCATCACCAGCATATGTGTCATGTTGCCCCTAGCCGGCTTGAAATCTCCCACCATATCCAAACACCACACCGCAAATGGCCAAGTAATAGGAATTGTCTTCAGTGCCGATGCGGGTAAGTGTGTTTGCTTAGCAAATCTCTGGCATCCTTCACACCTGCGGACTATGTCCTCCGCATCTGCATGAGCAGTGGGCCAATAAAATCCATGCCGGAACACTTTAGCCACCAGGGCTCTTGTACTGCAATGATGTCCACATTCACCTTGGTGTATCTCTAGGAGCATCTCCTTGCCCTCTGCTGGCTCCACGCAGCGCTGCAACACCTCGGTTACACTTCTTTTGTATAACTCCTTGTTGATGATGGTATAAGCCTTGGATCTCCTCTGGACACGCCTAGCCTTGGTCTCATCGCTTGGCAAGCTTCCTTCCTCGATGAACTTCATGATCTCTTCAGCCCACTCTGGTACTGGTACTGGATGCAAAGGGAACAAGTGCTCATTTTCTTCCACAGGTTTGGCCGCCATTATCTCTTCTATCAGCTTCTGTCCATTCCCCACAATCCGGTTAGCATCATCATCTCTACTCCTCTTTCCCAAGACTCGGTTAGCATTTTCCGAATCTGCGTGAGCAGTCCCCGAGTCCGGGCATGCAGTCCCCGGGTCTTCCTCGATATACTCAACGTCAACATTCATAGGAATAGCTTCGGATTCTTGCTTGGGAATAAAATCGACTCGGAATCAGGCGACGGTTTGATTGAAGGGACCCTTAGATGATTCAAGGATATTCCGGGTGGGATTGCCTCCCTAGACGACCCGAGTTTTGACAGAACATCTGCAGCTTGGT